>VWZT01008491.1:22870-39826 GCA_013397055.1 Pachycephala philippinensis
TGGCTGTGCGTGTTCTGGCTGCCGGGCCCTGGAGCGGGTCCCGATGGAACAGCAGCAGCAGTGGCTCATCGGTGAACATCGGCTGCCATCCCCTGGCCAGCGCCGCGCCGGGTGGGTGTCTATCGCACAGGAGAGCTGCTTGCTGCTCTTCAGCAGCCTGAGAAATTCCTGCCTCCCGGGAGACATTCTTTCCCAGCACACTCGGGTGGAGGAGCAGCTACCGCTGTGAGCCAGGTGGGTGCTTCTGTCCGAGGATGCTGTGCCCCGACAGCGGCATCCCGGCCCGCGGCAGCAGCACACCAGCGCTGTCGCCTGGGGAGAGCTGCTCGTGAGACACCTCTCGGTGGAGGTTTGGGTGTGAAAGGGCTAATTCTTCAATTTATTGTTATTAAGGAAATCAACTCCGCGGGAGCCTTTGGTATACACTTGGTAGCTACGGAGAGGAGCCAGCTCCTGAGCCCCGGAGGGCTTGTGTCGCACAGAGGATGGCTCCTTCCTTCTGTCCGGGTAAGGTGACTGCGGGCAGAAACCCTGCAGGCGCTGCAGCCGCGGAGGGATGAGTGTTCCACCCCTGGCAGCGTTCAAGGCCAGGCTGGACAGGGCGCGGAGCAACCTGGTCTAGGGGAAGGTGTCCCATCACTCCAGCCCTGACACGGAGCTGTGTCGGGGAGAAGGCTGGGGCAGGTCGCCCGTGTGATCTCCCCGGACATGTGGGAGCCGCTGCCGGGCTGCCCTCTGCCTCTGGCTCGGCTCCGAGCGGCTCTGAGCCCGGCCGGGGAGGAGCAGGCAGGCTGGGAGGCACGGGTGCGTGCGGGTGTGGGGGTGTCTGGTGTGGTGTGGGGTGCCTGTCGGGGGTGTGGGGTGCCTGGATGGCGTGTGGCACAGAGCTGCAGAGGGGCAGGGGGCTGCTGGGGCAGCTCGCACCAAGACCCTGCTCTGTGCTCTGATGAGAGGTGTCATTTGTTTCTGCCCTCAGCTTGTTTGCAGATGAGTCACTGGGTTTCAGGAACGTCAGATAGGGCTGCCGGAGGAACCGAAACGCACTTGGTTTTCAAGCGCTCAGCGGGGTGACCGTGAGCAGGAAAAGAGGAAGAGGCTTTGAGTCACCCGCTCCCCGCGTTGCTCAGTGGGCGTTGGCAAGTGAGCAGACGACACCCGGGGGCACAGATAGTTTTCTCAGGAAAAGGGAGAGAGCTTTCCCCCTTACCTGTCGTGCTTTTTAAACATCTTTTTTCTTCCCCTTTAACCCAGAGGGGTTCCCCCGAGGAACTCGGACGTGAAGGACAGACGTCTAAATCCGTTGTTGTGGTGCTGCTGTGGTGTGCAACACTTCCCTGTCGCTGTCTGTCTGCCAGGAGAGGCACAGGGACCGCAGGCACTCGTCACACATCAGCCACCAACCCTCCTCCAGGTGTGTGGACCAGATGTTTCCTGACAGGCTGTTTCTCTGTTGCACCATGCCGGGTTTTTAGGGATGAACGTTTGGGATGGGATGTATGGACACTTCAGCCATGCAGGGCAGTGAGGGGATACCCTGGAGTGGGGGAGGCTCCATGCCAACGTTTTCCTGGGGCTAAGAGCTCATCTGCACCAGCAAACGCGGGGCACAGGGACACCCATCCTTGTGCCTCCTGCACGGACCCACGTCCCTGCAGCTCCTCTGCTGCAGCGGGCAGAGGCAGGGCCCTTACAAAAGGCGTGTGGGGCAGCTCTGCGTCCGTCTGTCCTGACAGCAGGTGCCAGCCTGCACTGAACTGCCACACAGCTGGCAGAGAGAACCCAACACCCTCACCCCCGACCCTGGCTGCCCCCTCCCCTGCCTGTGCCCCTGCCAGCCTTTCCTCTCGGAGCTGGCAGTCCCAGGTGTGTGTGGCAATACTTTGTAAAGGTGTATAAAAGGTCTCTACTCAGAAAAACGACTGTAACTTGTATGTTCTTATTATTTCTCTGTTTTGATAGCAGCAGCCCTCTTTTCCCCTTGCAGGCTCACATCCCAGCCAGGGTTAACTGTGTCCAAGTCTGGCTGCTTTGTGCAGTGACTGTCCCTGGTATTTGTCCAGAGGTCTCAACAAAAACCATCACAGTGTGTTTCTGAAGAGTGTTGGGATGCCCAGCCTGTGGCAGCGGCTGCTGCAGGTCGCTGACAGCCAGCAGTGCCAGCAGCTGGCACACAGGGCTCCAGCCCTGGCTGCAGGCAGGGTGCCGGGGGTGGCCCTGCTCTGTGGGTGTTTGGGGCTCGGCTGGGAGGCTGCCAGGGCTGGCAAACTGCTCTGCCCGGGGCTCGCCCGCTGCTCGCCCGTCCTCCTGCACTGCTGACCTGTGACCGAGGGGCAGCGGGGACAGGCACCCTCTCCAGTGACCCACCCAGGCCCAGGGCTGCTTCCTGTGCTTCTCCATCACACCCAGGAGCAGGAAATCGGAAGGTTATTCAAAGTCACTCTGTAATAAGGGGTCAGGTAGTAACTGGAGAGAGAAACCAACCCAGCCAGAAGTTCTCAGAGTCATAAATCTTCCTCCAGCTCTGGTCATCCAGGAAAGATGCAGGGATGACATCTGGCCAGGGCTCTCCCTGGCACCATGCCTGTTCCAGCTCTGCCACAGCAGCCCCTTGTGCCCCAGAGACTCTGCATGGACTTTGCTGAGTGTCCCCAGACCTGCTGTGCCGGGGAAGTCCTTGGTCCCCACGGAGACCCGAGCGCTGTGCTGAGGACGTTGTCCTGCCCTGGCTCTGCCACACTTCCAGCTTCTGCTCTTGGCCTTCAGCTCCTTTCCCTCTCTGCAGCTGAAGTCCTGCACTGGCACCAGTAGCCAACGGCAGTGTTATTTTCCCATCTTTGCCAAAAGGTGAGTGCAGGGATGCCAGGGATGCCGAGCAAGTCGGAATATGAACAGGTTGAGGTCAGGTGAGTGCCTGAGGCAGGCAGGGCTGTAAGGACAAATCCTGGCAGGGCAGCAGCTGCTGGTGAGAACTGTGTGCAGGAACGGAAAAATTAAGCAGATTTCTGTAACTGCCAAGGCTGATTGTTAACTCCCCTGTGAGCACAAGGCACACCGAGTGCCCGGGGCTCTGCTCGGAGGGATTTGTGTAACTCGCACCTAAACCACGCGTCACGTGGCGGCCCTTCCGCTCCCGCACTTGTGGGTGGTGGCAGCCGCGGCCGGGGCACAGCGCTGGTCCTGAGCCCCGNGGGGAGCTGCCCACGGACGGCAGGAGGATGCAGCACCTGGCCAGCACGGTGGCGACGCTGCCTCGCGGGCGCAAGCAGGTACGGGCCGGGCCCCCAGCTCCAGGAGGGACCCTCGGGCCCCCCAGGGGTTGGGGAGCCGGCAGGGTACCGCGGGGGGCCGGGCTGCTCCCGGGGATGGCAGCGCGGTTTGGCAGGGTGGGCAGCTCTGCGAGGGGCCGGGGATGGGCGCCCTGCCCTGCCCTGCCTGCGGGGCTGCGAGGGGCGGCGGAGGCTGAGATCCGGCCCCGGCTCAGCTCCTCTCCATTTCCAGCCGTGCTGGGAGCCAGGAAGGGTTTGTGCCGTCTGTTTGTGCTCCTTGAGATGTGCATTTACCCCAGTCAAGTGGCCTGGCCGCCCTCCGCCTGCGACGCTGACAGAAGGCGCCCACCATGCGCCGTTTCCATCTGGATTTGGGAGTGTTTCCGTACAACTCTTGGGGCTGTCGGGGCTGTCTCTGCCGCTGGGCTTTCCCCCCGGAGCAGCACAGTGCAGCACAATCGCCACGGGATTCCCACAGAACTGTCCTGCTGTGGCTGTAAATCGTCTTTCCAGAGTTCCAGCTCTGGGCTATCTGTCTGACACGAAGAAGCCTGAACAGAAAGTGTCTGTGAGACATGATGGTGTGAGAGTATAACCAGAAAAACCCTGTGCAACCTCTGTGCACTTAAGGCTTTGCTTTGTTCAGCTACAGAAGGGCACTTAACCTTTTCTTGGTACACGAGTTAGGGGATAAGGGAAAGCCCGAGCGGGTCCCGGGAGCGCCGGTGCCGGGTGCCACCGGCCCCTGGGGCTGTGCTGGAGCCCTCGCAGAGCGGAGCCGCCCTCGGTGCGGCGGTGGCCGCTGGCAGGGAGAGGCTGCCGGTGCCGGCTGTGATGTGGCTGTGACTGGTAAAGCTGAGTTACATCAGGGCCAAGGACACACTGCAGGGGTCCCTCGCCCAGGTGTGACCCTGCTGTCAGCCCTCTCGTCTTCTCCCGGATGGATTTTACATGGCCTTCCTCTCCTGCCCTTGTCCCTCACAAGTAAATGCACGTCCATGAAGCCGCTGTTTCCGTAGGAGGTTGCGCTGTGGCACCATTTTGTTCTGCTAAAGCTGTATTGACTACAAACATCTCACTGATAATGGAATTCCTTATTCATGGTTCACTTTTTGGGGAAGAATCCGTGTTTAACACTAATCCTGGCTCTTGCCAGAGACCTCTCCAGGCACAGGTGTCCCTAGCCTGGAGCAGGGGTCCTGGGTGCCCGTGCCTGGCTGGGAGATGCTGTGCAGACCCTGCAGAGCTCACTGCCTGCACTCCTGTGCCTCGGGGGTTCTTTGTGCCTCTCCTGGCACGTGTCCAGTTTATAAATGCCCACAGATTTTTAGAGGAAAGGGACAAAAGTGAGATGAGCTCTTGGCACAACAGTGATGTGACTTGTGCTCTGAGCTCGCCGCCAGCATCTGGCAGGAGGATTTGACCTCCAGATGCTTTTCCTCCTGGTCAGAAACTTCAAGCTCTCTTTTGACCAAGGCAGAGGCTGTGTTGGTGCAAGGTGCTGGTTTTAGCTCTTCTCTAAACTGCTGTTTTTATCCATGTACCTTGAAGAACCACAAACATACTGACCCCTGTCCTCTCCTATTTCTGGTCACAGCTCGCCTTAGCCAGATCCAGTTCCTCGGGCGACTCCTCCAAGCCACAGAGGTATGATTCTATGATTCTGTGATTCTGGAGTCACTGTTACTGTCTTATTCTGCATGAAACATGTGTCCTGGGAGTTTTCCCGGCCCTAGTGGGATCGGGGTGTGAGGCAGAGAGTGGTACCCAGAGCCTGGCACGTGCAGGTGCAGCTGTGACCTTTGGCTCGAGCACGGGAAGAGGCAGCACTGCCACGGTGACACCCCGCAGGCACAGGGAGGGGCGAGGGTGGGACACCACTGTTTTGGGTGGAAATGCAGGCCCTCAAAGCACAGCACCCCTCGTTCACACGGAATGCTGTGTGTTCCTCGTGCAGGCACCTCGTTGCTATACTGAAAGAAGATAAAGAGACATTTGGCTTTGAAATCCAGGTAAGACTTAAATGACAAGTTGGTTCATTAAAAACAAAATGTGCTGCAGGGTCTGAAGTGTCACATCCTCAAAATCAGGTCAAGGCCGGCCAGAGCAGGGGAAGGCGTCTGTCAGAGCTGTGAGGTTTGAAGAGCTTACAGCACTTGTACAACACAGGGATGTTTTTCTGAGGATTTTTTCATAGCAAAGGTCACAGATGAGGATTTCTGGCCTTCTCACAAGTCAGAGTGTTGAATGTAGGAGAAATCCCATCCAAATCCAAATAAGAGGCAATGACAGTGCCTTCTTACCTCCATAAGTGAATATTTTTGGGAGAATTGTGTACGAGAATATTTTCGTATGAAAAGAGAGATCAAAAAACTCTCTTAAAAATTACCTTACACTGGCTTTTTGCTACCTCCTTTAATATGCACAGAGAGGTATGTACTTTTGAAGATGTACAATATTGGTGTATTTTTCAATAAGTAACTGCTAAGCATGGCTTTTGGGGCAGAAGCTAAATTATATAGGAAGAGATTCTGTTTGGTGTAGAAGTCAGTAAGTCATCAAGTAGGAGAACCAGAATGTTACCAGGAGTATGGCTCGTGGGAGATTTTATGTTCGTGGGTTTTTGTGAGAAAGGTAACTCCTAATCAGCAGGTCTGCTAAAATCCTGGCTATAGTTAAAAAATGATCCCAGGAATTAAGGGATGTAGTTTGGGAGCAGGGGGATCTGCCTGCCAGCAGCAGGGCACTTTCAAAGTGCTTTCCTCTCTCGGCACACAAAGGGAAAACAGTATTTTCTGTGAAATTAGTGTATTAGGAAGAGCTTAACTTTGCCCAATTTGGGTCTGTGACTAATGAGCGGGTCAGCGCTCAGCTCGTGAACAGAGGAGAGCTTTCAGAAGGGAGGATAATTGAGTCAATTATTGGGCTTTTGTGTAAATTGTCAGGGCAGATTTTCATTATATGTGACATTCTGATTAAAAATAATTGTTCTTGGCACATTTTCTTCCCGAACGTACATTCAGTGTGAGCACTTCACAGAAAGTCCGGGCTGCAGAAAGGCAGCATCTGTCGGATACTGAGGGTGTTTGGAAGCTGTAGTTTCATTGCTCTGAGAGAAATTTAAGCAAAGCAGAATAAGATGATGTGAAACTTTAGGTCCACATCTGCAGGGAGCTCATGCTTCACTCGTCACTCTTAGTTTAACCAGGAATTTTACTGGGAGTCCAAAGGCTGGAATCACTGCACTGGGGGGATTTGGCCAGGTGAGCTCGGAACTCCCCAGGCCTCCATCACTTTGTTCCACACTGGCTGTGAAATTCAGGAATCCAAAGTTGAGTTCTTCTCTCTGGGTTACAAGTGGCAGTCGCAGGTTTCCAGGAAGCTCAGGCTCAGTGCTGAAGGCAGATGTGGTATTTGCATGTCACCAGAAAACATTTCCTGCTGTCGCAGGATCCGGACAGCCTGCGGCACTGGATTTTGCATTTTTCTAGGTTCATGTCAGCACCCATAACCACACGAGGCATTTAGAGCAATTAGAGTTACTTAGTGTTTAGTTAAATGTGTAAGTCAAGAATAAAAAGCACTTTGAGGAGTGTGGGGATGTGCATGGATGACGAGTTTCAGAGGCCAGAAGAGCAAAAGTAGGTTCAAATCTTCTGCCTTTTCAGTTCCCACGCAAACTGAGCTCTCTGGTAGCAGCAGCTGACGCCACACAGCATTCCCAATGAGTGGGAGTCAATCCCTTGAAAAGCCCAGTCCCATCCTGCCATGTTCCCCTGGGAATATGAGACATCCTTCCAGAACACCATTCCCACCCATGCTGGCATATTCTTGGTTGAAGTTACAGAGTTTTTAATACTGAATAAGCAGCTTGCTTTAAAACTTAGGTGTATTTTTTTTGGTTTTTTTTTTTTTTTTTTCCTAAACCCAGTGTACAGGCACCTGTCAGGTGTCTGCTGTTTTCTGCTGTACAAATTCATTTTTAATTATTGGGTGTAGCATTTTGGGGTTCTCGCTTGCATGTAATATACTCTGCTCATCACAGCCTTCTCATTGAAAAAGTATTGAATTTTAAATGGCTTTGATGGCTCCAGGATTGGTAACTCTGTCCCTTTGGCGTTAACAGACTGTTAGGTTTCCACACCAAAATGATTTCTCCCTGGAGGTGTGCACTTGTGTCTGCAGAATCCAGGAGGAAAGCCCTGCCCATCTCTCTGGCCTTCAGACTGGTAACTATCCGTGGGTTTTCCTGACGTGGGAGGAAATCTCATCGTCCCTCTGCCTGCTGCTGTTCCTGTGCAGCAGTGGAAGGTGTGCACAGCTGCTGCTGCTCACTTTGGCCTCCGTGTGTCTCCCACAGGGGACATCCTCACCAGCATCAACGGCGTGAGCACCGAGGGCTTTGGTCACAAGCAGATCGTGGAGTTGATAAAGTCTTCAGGGAACTATTTGAGGTGGGTGTGTCTCCTTCAGGTGGGGTTTGGCCTGATACCCTCTCCCACTGAAGGGATCGTGCTGCCCCACAGCCCTGCACGGAGAGGCAGAAATCCCAGGGCTGGGCTGGGCAGAGCCTCTGTGCTTCAGGCCCAGCATCATCTGTTCCACAGGTTAGAGACCATCAACGGGGCCTTGCTCCTGAGGAAAATGGAGCTGGAGACCAAGCTGCAGGCACTCAAGGTAATCTGATTAATGAGTTATTCCATTGTCAGATGGAGAGGGCTCTGTGGGTTCACTGCTGATGGGGGCAGGCAGGTGTCCATGGGACTGGGGTCCTGGCAGGGGCTGACACCTGTGGGTTCCCTGCTGCCAGTGCCCCCAGCTGCCCCAGCCCTGGTCCCTCTGATACTATTTTTCAGAAATGGGGAATAGAGAGTAAATGTGGTCACAGTGCCAGGACTGCCCGGGTGAGCTTAGGCTGGTCAGTTGGGGTGGAGGAATGTCCAGCTGCACAGTGGGTTGGTGGGGAGGTGCCTCCTGTGGCTGTCCCCAGGCACAGCCTCGCCTCTTTGGTGGGTATTTTTAATCAGCCCTGCAGTGGTTTATTTCACCCCAGGAGCTGACCTGCAGCACAGGGGAAGGAGCATTGCTGGCTGTCGGATGGCTTGTGGCACCGGGGGGCTGTGAGGGTTTCCAGGTGGTGTGTTCCCAGCCAGGCAGGGATGGCTGGCTGTGCCATTCCCACACCACGAGTGAGACCCAGGGAGGAAGAGTGGGCTGCCCATTCCTGTGGGTGCTCCAGGGCTGGGCAGGGCTGCAGAGGAGCGCTGGCACTGCCACAGCTGGGTGAAGGTGGGCTGCGGGCTCTCCAGGCTGCATGCTCTCCAGGTTTTGGGCTGCTCCTTTCCAGATCAGATGTGGCCAGTGCTTTGGCCAGAGCACCCTCAGGCATGAGCAGACTCGTGTTTTCTGGAAGAAATTTGCTGAACTCTGGGATAAAATTGGGACACACAAGTGTTTCCTGTGGGTGACCCGAACTTTTTAGAGACTGTTTTCTTGTCCAGTGCTCTGTGAAGTGACAGAGCCTGTTCCTTCTCCTCCACAGCAGGCGCTGCACCAGCGATGGGGGGAGCTGCGGGCGCTGCTGGCGCGGGAGCGGCTCTTGCTGCACGGTGCGTGTGGGGACAGAAACAGCACTTCCGCAATCTCACTGTCACTTGCTTCCTTTTCCCCTCTTAATGAAAGCAAGGGGCTGACCTGGGAACGCTTTTGTCCCGAGAGTAATGAACTTGGCTGCTGCTTGACCAGTGCACACCAAGGGCTCTTTGCATCAGTCCTAGGATAGGAGTTTATGTGGGTGGTAAAATTTTTTCCATTCTTATTTCAGACTTAACAGGGAGGAGGCTGGTTTGGGTTTTTTATGGACTGCCCAGGCACCAGGGTGCAGGGACCACCCCACAGGCAGGAGCTGCTTCCCCCGTGGAAAAGGGCTGCTCCCTGTGCCAAGGGGCTGGGCGTGACGCTTCCCTGTGCCTGGCACAGGCGTCCTGGAGCAGCCGGGGACTAACTCTCCTCTCTGGCTCCTGCTTCCAGGGGAGGTGAACGACAACGCTCAGCTGGGCACGCTGGAGCTGGAAGAGCCCAGCTCGTGTGGTGGCTGCAGCTCGCCGGGACCCTTCTTCCCCAGCAAGCCCCGCTTCTCCAGCGAGAGCAGCTCCCGCAGCCGGCTGAGCTCCATGACGGTGGGCAGCGAGGACAGCTTCTACCAGGGCGGCGCCTTCGAGGACTCGGCTGCAGAGAGCCTGAGCCGCCAGTCCAGCATGGATGATGATTGTGTGTTCCCCAGGGATGGGGAGGGAGCTGCCGGGAGGAGCTCCCTGCGCAGGAACCGCAGCATCAGCCTGGCCAGCAGCGGGTCCATGTCCCCGCTCTGGGAGAGCAGCAGCTACTCCAGCAGCTTTGGCACCCTCCCCCGGAAGAGCAGGAGAGCCAGTGTTCGAAAGCATCTTTTGAAATTCATTCCAGGCTTTCACCGGGCAGTAGAAGAGGAAGAAAGCCGGGTCTGACGTCGCACGTGTCACCCTCGATGCCGGGCTCTGCACGTGGGGCCGGGGCTGTGCTTTTGGGGCACTCCGTGGGTGCAGTGTGGTGGCACCGCTGGGCACCCCCCAGACAACAGCACTGATGAGATTCACACAGCTCTGGGGTTTTAATTATTTTCATTTTTAATCAGAGCACGCTGTGGACCTCTTCATTAATGTGAAAAATGAGTGACTCCAAAATGTGAAGAACCTTTGCAGAACTTCCTCAGCGAACTTTACTGTTAATAACAGTTTTTAATTGAATGCGAAATTGATAGCTATTTATTTCCTGTTACCGGAGTCAGTGTCTTCCAAAGGTCTTTAATAAAATGAGTGCTTCTACTAAAACCAGTGACAGAGTCCCGTTGGGAAGAGGACGGAGCCTGGAGCGTATGGCAGAGAGACCCTGGGCAGGGATGTTCTGGAATGGCAGGTTTTGTGTCCTGGCAGCCGTTGTACAAACCGTGTGATAACCCCATACTGGTTTGATCCGAGCAGCTGCAGTCTCTGCCAGCTGCTGAGATTCCATGTCGTGCCAAGCTGTCTCATTCCAGGGGGTTTGGAGTGGGAAGGACCCTCCTGAGCACACACATGCCCCAGACTCCTCTGCAGAGCCAGGGCCGGGGCAGACAGAGGTGTCTGTGATGCTGCCCAGCGCAGCTCTGTGTGTCCAGCAGATCTGATCTCTCTAAGGCAAGAGAAAAAAGGCAGAGGGTTGTCCTGCAGGGGTGGGCAGGATTGCTCTGTGCTGGCAGGGCGGTGGCATTCAGAGCCTCCCCTGCAGTGCTGTGCTGGGGACCCTGTCCCCCAGAGCCCCGGGGGCTGCAGGAGCTGCCCCTTGGCCCCGTGTTCCCACTGCTCTCAGCACTCCACACCTGCTCACATTTCTCCAGAAGCAGAGGCTTCAGGCAGAAAGGATAACACGAGAGCATGTGTGAAGTGGGGTTTAATAACTATGGGCACAGACGTGAGGAAAAAGAGAGATTTTTCGCTCCCTCAGTACACAGAAACAGGCTGTTTGTTCAGCCTGAGCAGCCTAATGATGTTTTTCAAATACAATTGGAATCATTTTAAATACAATTCAAAGACGTGACTCATTCTCCTGTTGCCCGGGCAGCCTGTGCACTTGTACCCTCAGGTACCACTGTTCCAGGGCTTTCTGGGCTTCTCAGGGACCGCAGGCTAAATCCAATAGCTTCCCTCCGAGATGAGCTCCAAACAAAAACAATATGTTCCCAAAACTTCTCTAATTCATGAGCGTTGCTAAGACAGAAGAGTCAGTACTGGCCTCTGTAATTTCTGTGGAAAGGATTAAGTAGCTGGAAATATGGCAGGTCTCTGGGAGAGCTGGAGGGCACTCAGAGGAGCTGGAGGGAATTCAGGGGAGCTGGGGGGCACTCAGGGGAGCTGGAGGGCACTCAGGGGAGCTGGAGGAAGTCAGGGGAGCTGTAGGACAGTCAGGGGAGCTGGAGGGAATTCAGGGGAGCTGGAGGGAGTCAGGGGAGCTGGAGGGAATTCAGGGGAGCTGTAGGACAGTCAGGGGAGCTGTAGGGCAGTCAGGGGAGCTGGAGGGAATTCAGGGGAGCTGTAGGACAGTCAGGGGAGCTGTAGGACAGTCAGGAGCGGAGCTCACGTGATTTGTACGTGGGGGTGATGTCCTGTCCTTGCTGCTGCACCGAGTGCCTGCAGCTCAGCCTGGGAGCCCCTCTGCTGTGTGTTCAGCCCCAGCCCCTGCACTGGAGGGAGCTTCTGCTCCAACACCCACATGGAGTCGAAGCCCATCCCTAGTGCAGGCTGGGACATTTCAGGTGCTGCTCTGGGCTCTGGAGCTTGTCATTAGACACCAGGTTTTTGCCCATGATTTGCTGTCTCTAAATAGAGTTCTACTTTTCATTGCCAGTAGCACCAGCTGGAAGGAGAAAAAAAATCAGAGATTGGTTCTATTTGGCCAAAATGCTGAGTTAAAGGCAGATGTAGGGGTGTCCAAAAGCAACAGAAAAAACAGAACATCTGGTGAGAGTTGTTGTAGTGCCCAAAGGGAATGGACAGCTCCAGCACTGAGAAAGAGACCCTAAATTATGGCAGCATTACAGTCCAAAGCCGTGGTTGCTTTGGTATGAAAGGTTAATTTGCCACACTCTGGGATACAGGCACTCACCCTGAGCGTGGAAGGGCTGCAGGAGCCTCAACACCCAAAAAGCTCAAGACAGACCGAGCAAGTGATGTCCTCCCAGCAGGGTGAGAGCACGCTTTGGGTGCTATGAAATGACAACAGGACACGTTCAGAGCCACGATCACAAACAGGATGTGGGTGACAAGTCGAGCTCTGCTGTGCCCCAGCCTGCGGGGGAGGAGGGAGCTCACAGGCCAGCCAAAGCGCTCAGCAAGCACAGCAACTGCAACAGCTTTTTGAAACGGCAGAGAACACTTTGGGTGGATCCTGCTCTGCCTCCTGGGAGTGGGCACGAGGAGGGTGGGTGTGCAGGCAGCATGGGACAGTGACACCAGGGGCAGGGGTGCGGCTCCAGGTGCTCTGGACCTCCAGCAGCAGAGGTGTTCTCATTGATCACAGGGGCATTGCAGGGACTGGAGAGTTCCCAACAGCCAATGGAACCTTTTCTCTGCCTATTCCTCAGGGGCTGAGGGGGTAACACAAGTTTACTGCAGAGGAATGTGCAGCTGGTCTTCCAAGAATGCAATTTGATCTTAAACGGAACATTTTAGTTCATTTGATGAATGCTACAGAACCTGACCCTCTAAAGGGACTCAACTGCTCAACGGGGTCTTGCCCAGTGCCCAGACCCTCCCACCAGGCCCTGCCTCCTGGGTGCCATCCTGCTCCATGGTCAGGGGTGGTGGTCCTGCCTCCCGGGTGCCCTCCTGCTCCGTGGTCAGGGGTGGTGGTCCTGCCTCCCTCCTGCAGTTCTGCTGAGCTGGTTCCTGCAGCCACACCCAGCACTTCCTTTCCCACGCGGCCGTGGGGCCGTGTTCCCGTGTGGCAGCCCTGGTCACACCCAGCTCTCTGAGCTCTGAGCAGATCACACCCGTGGTTATCGCGGGCGGCTGAGTTTGTCCTGCCAGCGCTGCAAGGCAAAGGCCACTCACCCCTCATCCACAGACAGAGCCAGGAGTGAGTCCCGGGGCTCCTGGCATGGACCAGGTGCTGTCAGTGGTGTCACATCCAGCTGTGGCTGTGCCACAGCAGATTGGAAAGAATAAAGCTTTTTCATTTTTAGAAGCTTGAAGGGGCAGAAATCCACCCCACTGGGTTTGTGCAGAAGGAATGTTCCCTCCCCTTGAGAGGGGCTTTGCCCAGCCATTTACAAACAGCTGCCTGTGGAGGGAAGAACCCACAGCTGCCTTTCCCTTCTACAATCCTGCAGGGTGCTGTGCAACCCAAATGGTTCTGTGACTCTCTGATAATAGAAAGGAACCTTCTCCTCTCCAGGCACCAGCCATTGCTGGGTACTCAGCCTCTCCTCCTGAGGGCATCAACCGCTGTGCAGTCAACTCACTTTCAAACCTTATCATTCATTTTTCTTGGACAGAGTTCTCCAGCAAAGGATGGATTTTATAAATCAATTACACAAAACTCATTTTAAAGCAATAATGAAAACTTGTTGATTTAAAGACACAAACTCAAGAGCTGAATGGAAGCAGTGGAAAGGCTTTGGGTCCATTTCTAATCAGCGGCTGAACTCCACAAGAGGATTTCCAAACCCTAAAGCCCAAAGATATCAGAAATGTTGTATTGTACAAACACAGAATGTCATTCACAGCAGGAGATTACACTCTTACGTAAACCTGGCTTTGGGCACCAGGGTTGACACGAGTTCAGTTGTGGTCAGAAATACCCCAGTGCTGCTCGGGTGGTTCTCCAGCTTCCCTCTGCAAAACGCTCTGCTCTGGGTCCTGCCGGCCTTGGTTCTGACGGAGAGTTACTGAGAGAGTCATGGAACGTCTTGGGTTGGAAGGGACCTTAAAGCCCATCCAGTGGCACCCCTGCCGTGGGCAGGGACACCTTCCACTGTCACAGGTTACCCCAAGCCCCGTCCAGCCTGGCCTTGGGCACTTCCAGGGATGGGGCAGCCAGAGCCCCTCTGAGCAGTGCTGACTGTCCAGGGCGCGTGGCCAGACATGGGCGGACAGTGTGGCACCGTGCTGTGCGGCGGGGCCTGTGCCCATCCCACTGCCCAGGCTGCTCCCCACAGGGCAAAATGTGCCCATCGTGCCCCTGTGGCATGGCGAGGTTCATCCTCGGCAGGGTCCATCCATGGTGGGGTTCATCCACAGCAAGTTTCGTCCACAGCGAGGTTCATCCTCGGCAAGGTTCATCCTCGGCAGGGTTCATCTTTGGTGAGGTCCATCCACGGCGAGGTTCATCCTCAGCAGGGTTCATCCTCAGCAAGTTTCATCCACGGCAAGGTTCATCCATGGAAGGGTCCATCCGCAGCGAGGTTCAACCTCGGCGGGGTTCATCCTCAGTGAGGTTCATCCACAGTGTGGTTCATCCTCGGCAAGGTCCATCCACAGCGGTGTTCATCCACATCGGGGTTCATCCTCAGCGGGGTTCATCCATGGCGATGTCCATCCTTGGCAGGGTTCATTCATGGTGAAATTCATCCTCAGCGGGGTTCATCCTCGACGAGGTTCCCGGCACAAACCCGATGGGGAATGTTAAGCGGGTTAGGTGGCAGGCGCTGGGGAAGGTGGTCACCCTCTGGGGATTAGGGGTCAGAACAATGGCTGTCCCTGTGACCAGCGGGGACACAAAGAGCCATTGTGCCCAGAGCACAAACTCCTGTTTATTCCCGCGGGGCTGACATGCCCACAGCCCCGCTCTCCAGGCCAGCACAAAAGCTTCCTTGCTTCAGATTGTTTGTTTATGTAAATTATAATGGTGCATTTAATTATGCAACGGGCAGAGCCTCAGCGACAAGGGAGGTGCTGATTGGGCTGGCAAGCCCTGGGCACAGCCGATGGTGCGGCCGCGGGCTCGGCACAGGAGACGCGCCAGGAGCACTCGCGCAGGGGACCAGACCCCGGGGCGAAGGGGTGAGGAGCAGCTCCCCACCCCGGGGCAGGAGCGGGGCCCCGGAGGAGCAGGGCCCCAGTCGGAGGGCACGGCAGGCACGGCGCGGCAGGCACGGCAGGCACGGCACGGCACGGCACGGCACGGCCCTCAGCATGACAGAAGAAATCCCTGCAGCACCCACCATGCCGGCGTGCAACGGGAGCGTTGCCCCCGAGGACGGCCCACTCCAGGTCATCGGTGGCATCGATGAAATTGCAAAATCTGTTGGGACAGTCCCGTATGCAAATGCGGAAACGAGCCCTGACACCTCACCTGAAAAGGAAAATCTGGAGGAAAATAGAAATTCATTGGCAGAGGACATCACTAGTGGGAATTTTGCTGGAGAGAAGCGATGGCAAGGTATCGTATGGGGTTGCCTGTCTCTAAGTGTTGGGAGAGAAAAGTTCTGTTTTATCTATGGCCTGATGAATAATGGGATGTGCTGTGCGTTAGTCAAAATTCCTGATCTGTGGTAGCTGTAACAGTGACTTGGGGTAATTCAGAGTCTGGGGCACATTTGAGGGATGCAGCGAAAAGTTCATATCTAAAGAAATCAGCAATTCTTAATCTGCTCTGAAAATCTGCTGCTCTGCAGCCATTAAAACCTGTTTGTCATCACTAATTGCTCCATCAGCCCATGTCTTGTGCTTTGTGTTTCCCAAAGAAAAGCGAGAGGAGAACGATGGGACGCTACAGCAGGGACCAGCGGATATCCAGGACACAGGGAGCAATGGCCAGGGATCAGGGGAAGGTAATGCAAAATGCCATCTGATGTGGGGTTTCCCTGATGCGTAGCAAAGAGACAATGGATACAGGTTTTTAATTGGGTCAGACCCTTCTAATCCAGAGAGCAATGACTCACTTCTCCGTGAGTTGCTGTACCTTAGAAAGCACGGCTGGTATCTTCCCTCCAGAGGTTTTGCGTATCTCCTTGACCACGGGGTATTCATGCACTGGGGGTTTTCAGCCAGGAGGTCCCCAACAGCCTCATGAGGTTGGGAGATACTCTGTCTTCTGCTCCATGCTCAGAGGAGAACCTTGGGAGGCTGCTGGTGGTCACAAAACCCAAATTCTTTTCCTGCCTGATTCACAAGTGTTGAATCCCCCAATGCCCAAGTAGCCACAAAAAATTGCTCTCCTAAACACCTGCTCCTGGGTCTTGCTCTGCTCATTTCTGCGTGAAAATGGTGGAAATGAGCAGGAGCCAAGGCTGGAGCCTCAGCCACCTCCTGTGGTGAGTGGGGCTGCAGGGGGGTCACTGCCCGTCCTGGTCAGGAGTTAAAAATGAACCGAGTATATACATAAATTATCATATTTAATTCACTAAGTAAACTGCAGCCACTTCTCCAAAAGGAGTATTTAGTGGAGAGTTACTAAAGGAGTATTTTATGGAGTGTTACTAGAGGAGAACAGCCACATCTCTCCGAGGGGGGCTCTAGGCATTATTCCTTTCCACACCTCCCACGCACACGCTCCTCCCATCTCGTTGGCTTTGGCAGTGGTGGGACAAGGGTGGCTGGACCAGGAGCTGCTGGTGATGCTCTGTCCTGAGCTCTGAAGGGGGCTGTAAATGAGTCATGGGCTGAGCCCTGCAAAAAAACCTGCTTCCGTTAACAAAAGGAAAAATATCCGAACATTTGTCATGGGCAAATTAATATTTCATAGCAACTGCTTAGGCTGTGAGGAGGTGAATAGTGGTGGAGGCTTTCCCACTTAGAGCTGACATCCATATTCCAGCTGTGCTGCTTTAGGAGCACACAATAAAACCTATTAAAGGATCTCTCATGGGCCCCCTGCACCCGCCCTGCAACCACAGCACTTTATCTCGAAATTGCAGGCAGCTTTTTAGTACCCAACCAATTTAGTCTAATTAATACTCTGGACCCCACAGGCAAAACCTTGAATAGACCATTTGTTGTGACACTAAAGCATCATTAACCACAGAGACGTGCCAAACGGCAAATGAGAGATGGCCATCGCAGCCAGGGCGGCCACCGCTGAGGGAGGGACACGTCCCAGCGGGGCACAGCTGGGCACTGCATGCAGAATGGCTCCTTTCCCTTTCCCTTTCCTTTCCCTTCCCCTTCCCTTCCCCTTC
>VWZT01008495.1:8371-25674 GCA_013397055.1 Pachycephala philippinensis
CCTGGGGCGGGGGCGGCGACGCCCCGGGCATCCCGCAGGTGAGCGAGGGCCACGGGCCGGGGCGGCGGGGCCGTGGCCGCGGGGCTGTGCGGAGGGAGGGCGGCCGGGCCGCGCCGGGGATGATGCAGCAGCAGCGGCCGCGGGGACTCCGGCCCGGATCCTGTCGTGCCCCGGCGCTGGGGCGGCCCTGCACCCCCAGGGGCTGGTGCCGACCCCGGGAGCGGGACATTGCGGCTTCAGGCTGTTTCTGCTCAGTCTCGCTCGTGCTCAGCAGCTGTAGCGTCTGTCTGGAGAGGACTTGTATTTTGGGGGTCTGCTGCACTTAAGGAGCGACATAGTGGGCAAGGGGGGGGATTTACCGCAGGTGTTTTTTGCCTGAAGGCTAAATCTCTAGGTGAGTCGTTGTGTTGTGACCTCCCGTAATAAATCAGTGTTCAGACCTGCTCTCCTTTGCGTGTTCCACATAAACCTCCTGGTTTTCCCATACCTGATGCAGCTGCGAGCCAGGAGCACCTGCTTTCTGCTTCTGCCTTGTCACTAGGGCAGTTCGGTAAATATGTCTTTCTTCAGTATCTCAAGTATAAACTGTCTCCGAAAACAACTGCAGATACTTCCTTATCTTAGTAGGTTATGCAAGACCAGACCTGGTAATTGTTTTGTGGATGAACAGTGCAAAGATTTCTTTTATTTGTGCAGTTGCTCTGCAGAATGTCAGCCTGCATGGATTTGAAACTCTTGACAGCTGGCTCTAGCTTTGGTACAAAACCACACAGTTGTTTTAAGGGAAAAGAAACCCAACCAACCAAAACCAAGAAATGTGTTCTGTAGAAAGCAGAGACACTGGCTTTGGCAGCAGCTGAAGTGACTGAAAGTAGGTTGCAGTTACGGAGGAATTGTTCTGACACGCTTGTGTACTGTTCTCCCACGGCGGTGCTTGAGAAAGACAGGCTGAAGGACTTGTTTTAGGGTAACTTCTTTTCCCATCATACACAGTACATTTTGACAAGCGCAGTTCAGCTCTCTGGCAGTGCTTTTATGAAATTCCTGGTTTCCTGAGCAGAATTAGAGCTGTGTGTGCCAGCTATAGCTCTTAGGGCAGAGTCGTGGGAAGGCAGAAGTTGAATATTTCCTTCTGAACAGTCACGAACCTTTTTCTGGTGTGTGTTGTCAGGGCTGAGAGGCAAAAATGAGGTTTTCCCTGCTTTGTTCAGAAAGGGAAGCCCTGTGTGGGAAGATCAGCACCCCACTGCTGGAAAGTCTAAAGGCGTGGTTTTAATTTTGAGGAGAGGGGTGGTCCCACGGAATGCACTGAAACCACCCACATTCACAAGACTCTACTTAACAAAGTGCTTCAAAACCAGTTCCCAGTTAGCTTAAGCTGGTGAAGGTATGGGGTCTGGAATTAATTTTAAAACAGTATTATGTTCATTAGATTTTCTGGGAAACATCTGGGAGAGAGATAAGAAATCAAGGATGGTGAAATAGCAAATGTAACATTGATACATTTCTTTTTTTTAATTGGACCAGCTGATGCATTTGGGCAAAGGGGTTGGTTTTGATGAAGTAACTCAGAGCCTGAAATGTCCCAGTTTTAAGTGTTAGTCAAAGCTACTGTGGTCCTGTCACTTGTCTTTTAAATCAACATGTGTAACACGGTGCTGCTTTCCTTCTCTGTGAAGCTGCATGAAATTACTCTGTTGTTTGTTAAGCATCTCTTCACAGGTTACTGAGATCCAGGTCAGCACCCCTGTGGTGTTTTCTACCATGCACATATGATTTCTTCTCCCTTTGCTCCTCCCATCAATTTATTCAGTTCTAAAGAGTGCTGGGAAAACATTGTAAAATTATCCTTGAGGTTTATCTTCTGCCAAGACAAGGTGCTAGGCAAGCTTTTCCACTCCCAAGATAAGTGTTACTGATATGGCGTATTCATTTATAATTTTTTTTTCTTTTCTCCCTACTGTCAGTGATTCAAACCAGATAACACTGGGAATGGTTTCAAATGTCCTCAAAATGTGAAAACAGAGTGTAGCAGCCATGCTGCTGCTGGAGTCATTAACATCGAGTTCATCAGATTTTTCCACTTCTTTGTTGCAATGATGTGGGCTCTTCACATCTGCTTCATTTCCAGCCAACTGTAATATTTTGGATCCTTGTCTGTGCTATTAATATCACTTATCTTCTTTTCTATTTTTTTAACAGCCATGAGCAAGGTTATTTAAGCTATGCTTAAGAAACACAAACTCTTTTCATTTTTTTTTTATAGCTGCATGTTACTGAGACATGTTTAAAGTCTTTTACATATCCATGGACCACGATGAAAGTGTTTATTGTGTTCATAAGCTATGAAATAATCTGTTCTTGTGTTGCTTGAATGTACGAGCTGGGTGGAACAGTATGTTATGTTTTGTACAGACTTGGAGTTATGTGGCTCATACTGTTAAAAATCTACCTATGAAATGGTAAATTCCTTAGAGACTGAAGCCTGCTTATCGGTGTTACAGTTCATTTAAGTCTATTTCCCTCTTGCCTAGCTTCATTTAGAACTAATCATATTTTTAGTGTTTGATGAAGTAATGTAACAACGAAATGTTAGATTCAGATCAGCACAGTTGGGTGCATGAAGCTCATAGACACCACAGGCTAAGTACTGGTGTCATGGGCTGCAGCACCTTTCACTTTTCATCAGAGTTTCATGCAAATAAGCTAATTAGATTTGTATCTTTGCAGCTGGAGCTGTGCCTGTGTGCTGAGCACCTCCCTGCATTTTTGAAGGCACATTCCGTGATACAGATTATTAGCTTTATTTGCATGTTTCCCTCTCCTCCCCATGGTTTTGCTCCTTCCCTACAATACCACAATGCAGCCACTCAGCAGTGGGGCCAGACTGTGCCAGCTTGTGGGGCTCCAGGTTTAGATGTGTTTCAATCTCTGAACCTTAAAGATACATATGGTACTCTAATATGCAAAATATGCCCAGGTATCTTCTTACAATCATGGGAGAAAATCTGACATGTAGTGAAAGGAACCATCCTTTCTTGTCCTAGGAAACCCTCCTCACATGAGTGTTGGTGAAAATGGGGGATACAAGGGACATCTGTCCTCACCTGGATTCCATAGGAGAGGTGACCAGGGATGATCTGCTGCTCAAATCCAAGGTACAGGGTTATGGCTCTCAGTCCTTTCCCTTTTAGCTGTTGGGCACGGATTTGCATGTTTGCTTTTTGAAGAAGGTGCTGCCTGTCTCCAGAGAGAAACTCTCCTTCCCCCACTAATGTACCCACATGTCCCATAAATTCACCCTTTGTGATCCCACAAATTTCTCACTGTCATTTTATCCTGCTTGAATGTGTCACTTAGCTAAAGTGCTGCAATTGTGGTTTTGATTGGAAGTGTGGTGTTAAGGAATGAAATACTATGAGCTGAAGGTTGGGCTGTTTCATAGAGAGATTTCACACTCTTCAAGGACTTGATTACTTAAAAACCAACCAAGCAAACAAACCTTCTTTTGTCATGAATATGCAGGGAACTTGCCAGTCTTGTGGAGCTGTGGGACCAAACCTCTGGGCTTGTCTTCAGGTAAAATTGCCTTCTTTGTGTGCATGATGTGGTGGGACTTCACTCGAATAGCATTTATACTGAAAAAAAGAGTGGGAAACAAAGAAGGGGTTCTTAGTAGAGCTATACACTGATCTTTGATGGATTCGAAGGAGGAGACTCTAGGTGAAAAGGTAACGCTGTCACAAACTGACAAGATGTAACAGTTCACTCCTTGTAGGGGATTGCCCTTGCTATTCCCAGTAGGAATGAATAAACTGCCCGGTGTTGGCTGTTGGTTGGATGCTGCCTCTGCTAGCACCTGTGGAGGGGCTGCAGGGTGACAGCTCGGAAGTGAGGAGGGAGGGAATGCCATGGGACATGCAGGCGGGCAGGGACTGTTTATTTTTACACTGGAATGCCCAGGCTTGGGGCTGCTCAGATGGAGATCCCTGTTGGAGCAATGGCCTTGGAACAGAGACTTTGCCTGAGTGCAAACCTGGTTCCAGGTTTTCTTTCTTAAATCACTTTTAAATTTTCGTCAGTTCTAGATTTCCATCTTGTTCTGGGCCCTGAATAAAATGCAGGTTAGAAAACTGGCAAGATAATTCTGAAGTTGCTGCTGCTGCTGGGACTGGAGTTGCAGACCGTTTTCTAAAGGGTCTAACTTGATGTGCCCTTTATGCTTTGGCTCTTTCCCCTCTCTAGATTGGTTGTCCTTATGTTGGTTGTGGGGAGTCCTTTGCTGACCACAGCACACTTCATGCACAGGTGAGCTTTCCTCTGTCCCCCACATTTAAATAGACAGAGTTGGATTTTCCCTGTTTCATGTTCTGGTAGTCTTGTGCTCCAACTCAAGGCAGAGGAGATCTATTACTTCATTTCTAATTTCCAGGCCAAGAAGCACAACCTGACGGTGAACCTGACGACGTTCCGTGTGTGGTGCTATGCCTGTGAGAAGGAGGTGTTCCTGGAGCAGCGCCTGGTAGCTCACCCACCATCACCCCCCGTCAAGTTCCCTGAGCCGGTGGGTCTGTGTCACTCAGGGCAGGGCTGAATGCTTGGCAGGCTTTTGTTTGCCTGGTGTAAAATTAGCCAAGTGGTTTCTGCCATGGTGCAGTGTTTGCTGTGACAGGGATACCTTCACTGAAAGTGGCTGGCTGTAGCCAGAGGACCACTAGCCCTGACTTACAGGGTCTTCCAGCAAAAAAACTTCCAAATGACTTAGGGATGGGAACTAGATGACCTTTAAGGTCGTTCCAACCTGAACCATTTTATGATGCTATGATTCTATGACTTGAATATCCATTCTGACTTTATTTTTAGCCTTTACAATGAAGTGTCTGCATGTGAGAAGAACCTGTAACATTTTCATATCCAATGCATGGCCCATGGAAATTTCAGCTGTCAGACCAGAAACACCGTGTACTTGTGACACTGCTTCTCATTCCTGGTGCTTTTTATCACCTGTACTGGAAGCAGTAATGGCACTATTTCTACTCCCTGCTGGCTCAGTGAGAAGGGTAGACAGTGCAACCTGTTCTTCCTTCTCCTTCTACTTTTCTTGAAGGCTGGCTTGATTTATGTGTGAGGTAATATCTCTCACAGCTCATCTTTCAAAGCAGACCTCTGACCGATGCTTATTTCTCTGTCTTTAATCTAGGATTCTCCTTTGCCTGCTCACCCTCTGAAAGCTGTTCCGATTGCAGTGGCTGATGAAGGCGAATCTGAATCAGAGGATGATGATTTGAAACCAAGAGGTAACTTTGCATTGAGTTGATGAAAGGGCTAGCAGGGCAACTCTGCAGTCTGTAGGACCTGCACTGAGAGGGTTCCTGGCAGCACATTATGGAGACTACCTAGAAAGGGCTGGATTCCCTCTCCTTGGGGAGGAATATAGAAAGCAGCACATCTGTAAAGTGTTTCATCCCTCTCTTGTTTGTGCTTTAGGCCTTACTGGAATGAAAAATCTTGGGAACTCCTGCTACATGAATGCAGCACTTCAGGCTCTCTCAAACTGGTAGGTATTAGGGCTTTCAATATTGTCTTAACTGACTTCACTAAATACCAAAAGTGTCACCTCTGATCTGAAACCTTCATGAATCTTGCAAAGAGAGATTAGCCAGGCCGAGGACAGAAAAATATAGTGTTTTTTTAGGGCAACGGAAGTGTTACAGTAGGAAATTGAGTGACCAGCCAGCTTGTGGCTATGTACAAGACTCACGTTTAGATGAATGCTTGAAGTAAAATTCCATCATTTCTGTTGCAACAGAAATTATTAATCCCAGGGAAAGCCATGTCACATCTCTTTATTCTCCCTGCTGATATAATTCTAACAACCTATATCCTAAAATATTCTCTAGCCATCCTGCTGAAAACTAATTCCAGGATCTTTTCTGTACTGGGAACAGGTTCAGATCAGCCTTTTTAATTTGTTTCAAGGGAGGAGTCATATCTGCATCTGGAATCACTTCTTTCCTTGGTTTAAAACCAGTACCTTAAGTATGCTTCTGATAAGGCCTGCATGAAGTTTTGATAAATAAATAGAAGCAGAGGAGAAATTTCTGTGTGCTGAATTCTTCTCTTTTTCCTTCTCTTGTAGCCCACCCCTCACACAGTTTTTCCTGGAATGTGGTGGACTGGTCCGTACGGATAAGAAACCTGCCCTGTGCAAAAGTTACCAGAAGTTGGTGTCTGAGGTTTGGCACAAGAAACGGTGCGTGGTGACCCCTGATCTAACCTGGCCAGGTTTCAGAGGTGTGTTAGGTCTGAGGTCTGACATCAGCAGAGAGGAAATCTGATCCTCAGGGACAAGTATATTGTCTGAGGCAGTCATTTCACCCCCTGCGTGGACGGGGATGTGAGGATTCCCCTGGATCCAGGAGATCCCATGTCCTGCTGCTGGTGATAAAATGGGCACACTGATGTCAGTGAAAAGAATTCATTCTTAATATCACAATTTTAAAAAGGAAGAGTTTTTTTTAAATAAACTTCTGTTGGCAATGAAGAAAAAATGACGGAGTAAGGGAATGCTTGGGGCTACCTCCAAGTATTTTACATGGACTTCAGTGACCAGCACTTAATTGCAGTGCTCTTGATGGATGGAAAGAGCGCTTTTCTTTGGATGGAAAAAGTGATTCAGAGATATTTACTGAATAGAGTGGAAAATGCAGGTGACATTTTGGGAAATGTTTGCTATTGGTTCAAATTCTAGACCAGTTCAAAGGACAGCGCAAAATTATGTAGCTCTGTTTAAATCTGAGGATGTCTGCTCTGTGCAATCAATTAAAAACCATCAAAACAAGAATTTAAATGGCTTTGCATGTTTGCCTTAAGTCTATTATTAACAAGGAATAAGTAAGATATGGAGCAAGGTGAACTGTGTCTTTGTGGAGGAGGAGGCTGGAGGCTTTGAAGCAATATCATGTCCTTTTAATATTGGTTGGATTTACCTCATTTACTGGGTGCCAGCCTGCCCAGATTTTGAGAGAGACATGGTGCTGGAAAATCAAATGAAGTAACTAATTGCCAAATCCTGCTCTGGAAAGAATTACTTTCACACTCAGTGTGACAGAGCTGTAAGTGAAATGTGTTTTGGGGAAGGGTCTCTCTGGAAGGACAGACTGAAATGACTGCAAGGTGTTTTCTGTCTCTTGGTGTGTTTGTCATCCAGCTCATGCAGAAATCTCTGCTGAGGCTTTGCAGGTGCATAATTATCTTTTGTCCTCTTTAACTACACACCACACCCTCTGCTATGACCTGTTAGACAAACTGGCTTCAGGCCCAATAAGCAAACTGACTTTTTCTTTTTTCTTTTTCCATGTCTGAACAGCCCGAGTTATGTTGTTCCAAGCAGTCTATCCCATGGAATTAAGCTTGTCAATCCCATGTTCCGAGGCTATGCACAGCAGGTGGGGCCTGAAAAAACCCATGCCATTGTTCCAAAGACGGTGGGAATTTAATTCTTGCGGTGGTGGTGCTTGTGTTCGGAAGGAAGAGCTTGAGCTCAGGGGTCGTGGCCTTTTTGTGTCAATATCAGTGATCTGATAGAGCACTTGGGTGGGATTTGGGAGACCTGGATTCTTTTCCAGGCTTGCTTCTGGCGTATTGGTACCAAATCAGTTCATTTTCTTGTGTCAGCTTGCTTGCCTCTGAAATTATGGTGGTCAAATCCTTCATAAACAGCTTTGAGATCTATTGAAATCTACTCTATAAGAGTTTGGTATTATTTATTCGTGTCAGAGCTGAGGAACCTGGATAAATCTGCACTAAAAAGTCAAAGATATGAATGTTCTATATTCTTTTTCTGGGGAATTACAGCAAACTAAGTCTTATTTAAAGGTAGTATCCTTTTTTTTTCCGTTTGAAGTCTTTATCAGCGTAGCTCTTCTGTTTGTTCTTTATAATAAAATGTAAACAACAAACTATGATTAGAAAATTTACTAGAAAAATGACAGTACATCAAAACTGATAGTGACAAGAAATCAAAACAGAGAATAAAAATAATGATTAATGAAAGAACTTCTGTATTTGTCTTTGATGTGAAATACGTTGGATTGGAAAACTGTGATCTGAAGAGATAAATTTGAAAGGTAGGCAGGGCAGGCTAAAAGCCAAACTTCATAAAACAACTGAAATGTTGTAATTAACTTTCTGGAGTTGTCAAAATACCAGGTTGCTTTCCAGCAGCTCCTTTGAAGCCAATGTATCAGCTCTTTTACCGTGTATTATGAATGTAGGAGCTTGCACCTAGACTGTATAGCCTTGGGTTTCTGGTTCCACTCCCTGTTTATTAAAGATTTTTATCTGCTCTCTCTAAGAGATGGCTTGCCATGAGCAGAAGTCAGTGTTCGTATTTGTGGGTAGGGGTCTGTTCTCCAGGGCCTGCTGTTCTCATCAGGTTTCTCCTTGCTTTCTCTCTATTATCTGAGGCAAACCCCTGATAAATGCGCTCCTGGTTTGCCTTCTACAGCTGTTCTCTGGCTTTTCAATGTCTTTCAGCTGAAGATACTCAGATAAAAAAAAATGGGCCTTTAATTATTTAGGAGTTAGCGCATTTCTGTAGCAGACAGGCCCTTTGGTGCATGGCCCTTAGCTGGATCTGTGTCCTGCAGAGCAGGCTCACCTTTGTGGGCACTCTTGGAATCGGCTGTGAATGGAGCCATCTCCTCTTTTGCCCCTCTCATTTGCCCCATTTCTGGCTGGATACTGACATGGACTCTTGGTTTTCAGGACACCCAGGAGTTCCTGCGGTGCCTGATGGATCAGCTCCATGAAGAACTGAAGGAACCCGTTGTTGCAGAGACGAGGGATTTGGACACCAGCGACCAGGAGGACAAGCGGGAGGGCGACCGAAGCCCTTCAGAGGATGAGTTCCTCTCCTGTGACTCCAGCAGTGACAGGGGTGAAGGAGAAGGCCAGAGTCGGACCTCAGGGAGCATGGGCAGCAGCTCCCTGGCAGAGACGGAGCTGCTGATCCAGGATGAAGCAGGGAGAGGGATCTCGGAGAAAGAGAGGATGAAGGACAGAAAGTTCTCCTGTGGCCATCGGCGCAGCAACTCAGAACAGGTGGATGAGGATGCAGATGTTGATACTACAATGATGCCAGTCGATGGCAGAGCCTCACCTGAGATGCTGCCAGCTCCCTGTCCTGCCAGCCCGTGTAGGACACCAGGTATACCCCTCTTCCAGTCTGGGTATTTCCAGGAAGACGTGTTACCATCCTCCACAGGGACTGTGTGTAGTGCAGTGACAAACACATAATGTGATTGTTTCTTCTCTGGGTTTCAAAAGATTTTGCATCCAAGGTTTTCCTCAGTGCCTTTGTGCACAGTTGCTTCTGTAAGGAAGTGTACTGGGTGAGCCAGAGAGGTGCTTAGCCAGGCTGTGAGCTGAGTAAAGGCACAGCAGTGAGAGCTGCCTCTGCCGAGCCTGCAAACACTGCATTGATGCCTTTTAAGAAAAAAGGTTTGGTATGTGTACATCTCTTTATTTGATACGCTGGCCTGGGGAAATATTAGCAGTGGAAAAGGCATGGCAGAAGGTATTTGCTAATTTTGGACTGTGGGCTTTGGGGAGAGAAAAGGGAGAGGTACAGTTTCGGCATTTCTGTGTCTCAGGCAAAAGAAAAGAGCAGCAGTGTGGAGTCACCTCAAGCTGAACATAGCCGATCTTTCAACGCTTCTTTATGTAAGAGTCTTACTCTGCCAGCTGGCACTGAAGGCAGCAATGCTGTTTGTGTGGATTAGGGCTACAGGAACAAGCTGCAAAAACTAATTAGTCACAAGTGTGAAGAAATGGCAGGTTGTTTTTTGGGGTTTTTAGTATGTAATTATTAGCTGTTGGGTACAGCTCTGTATGCACTCTCGCCCGTGACTGAGGGAGCTGTGTCTGCCAGCCTGTGCAAGCAGGACAGTTAATGGACACTGGACTGTGCCTTTGGGAAAGATTCTCTGCTGGAACACAGAGCTGGGCTGACATGGATTGCAGTGAGGTTGCTTTCATAACTGGAGTTTTCACCAGTGCCCTTTTCCCTCCCCATTTTCCCAAACAGAACCTGACAATGATGCCTATGTGCGCTGCTCCTCGCGCCCTTGCAGTCCAGTCCATCATGAAATGCACTCCAAGCTCTCCAGCAGTCCTCCCCGCTCCAGTCCTGCCAGGCTTGGACCTTCCTACATACTCAAGAAAGGTAGTGCAAAGAGGATTGCTGGGAGGCAAAGGGGGGAGCATGTAGAGGAGGGGAGAGAAGGAATCCATCATGGTTCTTGATTAACAGATGTAAGAAGTGCTGGTTTCCCTGGACATCAGTGTGTTCTAAAATAGTATTTGGCAAAGACTACAGTAAACCTGCAGATAAAGTCAAGCTCTGGGCACAGCGATGTTCTAATGTGTTCTTATACTGGAGCCTGAAATGATCCATGTCTGCATCTGTGTGCTGTGTTTGTCATTAATAAAATGGCTCTGAGGTCCCAGGACAAGCTCTGTCCCTTTAGGGGAGTGTGGAGATACGTAAACATTTGTCTGCCAGACTTGGATTTCATGGCATGTGGGCCAGAGAACTGTAAGATGCTGTTAGTGACAGAGCTTCCTGCCTCTTGGACATCTTGGGCTCATAGGAATGGAATTAGGGCTGCAGATGTCCCTGCAGTGCTGGGAGCACTGTCAGGCTGCAGAGTGGAGCCTGGCTTGTGTTGTTATCAAACTGGTCCCTTCATCCCAGAGCAAATTGCAAATCAAAATCCCTCAACGCTGCATAGTCTGCAAACACAATGGCTTGTGCTTGTACCATTGTGCCTCCAGCTGCTCCATGAGGACATTCTTTCTTCAGCCCCTTGGCTGAGGTCAGCAGAGCTGCAGATGTTCTGGCTGCATGAAAACCACTCTGTCTCCCTGCACGTGTGTGTGGGGACAGGGTTTGTTGTTAAAACTTTGCATTTGGCCAGTCCCTGCTGTGGACAGTCCTCTCCAGTGCAAGACACTTGGGGAACATGTGGTAAATGTCAGAGGGGAAAAAAAAGGACAAAGCACAGAGTCAGGTGAGGGGGAGAGGAAGTGAAATGTAAAGCTTGGAGCAAAATGCCGCAAGACCTCAGAAAACCAAGGACTGTCTGTGGCAAGGCCAGGCTTCTAAACACATAAAAGGATGGAAACAGGACACTACAACAATTTCTGCCTCTTGAGAGCTGACTGGTGTTGGTTCAGTTGGCTGCCTCCCCCTTGTACCACACACAGCAGCAGAGTCCTCTGTGTCCCTTCACAACTTGCCTCACCATGTCCCTGGAATGGGGTCTGAACATCAGGACAATGCTTGTCCCGCGTTCTTGTGAAGCTGTGTGACTCTGTGGAGACGTGAGACTGAGAGGGCCATTCCTTGTTTTCCAGCCCAGATGCAGGCTTCTGGGAAAAAGAAGAAAGAGCTCCGTTACCGCAGTGTGATTTCTGACATCTTCGACGGCTCCATCCTCAGCCTGGTGCAGTGCCTCACCTGCGACAGAGTGAGTGTCCTGGGCCCTCCCAGTCACCCAGCACAGGCTTTGTGCTTGTGGATCTCTTCCTAGGGAATGGTGCTGCTCTTTCCAAACCCTGTGGGATGCAACACCTGCTAAAATGGTGATAGGTGATGGCAGGGGAGGTGTGAGAACTGCCATGCCAAGGAGAAGTGTTTCTCTGTTTGCTGATCCATGTTACTGAGTTGACCCAGCAGTATCACATTCACGTTAGAAAATTGAGTCCAGTGCTACAAAACCCATGACAGAAGTCAGTGCTGACAGCAGGGAAGAGTAATTAGCCACAGGGAGTTGCTCCTGCTGCCAGCTCAGGTTTCTAGCCTACACAAAATCCAAGCAGTGATAAAAGGTGATGAAGGTCAGGTCCCAGCTCCATTACACACACGGGAAACCCAGACCTCTTCCTTTTGGATATTTGCAGGTTTCTACAACAGTGGAGACGTTCCAGGACCTGTCACTCCCAATCCCAGGGAAAGAGGACTTGGCCAAGCTGCACTCTGCCATCTACCAAAATGTGCCAGCTAAGACAGGGGCATGTGGGGACAACTATGCCTCGCAAGGCTGGATTGCTTTCATCATGGAGTATATCCGGAGGTGTGTTCCCTGAGCAGGACCTCTGTTTTTTGGGATTTGCCCTGCAGTGCTGGAAGGCAGCTGTCCCTAACCAGTGGTGTTAACATGGGAATGTCAATTGGAACCGTTCCTTGGAGGACAGTATTTGGTACCTTACAGGGCTTGGAGCCTTTTCATGTGGACCAGTTGTTACTGCTCCTCTAGATCTCTCACACACCTTGAGAGCTCTTGTGCAGCTGATCACCCCTCACTGCTGCCTTTAGCTCAGACTTGCCCTGCAGAGCAAGTTAATTTCTAGTGTAGTTTCCCAAATAATTTCCAGTTTGAGTAGGAACATCAGCTGAGAGCAGTTGTGCTTTCTCTGCTCCTCTGGGATGTGAGATGAGCTTAGGAACCTACAGCTAGAAGGAAATTTATTATCCACTTGGGGTTTTGTGTGCCAAAGCATTCAGCTATTTTGTTTATAACTCTTTATCCCTTCTCCTCTGCAGATTTGTGGTGTCCTGTATCCCTAGCTGGTTTTGGGGTCCCGTGGTGACACTGGAGGATTGCCTTGCTGCCTTTTTTGCAGCAGATGAGTTGAAGGGTGAGTTTTTTTGGTGGGGTCTGACAGCATGGAGGAGCATTCCATATGTATTTTGAAGGCAGATTAAATCTCCTACAAATCCTGCCTTGGCATGTCATTAGAGACTGGCAGTACCAAAAGTTGGCAGCTCAGCGTCTCTGAGCAGGAGGGAACTTTTCTACCTGCTCAGGGGTGGGAAATCTGGGTGAGAGTGTCCTCAGTGAGGAGCAGGCAGAGCTGTTGGTTGATTGAGTACTGTGGCTCCTCAGTTTCTTCACTTTCTCATCCTTCAGCTCTGGAGGACTCACACCCTTTGCTGTTCAGATGTGGTGATGGGCACTTGCCTCCTTTCCTGCTAATTGACTGCATCCCCTTCTTGCCTACACTTATTGAGAGGAGTTGTTTTGATCTCTTCTTATCCTGGCCTGCCCAAAAGGCTCTTAATCTGCTTACTGTCTGGAAATGTAGCTGTGTTAGCCTCATATGCTCTGAGCAGCTGCATAATGGCTCTCTTCTCTCTCTACAGGGGACAACATGTACAGCTGTGAACGGTGTAAGAAGTAAGTTGGCATTATCTGTATCGTGTTCCATGTCTTGAGTTTTATTTCTGGAACTGTATTTCTCTGTACTGCTGTCAGATATTTTGCTGTGTTCTGTGCCTGGACAATTCTTCTGCTGGAATTCAGGATTTGTCTTGGATTCCAAAGCGAGCAAGACCCAATACATGCCTTTGCTGTAGAGAGTCCTCACAGCTCATTTCTTTTCCTCCCTCAGGCTGCGGAATGGAGTGAAGTACTGCAAAGTCCTCCGGCTCCCAGAGGTGGGTAAAAGCACCTTATTTCTTAATTCTCTTCTAGCAGCCACTGAGGAGGTGAGGAGGCCAGAGGTAGAATAAAACCAGCAAGTTTTTTGGTGGCAAAGTCCTGTATCTAGATCAGAAGAGACTTTCTAGAGACTTTCCAGTCTAAGCTGATGAGCCAGCAGGATTCATGAGAAATAGGCAAAGAACTCCTGCAAAGATCAGACACACAGAGATGTGCTGTGTTCCCAGAGCTCCCATGGCAAAACTGCCCTTTGGTGTCCTCTGTCCTTGGTCTTTTAGATCCTTTGCATCCACTTGAAACGGTTCCGGCACGAGGTGATGTATTCCTTCAAGATCAACAGCCATGTCTCCTTCCCCTTGGAAGGGCTGGATCTGCGACCTTTCCTCGCCAAGGAGTGTGTGTCCCAGATCACCACCTACGACCTCCTGTCAGTCATCTGTCACCACGGCACGGCCGGCAGTAAGTCCTTCCCTGGAGGAGGAACAGGGTGGGAGGAGTGTGAGGCACGGCTGTGGTCAGGAGTAGCCAACACTGCTGCTGGGCTGAAGGGCGGCATAAGACCCCCTCCATTCTCAGCCTGAGCAGCTTCTGCCCTTTGAAAAGTGAACTGAGCAGCTTCTGACAGATCCCCTGCAGCTCTTTCAGCCTCCCCACGGGCTTGGCTCAAACCCTTTCCCACTGTTCAGTCTTGCTGAGAGGCTCTTCCAAGGAAGGGAAATCAGGGTGACAGTGCCAGGCTCTGCTGCTCCAGCAAAGCTTGCCTGAACAGGAATTATCCTTTTTTTATGTCTCTCTGTTCTGTGCCAGCAGCTAATCCTGTTTGTGCTGCTGACATTATCCCACGCCTGCCTTCAGTCTGCACTGCAGATCCCAGCAGTGCGGTGCTTTCTGTTCCAGGTGGCCACTACATTGCCTACTGCCAGAACGTGATCAATGGCCAGTGGTACGAGTTCGATGACCAGTACGTCACCGAGGTCCACGAGACCGTGGTGCAGAATGCAGAAGCCTATGTGCTGTTCTACAGGTGAGCTGTGCCCTCAGCCCCTTCCTGGGTACAGAACACCTGGAAATGCATTTCACAGATGGAGTTTTCCTTTCCCTGCTCCAGGAAAAGCAGTGAGGAGGCTGTGCGAGAGCGTCAGAAGGTGGTGTCCCTGGCCAGCATGAAGGAGCACAGTTTGCTCCAGTTCTACGTCTCTCGAGAGTGGCTCAATAAATTCAACACCTTTGCTGAGCCTGGGCCCATCACCAACCACACCTTTCTGTGCTCCCATGGAGGTAAGGCTGCTGGACCTGGGAGCAGCACCTTTTGTGCTTTCTGGTGCGTTAACAAATGCAGGAAGAAAAAGCTCCAGCTGCCACCCTGATATGGGGAGGCTGCAGTGGGATTCTCTTTGGCAGAAACCCCAGCCTGCTCAGGGAGGGATGAGACAATTACCCATTGTGCTGCTGGTTGGAGGCCTGGGGGGATGTGTAGTGCTGGGAAACAACAGTTTTCAGTTCTCTGTGTTTAAAAACAAACCTGTAGAAAGCAGATAGGGCAGGGTTTATCTGTGTACCCTGTCAGCAGGGCTGGCCCTCGGGGTTTGTTTGGAGAAGGGAGCACGTGCTGTGGAAGGGAGCTGATACCACATCTGACTCTGCTGCTGCTTCATCAGCCATGCTGGGGAGCACTCAGTGTTTGTGAATCTCTCTTCTAAATTGGAAATAAAGCACTTGATTAGAAATTGAGGCTGTGGATTGAGAAACCTCCACAGTTAATGAACTCATGACTGTCTTCCATTAGCAAAGGGAGCAGATTCTGGAATCAGAGTTCTCAGAAAGGAAAATCAGCCTTTTTATTTGTGTCCGTTGTACACAGCAATAGTGAGATTAACTCTCACTTGCCTTTCCTCCACAGGGATCCCTCCTAATAAATACCATTACATCGATGACCTGGTTGTGATTCTGCCCCAAAATGTGTGGGAATATCTCTACAACAGGTGAATATGGCCATTCCATTCTTTCTCCCAGTATTTGTAGAGTGTCCTGATCTAAGCCAGGATGAGCTGTATCAGTGCCTGTCCCAAAAGGACAGCAAGAGCTAAGCCAGAAGAGCAAAAGTGTGGCTGAGTAAAGGCAGCTCTGTGCCCTCAGCTGCAGATGCACCTCCCTCACCAGTGTCTGGAGTAGTATAAAAATCCCTGTCTGTAGGAGGCAGGGCTGGGAAGAGTTTCCACTCTGCTGCAGTTCTCCATTCCCCTCCCTCTCCTGTGCCCAGGTTTGGGGGTGGCCCTGCTGTGAACCATCTGTACGTGTGCTCCATTTGCCAAGTGGAGATCGAAGCCCTCGCCAAGCGCAGGAGGATCGAAATCGACACCTTCATCAAGGTTGGCATGGGAAGCATCTGGAAGCAAGGCAAAGGGCAGGGGTGGGAAATGGGGACCTGGAAAACTCCTGCCTGTTTTCCGGAACATGATCTACAGCATGGCCAGGAGATTGGCCTGGGGGTTCCCCAGTGCAGAGGGGCAGCTGGGGCATGAGAATGCTGTGCAGACACCAAGTGTGAAACCATCCTTGTCTCGTGCCTGCTCTGCTGAGCAGGAACAGGGTGTGAGGAAGGAATTACATGGGGTTCTTCTGCAGAATGGCAAGGCTGCCTTACAGTTAATGGCAGCCCCCCCCGCAGATCTCAGGAGTGACAAAGTCTTTCCTGTATCTCTGTTCCTGCTCTCCCAGCTGAACAAGGCTTTCCAGGCAGAGGAGTCTCCAAGCGTCATCTACTGTATCAGCATGCAGTGGTTCCGGGAGTGGGAGGCCTTTGTCAAGGGGAAGGATAATGGTAAGGATCAGACACTGGGGTCTGTGGGGGGGAGAAGGGGAATGGAAACAAGTTCATTTGCTGGGTCCTGGCTGAGCACTGCCCCTGGCTGGGGGGACAAAGCTGGGCAGGGTTCAGGCACCAGCCAGTGGGGCTGCCTGCAGGTCCCCAGGGGAGGACAGAAATGACAGAGAGAAGTTAGGAAAGCAGATGAATCTAGAGGCAGCAAGGAAATCAGATGGTTTTTGACATGTTTGTTCTCCTACAGAGCCCCCTGGACCAATTGACAACACCAAGATTGCCCTCACGAAACCAGGTGGCCACGTGCAAGTCAAGCAGGGTAAGGCCGGTGCTTGCTGCCTGTGGTGTTCCTAAAGGGTAAAGGAGACTGTTCCACTGGATCTGGCTGTCCATAATGAAGTCACAGAACAAGATGGTGTTGCAGAGGATGACAGTTCTCTAGCCAGCCCCTGCCTTGAGTGAGCTAGTTCTCCAGTGGCAGCTCCTGCATGACCAGTTTGCTGCTGGGACTGGTTCCTGCAGACCACCAGCCCCTGTCTTGCTGCTCCCCAGGCCCCTTCCACCTTTCCCCTTTGTGCTGGAGCTTTGATCTTGTGTTGCTTTTGATGTGGTCTTCACTCAGCATCTGTTGTGGTCCAGCTTCCAAAGTTAAAACAGCCTCATGTTGTGCCTGGAGAGGTTTAGATTGGATATTAGGAAAGTTTTCTATATGGAAAGGGCTGTCAGGGTTTGGAACAGGCTGCCCAGGGCAGTGGTGGAGTCGCCACCCCTGGAGGGATTTAAAAGATGTGTAGATGCGGTGCTCGGGAACATGGATTAGTGGAGAGCACACTGCCGCTTCCAGCAGGAGGTGGCACTGCAGGGGCTTTGTGGGGGGACCACCGGTGTCTCCTCCTCCTGGGCTGGCCCTGTGAGGGGAGGTGTTTGGAGAGGAAATCCTGGTGTTGTGGTGCCCTGACCTTTCCCTGCTGGTG
>VWZT01008495.1:25691-124705 GCA_013397055.1 Pachycephala philippinensis
CATCCGGTTACTGGTGTTGTCCCTTCCAGGTGCTGACTACGGGCAGATCTCCGAGGAGACGTGGGTTTATTTAAGCACCCTGTACGGAGGGGGCCCCGAGATTGCCATCAGACAGAACGTGGCCCAGGTGCAGGAGCTGGAAAACCTCCACGGGGAGCAGAAGATCGAAGCAGAGACACGTGCAGTGTGATCTGTGCGGATGGGGCAGGGCAGGGACGGCACAGGTACCTCTGTGGGGGACGAGAGGCTGGGAATCCTGAGGGGTCGAACGGCCTCCGTTGTCTGGGACTCAAGGTGTGTGCAGCTCCCCCACCACTCCCGGGGCAGGCAGGCTTCCTCCTCCTTTCATGTGGCTCTGAGCACGAGGTGGTGCTGGGAGAGACTGGGACGCAGCTCTGCACCTCACCTCTGGCGGAAGCCGTGGTCCGAGGCTGCAGCCACAGTCACGGGGTTGTCCTGACCTGAGCCCTCTCCCTTTCCTTTGCTTACACCAAACCAGCACTCCCAGCTTGTCCCCAGTGCACTGAGCTCTGCTCCTTTGCAGATTTTGCTTTTGGCACTTTTCTTTTTAACTCAAACGTGTAAAGATAATGAGACATTATTTATGTTTCCAGTGGGCAATGTTGCAACCAGAGAAACCTGTTTTTGAGGCTGAGGAAAGCCACGAGGTCTCCCTGTGGTTTTGTGCTGGTGGTGCACAGCTGTCACAACTTACTAGTTTTGCTCTTTATCAAATTCTTGCAAATTCAGTTGCAATCAACTAAGAAATTTGGAAAGAAGCTATTCCCTTCTCTCACTTCCAAACCCACACCTTCATGGTCCTGCAGAATTTTATTTTCTCCTTGTGTTTGATCTATGTTCAGCACGTTTTTGGACAACAAAGCTGGAAGGTGACTCCTCCTTCCCAAAGCCTTCCTCAGACTGACCCTGCCGTGAGCCTGTGTCTGTCTCCCCTCAGCTGGTGAGAAGCTGAGGGGGGTGAAGCTGAGGAGAGGCCCCTTTGTTCACACAGAGCCCCGTCAGAGGGGCACCCGGGGCTGGGGAGGGGGCCTGGCTGAGCAGGGCCCAGGCTGGTGAAGCAGCTTTTTAGGAATGAGCTGCTTTCTGCAAACAAGCCCCCACCTGCGTGCTGAGGTCATTCCAGATGTCCTTTGTGTTTACAGTGGCTCATTTAATGAATTTGCTCCCCAATCTACTGCCACCAGTGCAGCCAAGAAGCAGCTGATGGAGGCAGCAGAGACAGGAATGAAGGCAAAAAAGGCCAAACTCCACTTTTCTCAGCAGGGCTGTTCTTAAAATATTTTGTTCATCTTGCAGCAAGGCAAGAGTTTAATCTTTGCAAGCCTTTGAGTGCAGTTTAATGGAGGCAGAGAAGGCAGAGCTGCTTCCCAGGGCCTGAGGAACCAAACTGTGTTCATGGTGTGGGTGATCGCACAGCATCGAGTCTGGCCTTAGTGGTGCCAGACACTGCATGGAGCTGGGACCTCCTGAGCTCCTCATGAAAAATGGGAAGAAACTTAGAGGTAGAAGGGGGTAGGACAGGAGAATTTGAGAAGAAAAACATGGCCTTCATGTTATTTTTTTCTTTTTTCTTTTTTTTTTCGATCAAGTGTTTGTTGCAAAAAGCAACTTCTTTAAAAATTGTCTATCATTGATTCAGCATGTTAATTTTACAATCCTGTTCGTGGGATGCTAGTTTAGACCCAGCCAGGCCCTAGGGGAGGTCAGAGAATGAGCCACTGTTGGGATTCTCATTGTTCCAAGCTGTCTTTGTTCCCCACTGCAGCAGCCCTGGGATCTGCTGCAGAGCCTGCAGGGCTGCATGTCCGTGTTGTCTGTGTTCCAGAGGGTGCTGTACAGACTGTAATGACACTCCTGTGCTTCAGTGTTAGACCTTGTGCTGAAAGTGGTACAATAAATACATGTGCATTCAACAAGGCCTGTCTTGCCTGGTGAGAGGGACTGACAGCTCCAGGGAGCGGGGTGGTGAAGGAAGAAAAATTTAAAAAAATTAAATATAAAATAAAATCGAAACTTCCTGCTGAGGAAGAGGCTGTGTGGGGACAGATCCTAGCACCAGCTGACGAGAGGAGCCTGAGGCCACTAAACCATCCTGTGCCCATTCAGAGGGCACCTGCCCCTTCAGTCTCTGCTCCCAGACCTCCCTTCAACTCTCAGTAACCCCATTGCACCTGAGTGTGCCTCAGAAAGCTCGTGGGGTCTGGATGTGCTGCTCATTGGCCATATTGTTATCCTGGAAGTCGCTTGCAAGGGAAGGAGTTGAAGTTTCATTGAGCTGTTCCAGGATTCCGCAAGAGTTTCCTGTCACTGTTGTGTGGCCAAATATCCCTGCTGGTCCATTCCCCTCCCTTGGTAACACATGTCAGCAGCCTGTTCCCCAGGGAACACCAGGCTCCTGGCACTGGGAATTAACAGAGTTTCTAAAGCAGCCGCAGGGGCTGGAGCAGCAGGAATTCCCTGCCCCAGTGAGTTATGCAGCCTCAGCTGGAGCCTGAAATGTCTGAAGAAGCAGAGCTGGAGCTGGGTAATAAGACCATGCAGTTTGTTCTTAAGCAGCTTAGAGTCAACTGTCCAAACTTGGATCTTACAAACAAATCCCTCACCTGAGCAAACAGCTGAACAGCTCCAAACCTTCTCAGAGACACCAAGAACTGGCCTCCCCAGGGGTGTGTGGTCTCCTCAGGGTCCAGCAGCTCCAGGGCTGCTCTAGGCAAAGCCTTGACTCTGCTGTAGGTTACCCTCTGCCTGTTCAAGCACTTGAGGGTTAGCTCTGCATCCTGATTTCATCTGAGATCTGACTGCAGCCTTGCTTTCCTCCCGCTCCACTGGAGGCAGCCATGGCACTTCTGAGCACACCTCGGACACAGCGCTGGGAGCCAGTGCCAATGCTGAACTCTTAGCAGTTCTCTTTGCAAATCATTTTCCCCTTTTTTATCAGGTCCCTTTGTCAATTGCAAAAAAAAGGGGAGCTGAAAGAACTGTTCATGCATTGGGGACTGACAGAGCAAACATCAGATTATCTGCTCCCTCCCCTCAGTCCTCCGGTTCAGTTCCTGTGTGCTGCTCCTGTTCCCAGGAGCAGAGCCATTGCTGTGTTGTAACTGTGACACAAACACCCCGTACAAAAACCTTATTTCATTTTCTTCTCCCTTTTTGCTCAGCTCTCCGCCCCCAGCTCTCACTCACGCCTTCGGTTGTGCTGTTTCTATTTAAAGTCAGCAGTGCTGATTCTGTGAAAGATAAATCCAAGTCAGAGCCAGAGGGACACCCCCTCCTATTCATTATTGCCCAAACCCAAAGACCAGCAGCCTGTCACAAACAGCCCTGATCTGTCCTGAACTGACAGGGATGTTAATTAGTGCTGGCAAAGAACAACTGAAATCCTGTTGAAGAAATGTAGCAGCTTGACTGTATTAACAAAAATAATCTCTAGATTATTTCTCAGATAAAAGCACCACCAGGTGTCACCTGCTGAGCAGGAAAACTGCAGATCTTTGTGGCTCTTGGATGGGCTCTTTGCAGTGACCTGGACCAAGGGTGAATGGAGAAGCTGGCCAAGAGCTGTGGGCTTTTCTCTCAGCTAGAGACACACACACATTATTCACAAGCCTGCACACCAGAATGGAATTGTACATCTCAGCCAGAGCTACAGAAACGTGCCTGGGTTTTGGATTATTTGGTGAAGGGAGGCATTGCTGTTGGACACACCTGCACATCCACACATCCCTGCCCAAACCCATTCCTTACCAGCTGTGCAACAGCCTGAGTCTTAATATAAAACCAACCAGCATCAAAAACATCTGCCAAGACTTCCAGCTAGACCAGAGCATTCACCACAGGCACTCCATGGTACAACTCTCTCGTTAGATAAAATCTTTTCCCCTATTTTCCAGTTCTCATAGGCTCTTACTGAAAAAGCACAAACCACCTGCCCTTCCCAACACCAACTCCAGCCACAACAGCCCATGTTTCTTTCTCCTCACATGACCAAATTAAAAAAGAACCCAAACAACCCAACCACTTAATTTTCAGCACCAGCTGAAAAGGTCAAAGTTTGATAAAATCAAATCTCAAAGTGACCTGATGGGACCTGGCTCTGTGGGACAGTCAGAGGTACAGACAGAGCCAAATTATTACTCCTGAAAATTCCAGCACGAAATAGAACCAAAGCCAACAAAGGTACAAGTGAAAATGGGTCATCACCTGACTGAAGACAGACGTAGGAACAGCACCACACTGGAATGGGCTGATCCACTTGTTCTGTGTAAATTTTACAGCTGGAAGCAAAACCCAAACCCACCCCACAGTCAGAAAGAATAATGAGGAGTAAGAGAGCAGCTCTGGGGAGTTTCACTCTGAATTTCTCTGTGGCTGAAGCAGCAGTCACAGCCAAATCCAAATTCCCACTCTGCACTGGACACATCCGTGGGAAGCAGCAGCTCCTGGAGAGCAACAGCCACACCTCAACAGCCCCAAGAGCCCCAGCAAAGAGGCACCAACTTTTCTGTTGGGAAAGAAAAGCAACAAACCCATTTTTCTTCATCTGGCTGATCAAAAGGGTCCAGTGAAACTGTATTTCTGGAATTAAATGTTTATTTAAATATGCAGATGACTTTGTTTCATTGCTACAAGGTCAATATTCGCTTTCAAATGGAAGCACTTTATTTGGTTGAATTCTGTCTCCAGAAATGAATGGGCAACACCAGAACCTTTTACATTGGCAATGAAATCACAACACTGAGATGCCACCGAGATCTCGAGATCAGTGCTCAAACACACATACACACACATATACAAATAAAAAAGTGCTCGACATCATCATGTTAAAATAGAATTTGGCTTCTTTTAGGTCTTCTGACATTTCAGGCAGGAAAACAAAAAAACCAAAGAACAATATGCATCAAACTAAATGAACTTCTGAAAAATACTCAGCATTAAACACAACTTTGAGTATCAGTAAATATGTTTCTTCTCTATTTACAGGTGTTAAGAAAGGGCATTAGAGACTTTTGCTGGGGATCATGAAATTTTATAGGATGTACAGTCCACGCTGCTGGGCAAGATTAGTAAATCCAAGCAGAGTTTTTATAAACGAGTCACAGATTTAGTTCTTCAGCATTTGCCAAAGGTAAATTCTACAAAAATTATTCATTACCCTGAATAACGGCAGCAGAATAAACATGTGCAGACTATGAGATATGACTGTCACTATTTTTTAAATAAGTTTTAAGATCCAGGCTTTTGGGAACTACTTGCCAAGTTTATAAAAACTCCATCCATGGTCTTTTAATAAAACTTCAGGAATCAATCAGTCAGCTAAAGCTAATGCTCCTTCTACAGCACAATTTAGCAACACAGACATTGCAATTGTTCCAATGTTCCACAGAGGCTGACAATAATATACTGTCCACCCAGATTAAATATAGAAAAGCAAACTTTGATCTAATTTTTACATAGATGGCACAACAATAGGTGAAAATGAATTCTTAGCTGCTGATTCAACAGTGCATTGGACACGAGAATAAAAATACTGCAGCTAAAAATATTTTAAGGATATTTTTGCACACCTGTTAATTGTTCAACCCTTTAGATCCCCTGGCAGCTGGAGGCCACAAAGCCACAGGTGCCAACCGTGGGGATCCCATTCTGCTCTTGATCTGAACAGCTCAGTGACCACAGCAGCAGCAGTGATAAGGCAGTGATTTAATGGATTCTGACCCTCCTGTGCTGCAGCAGAACAGCCTCAGCATTGGTGCTGCCTGTGCTCAGCACATCTGGGTTGGGTTTAAATCACAAACCTTCTGCTGGTTGATGCTGGCAGCTCCTAAGCACCATCACACAACAGCTACAGGATGAACTGTAGCACCAAGGGACTTTGTGAAAATAAGAGTTGGCTTCTTGAACAGAGAGAAAGGGACAGAGTTATAAACACAACACAACCCAGCTCAGGCCATCCCCAACACGGAGAGTCTGAGATTCTGGGATGTGTTTTGATGTGCTGACCCTGCAGGACAGCCTGGCAGGCAGCAAAACAACACTCACCTGCCTGCAAACAAACCCTGAGAGGTTTCATTTTGGGGTCACTGTCCATAGTGGCTTCCATGTAAAATTTCTGAAATTGTGGGGATTGTACAGAATATGCAGGAGTTGGATTAGAGCCAGTAGATTCCCCCAAGAAGGTGTGGATCCATGAATAAATTTGGTCCTCAGGAGCTATTTAGTGGCAACTGACTCTTGCAGGGCTCAAACATGTCCATGACTGTAAAACCCAAGCCATGGTAACAATTCAGGGGACACCAAGTTAGAATATAGAAGTTTGTAGAAGTTTAGAGAGGAAATTGACCCTTTGTTAGGCAGTTGAGGACCAGATCATGTGATATTTGGAGATATTGTAGCTCTCTCACCACTGTATGACATGATAAAGTGCAGAATCACTTATCCTACTTCTGCTTCAAACCAAACCATGTGAGAACAGGGTGGTCACAATTCCTGTCTGGCTGCTGGGTCCAGGTCCAGTCCATGACAAGATGGGAGAAGGAAACAGTGCGGTTTCTTTTTTTTTTTCTTTCCTCTTTTATTTATCTAAAAAAACTCCCTTATTCCAACATGAACTGATGAGAACGCACAGGAGGTCATGCAAAAAGAAAAGGCAGGTCTGAAATGCTGAAAAACAAACCAACCAAAAGAAAACTGCAAAGAGATTAAACCACGAGCCACAAAATAACGTGACCCTGAGGAAGGTGGGCGCAGGCAAGGCAACAGGGCGAGCATGCAGGCTGAAACGAGAGCCAAACGGGGCCTGTGAGCAGCAACAAGGGCTGCCAACCAAAATGCCACTGTCCGTGTCTGTGTGTGTCTGTGTGTGTGTGAGAACAGCAGGGACACAGGAGGGGGCAGACAGAACAAGCAGGAAAACAAGTACATACGTGAGCTTGAAGGGTTTCAGGAAACAGCAGGGTCAGAGGGATTTAATACTTGGAATGAGCATCAGCCTGGATTTGAAAAAAGAGAAATAAAGGCTGACAAGTATTAGTGACCTTTCGGGGAAGGCAGAATGTTGAATAATGCATGTGGATCAGATTTAATATTGACAAATTGAGAGCCCAGTCCAGCTGCTGTAACACTGTTCCCAGGGGAGGTTTTCTACCTCCTGTGCACGCTCTCTGGTGAGAGGACCTGCAGGTTCAGCACTAAAGGCACCGTGTGAAATGCTGATGGACCAGTGTGTACATTCAGATGGACTGAGGGACAAGGGGACAGAACACAGACCAGCACATGCTTGGGACTCTCTGGCTACCCCCTGCATCCAAGGGCAGCCAGCAGCTCTCCGACAGAAGTTGGGAGGGATTGGGTTGGGAGAAGTCTGTGTTATGTTTGACAGAGGGGCTGGGCCAGGCTGGCAGAAGAGTGGGAAAGGCTGATAAGGAAATCTGAGCCACAAGTAGCATGCCATGGAAAAGAGCAAGCATCTGAATGGTACTGGGATGGAATTTAGGTTTGAATTTTTCAAGTGGGAACTCCAGACAAGACTGGCAGTCTGGCTTTCCATGGGTGTGTTTTAACTGCCTGCAGGGTAAACAGACCATTTTGTTTCTCCTTCTGTGACAAGCTCGCCCCGAGGTTCTTGCACCAGCACAAACACCTTTAGGAATCTAAAACATAAGAAAGACAAAAAGAAAGAGACTGGATTAGAAAGAGGCTGGGGAAAATGGGGTCCCTTAAGAGCAGCTCTGCCTGCAGGAGGTTAAAGGAAATAAAGCAATGAAGCATCTACTGGGTTACAGGGCTTGAGGAAGGCTCCCGACTCAGACAGCAACCCTTCACCCTCAGCCCTTCCCTCCAGCCTGGGATGAGCATCACTGGGATTCTGCTCTGCTCTGGGAGCAGGACTCTGCCAGCACCTGCTTTGTGCCACTGAGGAAACAAACAGCTTTTTCATTTTCTGTCTGTAAAGCAGCACTGCATCTGTTCAAGTGACAGCTCCAGAGACCATCAGTGACACTGAACAACAACAGGAAATTGAATCAATGAGTTTGCAGAGGAATCCAGAGCTTTCCTTTCTACCACAGGCTGCACAGGCCTTTCCTTCTCAAGAAAAGCCAGGAATATGCAGGTCAGTGAACCAGCCTAAGCCTCCAAACCCCTCCTCTGTCCATCCCTGTTCCCACACACTGGTGGCTGAGGACAAGTTTTTCTTTGGCCAAGTGAAGCTACAATCCAGGAGCGTGATTTGGCCCAAACTGCTGTATCCAAGGGAATACAGGATGAGTCCAAACTTCCCTTGCATTTGAGAGACCAGGGGAACCTTCTCACCTCCTTTGCACCCACTTCCATCAAATCCTTCCAAATGACAGCACAAAGGAGTTTACAAAGAGCCACAATAAAATAGTTTTCTCGAGAAGAATTGTATTTGTGCTTAGCATAGGAAGCAGCTGTGGGCCATTTGCTGTCCCTTAGGAAAGTTAAATGTCACTATTTTTTGCCACTAATTATTGCCATCTACTAGTAACTGCCAGTAAAAAAACCCAAAAACCAAAACCTCACAGGAATGAGAAAATATAATGTTTATTAGAAGAAGACACCATGGTACATCAAGCTATAAAGAGATTCCTGACAGATGATGATTCTTTAAAAAATAAGAATAGAAACAAGACAACCAAACTGGCCAGATTGAACAAACCTTAACACACAACAGCAGTTCCTATGCAAGTCCAGGTGCAGGCAGCTGAGTAACCAAAAACATTTATCAACATCAGAGGGACTGAGTAGTTACCAAAACAGCTGGGTTAAGCAGAAGAACAGCCTATAAAACCATTTATATTTATACACATGTAAAAGGATAAAAACAATTCGAATTCAAGTAACTTTAGTCTTTAAGTTATGTTATATACAATTTTTTTTATACTGGGAGAACTAAGGGCACGTATTTAACAAAAGGATTTTAAAAAGCCACAGTCCAGTTTATAATTACCAATTCCTAAATAATTTGGCAAGCATTAAATAATCAGATATATCCTAGATAAAAAGTGCATCAGCGTGGTTAACTTTTACCTATTTATTTATATAAGTCAAGGCTCTGCATGGTGGTTACAGCAAACAGCAGAGCTGCAGCGCTGGGAATCCCAGAGCTGTCCGTAAGGAATTACTGATATCATCAGAGGTGAGGGGGAACAGACCCACAGCGGCAAAGGAGCCAAAATGCTCATCAGCCCACAGCTCCAAAATAGTTTTTATCAAGAAGTTTAACTTCCCAAACCAGCCTCTGTTCCTGCATGTCACCCAAACAAACATCCAAGCTTTCTGCTGGACAGGAACGTGGCGCTTCTGTTGGGTGCAATGCAGGGTTTGCACAGAGCTGGTCACTCCATGCAGGGTTTTGTGTGTGACACGATTTCACAACATCCCTCAGTGAAAGACAGTTTTGTTGCCAAGCAGATGATGAGGTACCACAGCCAGTAACACAGGGTGGTCAGTCTTGAGCTGAAAGGCCCAACTAGTTCCTGTGTTTGAGAGTTCTCAGCACCAGACACCTGACAGGTACAGAAAAGCCCTGCAAGATGCTACACCCCGGTGTGCACAGAACAGTTTCCTGCACAAATCCCAGCGGGAGCAGAGCCTGCAGCTCTTATTTCTATTCAGAAGGACAACAATGCTGTTTGCACTAAATGGACACAGTCGGGGCAGCACCTTCCTCGGCAGTGACATTTCAGAGCCGACCTGGTACCTAACAAAGTCTTTCAGTGATGGAGATATGACATGTGCATTCATCTCTTCTAAAGAAAACCTTCTCAAATAGAGCTCTTAAAACAACCGTAGCAGCAAACCAGGAGAATAAAGGGTGGACAGGCCTATGCAAACCTACTCAGAGATTTTCTGAAGTGGTTTGTGCACATCTGGAAAAAAAAAAAGGCAAAACAAGATAGACATTACTGTTCTTTTTGTGACAGGGTTTGCCAACACCCTCTGAGCAGAGGCACCCCTGTAAATGTCACCAGGAGCCCTCACACAGGGACTTGCAGGACACAGACCCAGCTTGGCTCCTCTAAGACTACGACCAGGAGGGCACCTGCAGCACACAACTTACCTGTCCTGCTCAGCTCAGTTGTGCAGCAGAGCCCTGACAGCACAGGCTCCAGCTGAGTGAAAAAGCAGCTTCTCACAGAGCACTGAGCAGTGGCACTGGGCTGCCGCTGGCTCATGGCACACACACAGCCTGGCCGGGCAGGTAAGGTCGAGCCAGGACGGGCTCTGCTGGCTGGGACAGTCACAGGGGCTGCTGTGAGCTCCCACCCTTCTGCCACCAGCCTTTCGTGGTGCCAGCTGCTCAACCTTCTTTCCAAAAAGAGGAAAGGATTACTAAAGTTTGCAAATGCTTTAGTATTTACAGCGTTATCTTCAGGAATGTCATCGCTTCCACTTCAAGGACTGAATCAAGTCACTTCTACCACTATGTTGAATCAACTTGCAGCTTGCGACAAAGTTCACCTTTTAAACACAGTAGCATTTTCTCCAAATCTTTATGCTGCATTCTATGAAAAGTTCTCTTTTAGCTTTTCTTTTAAACCAGAGACTTGAGAAATAAGAGAGGTAAACATTATAGTTCCTATACATTAGATAGTCACAGATACATTTGATTTTGTTCCTGAAATCCAGCAAAATTAATGGAAAAACTTTAAATGATCTGAAAATCCTCCCTTGTGGCTGCAGAAATGGCTGCAGCTGTATCAGCCTTCACTCCTGGCACAATTTGCATTTTTATTCAGATGGAAGGTGTCCCTGCCCATGGCAGAGGGTTGGAATAAGATGGTCCCTTCCAACCCAAACCGGTCTGTGATTCCATGATTTCCAGTCCTTCAGCCCTGGATATAAAGGACAATGGATGATCCCTGTTCCTCCTTTAAAGGTTAATAAAAACCAACAGAGGGGGCTGAACTTTTTGCACACTTTTGCATCTCAACTGACCGTGTATTTGCCAACAGGAACGTAAAACTACTGTATTATGCCAAAATAAAACAAGGCCCAGATTTTCACCTGCAGCAGACAAGGCACTGCACTGATTAACACCAAATCCAACACTGAACTGCTCAAGTTTCAGTGCTGGTTTACAGACACAGTCCTACTCCTCTCTTCCTCCTGCCCATAAACCCCAACAAAAATGGTTCAGTTTGCTTTTGACTTGGATGAGGCTGCTTCTTTCACACCAAGAACACTCGGGCCTAGGAAACACAACAATAATCTGAAGGATTAAGTGACTGAATAAACACAAATTATTTAACAGTGTAGTTTGAACACGACCTGATTTGAAATAGGGCTACTATCTTTTGGTTTCTCGGTGTATCCCATTACCAGGTGTTCAGCACTGGCATTTACTCCAGCCAGGTCTGCCCTGCAGCACTGCACTTACACAACACAACCTATTTGGGAGGAATTAAAAGCAACGAACAGCAGCTTACGGAGTCCAAACTCTGAATGTCTCCATTGATCTTGTGTGAGCAAAAGATTAAACCATTAGTTCTGGTCATCTGAAACAGCAAATACATCTGAAATGTAGCAAGGTGGGAAAGAACAGAGGAGCTTTCTTAATGTTTTACCCATTTATCAAGGACCACAGAGTGCTGTGTAGAGGGGTTTTGGTAAGATCTCTCCTTCCCCTTCGACACACACTAAACCAAATTACCACCAGTTTTCAATCCAAAAGGTCCCCAGAAGACAACAGGCTCTGAAAAGCTCCCACACGGACACAAATCAGCAGTCTAAATATTCCCTATATAAAGTTCCACCGAATGACTTTGGGACAAACAGTTGACTTGTGGATGTGTCTGAGATGCCACCTGGGTACCTGAGGAGAGCCTGTATGATCCCAAAGGGCTTTGTGCTTCCTGCACTGAGCTGGGCGTGCAGTGGCAGTGACAGTTGAGCAAACACTGTCCAGGAAAGGCTGCATTTCCCCTCTGCTTTCACAGTCCCCCCACTACCTTTCTCTGAGCAAGGAAAGCACGTTTTGCAGTACCACAAGCCATAATTAGTCCACATACAGAATAATGCACTTGGTGGCATTGTACAGACTCTTAAAAGGCTCTGTCTGCAACACAGAGCAGCTTCAGGGTTGGATTATCTCTGTGAAAGCAATAAAACAATAATAGCATTAAATATAGGTCATAGCACCTTTGGCATTTTTGTCCAAATAGACTTCAACATAGGACGTGGGGACATAGCCCTCCTCATCTTCATTCCTTCGGATTCGCGTCCACCCATCACCTTTGTCTTCTTCTATTACATAGAGCATCTCTCCTTCTGCTACAGAGATGGTTCCTTCATTCTGACCTGAAACACAGCAACAGGGACTTGAGGCTGTGCTGCACAGCAGGAACCACAGATACGGTGCAGGGAGCTCAGGGCACACTCAGACCATGGGTGGACACAGCTTTTGGTGCATCACTGGCAGCAAGAACAGGGGCTTGTGATTCTGGAGTCAGCAGTGAGTACATAAAGAACCAGATAAATGTGACCCTGACAGCAGGGTTTTGGTTCCTTTCTCTTGCAGAGTTCCTGTGCAACAGGAGACAAATCCCTGTCTTGGTGCTTTTCTACAGAATCACACCAGAGCACCATTTGCCCTTTGGCTATTTAAGGTTAAATGAAGGTTTCCCATTTGCCCTTGGCATATGAACTTTAAAAAAACCCAGTCAATGAAGGAAGGGTAAGGTTTGAGTGATACCTTCAAATGTATAGAGTGCTTTACATGTTCCTATGGTGGGTAGTGGTTCTTCATCATCAAACTCATCGTCAAAGTCTGTTGCAGGTACTTTCATCTCAGTCTCCTGGCTTTGCTCTTCTGTGTAACTGCCATCGGGGCTGCTCAAGAGAGGAAAAACACAGCAACTATAGCGACCAACCTCAGCAGCCGAGAGAACCACTCAGTCACCAGGCTTGGGGCAAGGGGAGCAACTCCAGCTGGAGCAATTCAGTGATTCCAGACCTTGCTCGGAACTGGCTGTGACTACAGATGGGTGAGAACCCTCATTTTCACCATGAAAAGCTGTAAAAGTGCACTGGCTCACTCGTCTGTGCAGCAGTGAGCAAGGGGGCTGTCACACAGCTCAGAAACATTCTGAAACGCAGCTCTTGGAGTTGGGACATGGCAAGAGCAGGCTGCAGAGCCCTGGTGTGTGTCTGCAGTGGCTCTGGTGGCAGTCCCAGCCCCGTACAGATACTGTACCTCTCGCGGTCCTGGGCACAGCTGTTCACTGCTGATGGGTTCTGGGTCTCATAGACCCCGCTCTGGCGCCGGGGCTGCTCAGTCCGTGCAGGCAGCCGCCCCTCCACCTCCGCCAGCCAGCCCTGCCACACAGACAGACAGACAGACAGACAGAGTTCACCCTGCTGGACACTCCTGACAGCCAGGCTACAGAACAGACTGGTTTGTAAGCATGTTCACATTTTCCTTTGAGTGGCAGTGGCCAGTTGTTCAAATTCTGGACTATCTTGCCAAAAAATACACTTATTGAAAAGGTAACTATTTTTTGGCACTGGGTGCTGAAAACACCCTGACAGAGAAGCAGTTAACAGCCAGCAGGAGATGATGCTGCTCTAGTCACAATCAAGTTAAAAGGTGTGTAGCTACTTAGAGTAGTCTCAGTAACACCAGAAACTCAGCAAGTGCTGAATGCACGAGAACAAAAGCTGGGGAGAGCGAAAGAGCCACTGATTTCAAATGGGTAGGAAAGCAATGGATAGTAAAACCACATCTGAAATTAATGGGCTGTATCTGTTTATGTTCAAAGCATAATGTAGAAAGTGAAGTCTTTTCTCAGCTGTCTAATCCTTCTCATGTAATTATAATGGGCTTCAGATATTCCAAACACTCCCCTTCTGTTCTGGAGATTTTATATCACTAAGCAGCTTCCTGTTCATGGCAGACTATTCCTTAAAACATATTTCATCTGATGGCTTCTGTCTTGCTGTTAGTCTCTAAATGGTGCTTTGCATTTATGTCACTCTGATTTTCCACAGACGTCTGTAACATGATGCTTCAATTTATTTAATTAATTAAATAAGCATCTGAAGCCCTCTGGGCAGCCCAGAGAGCACTACATTTTCCCTTCACCTCCACTTAGCACAATTTGTTTTCTGTGGCAAATCTAACTGTGGGCTGACAGCCACAGGAGATGGTGCATGTTTATGTTACATAAATCAGCTCAAAGACCCCAATTAATGCAAGTGCTCACGTAGCCCTTGCCCACACGCACCAAAGTGCATCAATACATCTGGAAAAAACAGGAAGGCCCTGCTCAGACCTGAGCGTTTGCTGAGCTGCTTTTTACTGAAATGTCTCTTCTCATACCTCGAATTTCTGAACTTCTAATCGCAGCTTTTCAATGTTCTGCGCAAGCTCAGCCAATCTCTGGTCCACACTCGCTGCGTCTCCCATCTGGGGGTTCTTGATGTACACATCTTTCATCTTCGTTAAGGCATCTCTGAGAGGCAAAACAAAAATAAAACACATTTAGTGCAGCTGGGGGTAAATGCCTTTAATAAACTGTCTCCTCTTCACTCTGAGGTTCAACCTAAGCTGTTACAGAAGGAACTGAGAACACCCAGATGGGGCTTTTGTCCTGTATAGGACTAACCATTAAAAAAGAACAGTAAAATTATTTGCCAGAAGAGAATTTACACTGTCAGAGATGAAAAACAGTGAGTTACCTACAAAGTGAGAAGATATTTGATATTGATTTTTAGCCTGACATGGTTTTTTATGTAGTACAACAGTATCAACTTGCTGCCTTTGGGAAAACAATAATAATAAATCTCACAGCCATTGCAACCTGTGACAGCTCCAGCTTTCCAGACTAATATCTTCCCAGTTTTCGGGGCATAGACAAACAGTTGAATCATTATTGTCCATCATGGTCTGACCTCCAGCTGAGACACTGGGACAAAGATATATCAATAACAGAAATGGAGTGCAAACCAGAAATTCCCACCCTGCCTGTTGCAGCTTGTTTTTAGCAACCCAAATAATCTGTAAGATATTTATTTGTTTCACGCTGCTTAAAACAAAGCTGGCCCCAGATGGTTTGTGTTTGTCACAGCACAGGGACAGACGGACTCGAGGCTACAAAATGTGACCCTGCATCCGGCCGAGTCCCAGGGCAGCTTCACTCGGCTGCTGATGGACATTTCAGAGCTGAAAGGTGGAATTATGGGCTGGTTTTAGGCACAACTATTCAGATTTTCTCTAGGCATTAGCCTAGAGGAAGAGAGGTTAATGTGAGTCCCACGACTCAAGTTAACACTCTTTATATTTTAGAGTTTCCCACCAAACTCTTGACAATTGCAATCCTGTGCCTTTGCCTTGTGTGTATGGAAACTGGGAAAAAGTGTGGGTGGCAAGGAAGTGGGACTGCTCTGTGCCTGAAGCCTTAAGGGACAATTTTGCAAACATATGAGTCACAATTATTACTGTTTGTTTAACTCTTATTTAACTGCTGGTGCTATTTTCTCCATCATAAACTATCTTCATTTAAACTTCACTCTGCTGTGATTCCATATCTGATTTTAGTGTTGGGTTATCTCACAATCAACACAGAACAGAAAGAAAAACCTAAGTAACCAGAGTAAAAAAACAAAGCAATGAGAAATCATATCACCACGTGCCATTTTCCTTTCTTATTCACTACATAAAATATAAAGGAGAAATTTTGGGTTAGTAGGCAAAATAAACAGGTTCTTGAAAGCAAGCTAATACAAAATGTAGGCATATGTGTACGAATGCAAAGCAGTATTTAGGGATAGACCAGTCCTGAAATCCCTCAGGGAAGAAAAGTTCTGTGTCTCACAAATAAAACACGCTGAATCTTTAATGCAACTGCAGAATGTGAAGAAACACAAAGCACAAATACAGGCTGCCAGAATCAATTAAAAGTGTGTAGCTAAAATAGCCTTATTCTCAACCAGAATGATGAATGCAGCCTTGCAGAAAAAGCATTCACAAAAGCACAGGAGTCATTATCTTCCTGGAAATCTAAGCTATGGATCAGAGAGACTTTGGATGATGCCATCATTTCATAACAGCCTCTCCTGTTGGGATCTACCCATGTCCATCACACACAGGGGCTCTGCTCAGTGCAATTTCACTTTTCATTGGAGAGGTTTGACTCACCTTTGATCCATCTCCTTCTGAATGTCTCTGTTTAGTTCATCAACCTTTTGCTGAAGCTTCTTTCTTCTTTGCTCAGGTGGGAGATTGCTGAAGTCTTCTGGGCCTGCTCCCTGCACAGAATGGAATGGAAGGTGGGAGGGGATGAGAAAAAAAATTAATAATCAGAGTCTGAAAGACTCCTTCGGAATTTCATTTTAAAAACAGCTCACAAAAACCTGTGCAAAATCACAGTGGTCTGAAGCATTGTTATCATTTGCACTGTGTTATCAGTCCCTGAAGGGTGAGGAATCTGGATGCCCTCAAAATGATCCCAGGACCACATCCTGCCTCTCTAGCAGTGGCTAAAGGAAGATCAGATGGAGAATTCCAGAATTCAATTGCAAAGCTGAGAAATTATTTTTATCTACAGTTTTATCACCAGATTTTATTTAACAGATATCCCTTCTCATGGAAAGCGGATCCTTCCTGCCTTCCTTCACTCTGCTACAAAAAGTATTCCCATAAATGCAGTTCCTGGCTTTTATTCCTGTGCCACAGTTGCACTTCTCCTGTGCACTGCTGACTGAGTGCTGGTCCAACACAGGTAATTTATGTCAGGGCTCTCCTGAACACACCAAGCTAACAGAATCATTCCCCACTGGATTCTGCAATTTAAAAAACATGCTGCTTACTTTCCAACGTCCACATTCCATGCCAAAGTCTCTCAGTTTTTCCTCTTTCACTTGTACTCACATAAAAACCAAAAGTTATATCAAAGCCATGAAATCAGTCAGTTTGAAATCATAACCAAAGGAAAAAAAAATGTGAAGACCATAGTGGTTACCTTTGTGAGATTCTGCTTGAAAACCCCTTTTCTGCCTTCTGCTATGTCTCCTCTTGATTGCCTCAATTTGATACAGCAGATAGATGACACATAAAATACATCCACACTCTTTTCTTCACAGTAACACCTATTTTTGTCTTGCCAGAAGGCAATGGGGCAGATTGGGTGGGCTACACTGAACACACATCAATACTAATGAGTTGCACTAAAAAGGAGTGAGGTTCTTGTGCATAAGCTTGAATTTGGGCCGGTTTTGCTTGTTTTGGTTTCTGTTCGTTCCCTGTCCCATTTCTAAGGGGGAAGATGGGAGAAAGAAGGGCATAAACACAAAGCTGAGTAACCAAATTCAGTGGTCCATCAGCTTACTGAGAGCTTGTGAGCAGGGCTGGGCCATCAGTCTTGCTAGAACACCAAATTTCTCTCTGAGGAGAGTGATTTAGAGGAGACACTGCCATAAAAGCTGCTCATTAGACCCTTGGCTCTGTACTGAGTGTGCTGGGACACTGTGACTTCCTCCTGCAGCTGCAGAACAAGCTGTTCAAAACCAAAGTGTGGGGGTGTCAGAGGGCTGGAGGACAGCCACACCCAGGTCACCTTCTCCTCTGGACTGGCCATTCCAAAGTCACAGAGCAGGCCTGATGAAACTGCTGCTGTATTGATTGTCAGTCAAAGACAGCATGTGCTTCTAGTGAAGCCTTGATCATCTGTGCAAAATTCACTTAAAATTCCATTTGTGAGACAATGAGAAAGCAAATTTAAGACAAATAACTGAGAAAGTTATGCTGATTCTGAAACTTTACCCACATGGAGTCCTAACAGTGCTTACATTACTTTTTGTGCATGGTAGAGGAGAGATCTATTTTATTTTCTTCTTTAATGCTTAGATTTTGCTTGACAGCAACTCCCACATCGCAACAGACACGAGAGTGATTCAATCTATTTTATGGATAATCTACACTAGAGCCACACACATCTTTTTAAGGAAAGCATCTGGAGGCAGCTTTGTAAACAAACAAGCAGTTACAGGAAAGTCTAGATAACATATTCTGACCTATCTTCCTCACTTCTAAGGAGAAGAGACAGCCTTGAAAATATCCCCAGCTGTACATTAGTAGAATGCAACAGATAGAGTGGAATTTGGAAAAGCATCTTTTTGCTATCTTGTTTTTTATTCTTCAACTTCATTCAAGAGTTCTAAGCCGGACTAAATCCAGCAGCTTTGTTCAGAATGCTTCAGACCAAAGCACGAGTGTCGCACAGAGCTGCACACCCAAGGCTGGGAGGTGATCTCACTCCGACTTTAGTCCGTGCTCAGGAATTTCCTATCAGAAGCTGCAGCCCCTACTGCAAAAAGGAGAGTCAAGGAGCAGTTTTTGCACATGCTGGGCACATTTCATGCTGTCAAGCACAAACACACCTGGGCTACCTCCCCAGTCGTGGACATTGCCTACGTTATTAGAAATGCTGCAGCAGTGAGGTGGAGAGGAAAGCTGTGCTATTTCTGATGTGCTGCTCACAACGTCTCCTTGCAGAAAGATAATGAGATTTAGGATTCAAATTGTCCCAAGATGAAGGACTGTGAAAACAGAGGCTGTGTTAGGACCAGTTTCTGGGCTGAAACTACACGTGAGGAGAGCATCAGCCCCAGTTTTGGCTCTTGCATAGTGAGGATCCAAGAGGAGATTACAAAAAGCTGCTTTTCTCCATCTGAGGTGAAAATGCGTCTCAGCCCTCCCTGCATATCTTTCCAATTTCTGCAATTCCTGGGGAAAAACCATGTCAGCCATTTTGGGAGGATTTGTTCCTGCATACAAAGGCTTAACTCAGCTACACAGCACCCTAGCACTGTAACCAAGAAAATGAGTGGAAATCCAGTATAAATGCATTGGACTCCCAGGACAGTGGCTTGGTAACAGCCAAAAGAAGGTTTGCAAGTATTCCAGGCACTTCCATCATTCCTCAGACCTACCACAGGTCTTCAGTGAGAAGCAACCTTGCTAAAGGAGCCCAGGAAAGTCACTGTGCTGCCAGAGAAGCAGCAGCAGGACCCAAAACTTCCAGAGCTGCTCCAGGCAGCTCTGGTGGCCCACGTGTTTCCCCTGGATGAGCTGCCATGAGCAGAAGAGGCCCACAATGACGTGTCCAAGAACAAGATACGTGTACAATCACAGAATGGTTTGTGTTGGAAGGGATCTTAAAGTTCGTCTTGTTCCAGCCCCCTGCCACGGGCAGGGACACCTTCCACTACCCCAGGTTGCTCCAAGCCCCGTCCAACCTGGCCCTGGACACTTCCAGGGATGGGCCCTGTGCCAGGGCATCAGCACCCTCAAAGGGAAAGGAAAGAGCACCCAAAGGCACAAACTGTGAGGAGCAAGAGAACTTGGAAGCTAACACAGTTTAGGTGCCCCTGTGGATTCTTTGAGGTCTCCAAAATGCCATCACTCTCTGTGGCTCTCGCGTGTTTGCACAAGGTGGGGCAGCAAACCAGGCACATTCTCCTGGTGAGGGGCTCTCCAGGGCCAAAGAAATGCGGACAAGCTGTCAGGGACATAGCAAGGTGTGGAGTGTCTCAAGCAAAACAGGAACTTGTGCATGGAGTTCAGCACGTAATTTGCTTTCCCAGGTCTGTTCACCCCTTCCCTTTCCAGCTCAGTAACATCTTTATCTTACCATAGTTCAAGTAACCTTCCCAGCTGCATCCAAGATGAAATTTAGGATTCACATATATGCATATGTCTCAATTTGCAAATTGAAATCAGATTGAGTTAACCTTGTTGGTTAAGGTTTACAGAACTTTAATTAATGTCATTATTGGTTATTCTGAAGGACTACATAGGGCTGTAAAATGTAGGTGATAATGATGCAGATTTCCAGTAATGCTGGACATGGAAACAAAACTTTGCAGCTATTTTACACAGAAAGACATGCGTGGCTCTCTGGAAAAAGTCCAGCAAGCACAGAGACCTTTATTTTAATTTTTTTCCCTTCTTTTAATGTATACTTATACAGTAGCAGAATTACTCAATGCTGGTTTTCTACATTTTCATAGCCCTAGATTATAAAAGTGAAAACTAAACTATATATTAGAGTTAATTTTTTAGCAGCTTATTAGAAGACTGAATTCTGATCACCTCTATTAGACTCCAGACCTGTGTATTCAGATTTATCTGATAATGGTCAAAAAAAGCAAACACAAAGAAGAAACAAATTTAACAGTTAATTTCAGTGTCATGTCACATGTGGCACAGTGCACATTAAAACACACACAGGAAATTGTGATTAAAACACAGGACAGGCATGCCGTAAATGTGCTTACCAGCTTGAGAGAAAGCTTCATGTAAAATTGGAGAGATACAGGGTGGGGGGAGAGAGAGAAAAAACAACAGTGCATCAGTAGAAGAGGAACTTTTTCAGGCTGATGTTACAATAAAATGACACAATCCCCTTGCTGTTGGAAGGCAAAATGGGTCACACTAACAGATCTGTGCAAAAGTTCACAAGATGGGCTCGGGCAGCTGCCGTGACCTGGCCAGAACTGGGAATGGGAAGTGCTGTAGCTGGGCAGGGGTGAGATGGGCCCTGGACTGACTGACAGCGGCTACAACAGCAACAGTGGGAGTTCTCATCACAGCAACAGCACCGATGTGCAAAAACTCACAACTTGCAAATGTATGAGGGTCACTTCAGATCAAAAACGTGCTGAAATGCATCAGCTACTTCATGGAAGGGTTTGGGGGGGGTAACCCCTGAGCCAAACCTCAGTGGAGAGGTGAGGAGCAGCTCCAGCAGCACCCAGCACCCTGGGACATCCAGGGAATGCCTAGTTTGCTGGCTACAGCCAAAGGACAACGCCCCTGGACTGTCCCTGTGGACTGCAGAGTGCTGCCCAGGCAGGCACAGAAAGCCATTTCACATTCTTGAACAATTCAGAAACAAATACTCAGACTCAAACGTACTTTGGCCATAGTCAGACAAGGTCAGGCCCAAGGAGGAGGGAAAAAAATCTCTTGACACCAAATTGATTCTATGACAGCATGGTAAGACATTATTCAACCTCCTTAAATGATATACATGATCTAATTTTTCAGAAGTTACCACATTTCCTGGGACAGAGCCCAAACATTATCTTTTAGTTAACTCTGGAAAGCAAGACTAAAAGCAGTTGTGTGCCCATGGAACCTCATCTCTGCCCTGCCTCAGCTGCACACACAGCTCTGGGCAGCTGCCCCAGAAACTCCCAGGTGAACAACTGTGCCTGGGCACCCAACCATCAAAATTCTCAAAGCCTCTTCCAGCATTGTAAAATGACAAAACAGCTGCAGTTCAGAAGGTTTTTCAAGAGATAGGGAGACTAACAGTGCTCAGTTCTGTGCCAAGCACAAGGGAGCTGCTGCTCAAGATCTAAAGCCAGATAGAAAGGGAGAATCCAAACTCCACCCAGCCTCCTCCTCCTCCAGCAATGGGCACTGAGCTGCCCTTCCAGCTCTTGAGGACAGTTGTGAAATGCTCAAACTACCCAACAAACTTGAGGTGCATAAAAGCACACACTCTGTGTTAACAACAGCTGAAAGGTAAAAGCTGGAAAATGCCTCTCTCCAGGCAGGGATTTGTGCTGTCAGCCTTGGGAACCCCTTTGCATTCAAGTTCTCTGTCACTACCAACAGCTCCTGGGAATGGTGGTCTCAAACAGATGCTCCATCTTTAGTGAAAACACAGTTCATTAGGATTGGATTTAAAATAAAGGCTCCACACTTCTTGTGGGCAGCTGATTTAAGAAATACTTGGGGTTTTTTTCCGAAATAACAATTCCCATTAGTTACCAGGATTTGTACAGCAACACATGCCAGCCATTCAAGGAAAATAAATGGTCTTGAAATAATAGTGAAACGCTGCATGTGAACTGATCATTAAGTGACAAGGCAGCAGTGACACTTCCCTCTGCAGTCCAGTCCATTATGGAACAAACACATGATAATAATCACAGTGCCATGAAGAAATTCACTCTCTGAGCTAAAGAGGCCATTAAAAAATAAAGCAAACAAAACCAATCCATTGGGGAGAGTAACCACAGAAGGAGAAAGAATGGTCTGAAGAAATTCAGCGTAGGCAGCTTGTGTTTGCATCATTGCTTTAGCACTCCTGTGAACTTTAGCATAGACATGATCAGCACAAATTGAGATTCTTGTACATAGATACAGACAAGACTCATGGTGCAGAATAAATATTTACCTATGAAGCACTCTAAAAAGGCACAAATGTATGCTACATGCGCTAATGGCTAAACACTACTCACTCTAAAGGCACTAAATACTGCGGAGAATCATCTGCATCAAGGCTATTCTTTTGCTGCAAATTCAGCAAATTTGAAAGGGATTACAGACACTGTATGCCCAATTCTTATGCTGTTAAGTATGACAAAAATAGAGATCTTATTAATAGCATTTCCAAATAGTACATCAGGGATTGTTATAACCAGTATAAATAAAGCAGTTCATAGGCTGGAAACAATGAAATGCTGAAATACGTAATATTCACAGTTTTCCATTTCTGAAATTTATTGGTAATTTTATGTGACAGTGATTCAGTTTCTATAAACAAATATAAGCAGATTGAAAATAAATCTGCATTAAACACTACATAACTACTTTTGCCCGTTCTGTTGGGTTTTCACAGCTAGAAACTTGCTCACAGCTCCTGGGAGAACAAAGGCATTTTCCCCCCAAATGATCAAATAAGTTACATTTCCTTGAAATGAGCAAATGCGTTTCAAGCTGTCAATTTAAACCAAGCCTAGTTTAGTCTTGCAGGAAAAAAATGAAGAGTCTAAGAGCCACAAGCTTCAATAACACATGAGAGAGCATGAAAGCCAGCAGGTCCATGTGTTATTGGACAGTCACGGCCACTAACCTCACTTACAGAAAACAGGGTTGAAATAAATCACTGGACTTCCATATAACCAAGAGATAATTTTCTTTTTTTTTCATTTTTTAGTGGCCCTGTAACAATCTCCCCATGCTCTGCTTTATCCAAATACCAGATTCAGAGGTCACATATCTTGATTCCATGAACTGTCATTACAGACAGTTCAGAGAAGTTTCCAGAGGCTCTAGGGAGTGCTCCACAACCAAGGCACAGAATTCCTGTCCATCAGGGGTTGCTCGTGATGCTCAAGACTGCATTCATCAAATAATTTAGAATAAATGTGCAGAACCTGTTTGCAACACCTTGAATTTCACAGGTCCAGCTACTTAAATTGTGCCAATTTCAGCATTTCCAGGACTAGCAAACATTATCTTTCCTGCACATCACACCGTAAGCTGCTACTTGCCTCCCACCAAATTTTCCTTGGCTCTTTGACAAAGCACATTCCCACAGCACACTCGGGACAGCGTTGTAAGTGGGGTTAGCGACTGTGTAGCAACAGTATGGGCTGATCACACCATACTCAGACTTACAACATATTCCCTAGCCTCAACGGCACACGTGGGTGTCCCTAAAGTCCTCTTCATGAGTTCTTTGTGAATATACAAAGACTGTGTCTGCTGGTGAGTCAGCAAGAGAAAACACACATTGGTTACACCAGGGACGAGCGCGGCACCTCTGTGTTCAGTGCTTCTACAGCAAAAGACAGTTTGGTGTTCAACTACCCTCAAAGTGCAGAGTGGGAGCCTCCTGGGAACCAGGTGAATATTACAAGTTCAGCATGCTCAGACAGATCAGAAAACGTGGTATTTTAAAATGCTTGTTTAAATACCAAGGTCAGAAAACATGTCTCTCAGTGCTAGAACAAACCATGGCTTTAGTGACCCCACCCACCGAAAAGTCCCGGTCTTGGCACGGAGAGAGACGCTTACATTAGAACAACAAGTATTCCCAGGGCAGGGGACAGAGCAGGTTGGAGAGGGGGTGGTTTGCCTGCTGTCTCTGCATGCTCACAGAACAACCAAGTACTGATCAGTGGGGCAGATTCAGAGCTCGGTGTTGAGGGACAGGAGTGCACAGAGTGTCAGAGGAGACGGGCGGGGAGGGACAACAGCAACGGGTGCAATGGAAATAAAATCACATCGTAATGAAGTCAACAACTTCCACTAAAAAGGAAACCACAAAATTTCCTCCGTGTGCTTTATGGAACTTGGATACTGGCAGTAATGTCTGCCCCAGCTCCCATCCTCCCTGCTCAGTCACTTCCCAGGCTCCGGGGCAAGGGAGGAAAAGCCAAGTCCACCCAGCACACACGGAGTTGTTCAAAGGTGTAAGTTCTACCCCTGGATGTTGTTAGTTTGGAGGATTGCTCTTTAAAAAAAGGTGCTGATGTTACTGCCGCTACAGCAATAAAACAAAAGAACACAAAATTAGTATCAACCAGCAGAATACCAAGTTTCCTTTGTCCTCAAAATGGAATTAGAAAAAGCAGAGCAAGCATAAATGAAATTATACGTTATGTAACTGGTTCCTCATTCTTTGTGCTCTTCTGGCTTTAACTTCCCTAAAGAGATGAAGTTGATTTGAAGTGTTACACTAATTTTATAGTGTCTTTTTAAGCAGCTATGAGAAAAAACACTCACAAAAAAATGTATGAGAGTTTTTTCCCCTTCTGCTGGTTCTGATCCATAATAAGTGCTCTAACAGTTTCATGATATTCTCAATAATGGACATTTCTGCTGCTGGGGTCAGGAGAAAAAAACTTTGAGGAAAATACAAAAATGTGATTAGAAAACCATAGACACTGACAAGAGTCAGCACCTAAATATTTTTTTTTTTTTAAACAGACTAGGATTTCATATTGGCAGTGACCACTGATACTAGTATTGGTGCCTCCACATTAACCTTGCATCTGTTGTGAATTGTTCAGGCATCTGTTTCCTTCCAAAAAAACAAGATTCATTGGATTTTTGGTTTGGAAGCAAAATTAAAACCAGACTGGGCACAGGATATCTCATAGCTAATTATATAATTTGTTTTAACAGTCACCAGTGATTTTGCCAAATGCAACATAAGATGCTAAACCAAAATTTTTAAAGGAAATTGCTAAAACACACTGCCTCTCCAGACACGTTCTGATCTCACAGATTTCATGGAAGAGTTGTACGGGAATCCATTCACGTGTTATGTTTCAAGGATCAATTACAATGTACAATTTCTGCTGCTGGAATTTATCCCGCTACAGTCTTAGGACTTGCTCGTGTCAAATAGTTTCTTTTCTTTTCCTTATTCCTTAAGTCAGTGCAAAAAAGGAGTGTGATCCCATTTTTTCTGAAGCAAATTTCTTTCCCTGGCTTTGTATGATTTGAGAGCTCAGGTTCTCAAGAAATCCAGGAAGCACCTGCTTGGCAATTTGGCTGAATACTCTAAAATAAGACTTAAAGAGCCTTGTGTGCACCTTCACTGAAGGTGTCTGCAGTGGAATTCTGCCAAGGAACAAACCCAGCAGTGCAGAGACAATTCAGAGCAAATGAAATGATCCAGAGTCCAAAATCCTGTTACACTGTGCTACCCTGCTGGTCCCTGCATGACCTTCCAAAAAGTTGCTTCCCTGATGTACAGATCAAATGTTCTTCTGTGCAGAGGAGCGTTCCACCCTACATCCTCCTCATTCCTCTGGTAACATCACAATCCACTATTCCTGACATTAATGCTCATGCTCCTGAGCAAAATTAAGACGTTTTTGGATTTTACAGGGCAATGGAAAAGAACTGAGTAAAGGAAATCTTACTAAACTTAATAAGGTTAAAGCAGAATTAACAGTAATGTCTAGCTGTACTTAATATAATAGGGGTCATATCAACTGAAACAAATACCAACCACTCATTCTTCACCCAATAAATTAAAAGGATTTGTGGGTGGTTCTTGATTTCCTTCTTGCCTGGTTAGAATGGTTTTATTTTTGAAGGTCATATGGCACTTTGATGATCTCTTAGTCTGACCATCTGTAAAATACAAATCACCAGGGACCTATAAAATATGAATTTGACAAGTCTTCAAATGAGACAGAGCAAGCTGCCAGACGTTTGCAGCCTCTCCTCCTCCTCCGTATCTCTGGATAATCCAAGGGGCCTGAATTCATCCCTCTGGGATAAGAGATGATGATCTGAACACTGGACTCCAAATCCTCAGGATGAGTCAGGCAGGAAAAGTATTTACATACAAACATCCTGGTAGCTGACAGGGGAAGGAAATGAAATAGAAAAATAACACAGTGAAAGGTTTAAATGAAGATTTAGCAATAGCCCTTCCTTGCACATTCTCAGTGAATGTGTCAGCAGAAATTTGAGGGATTCCAGAGAAGACTATAGGACATTGTTCTCATTACTTTGCCTTTCACACAAAGCACTTAAAACAATATGGCATGCAGAATTCTCACGGTGTGCTTGGATTTCTTAGATAGGTAATACATAAAATAATAGCCTTCCTTCAGGAAACATTAAAAGCAATTAGTTATAATTGCTTATATGGCCAAGTAATCCCTCAATAGGAATTTGTACACTTGAAATACAAAGTGGTGAAGTGCCCATGGAACTACAAACCAGTATTTTTAAGTCAAGTAGGAAATATTCAGCACTATTTTCAACATTCTGTTCTCTGAATGGCTCTGTGGAGCATTAGATTGCAACACACCCCTGAACTCCAGCAGTGCCTTCACCCCAAAGGGACGCAGCATTGCCCAGGACAAGGAGGACTCACTCCAGTTGCCACCACCCAGCACATCCTCAGCTCTGCTGCTGCACAAGCAGAATTGAAAGTCTGTCTCCTCCTGGAAAAACCACTGAGAAAAGATGCTCTGAGCCAAACTGCAACTGAGGAAAGGAGGGACATGTGCAGAACCTGTCTTTGGACAGCTTAGAAACTTCCCACTTCCCCAATGAAACAGGGATGGGAAGAAATGGGATTTTTTGGGTTCTGAGTGTCCCATTAAATGGCAATTTCCTAGCAAAGAACTGAAACTGTTTAAAACATCCTTATTTTTAACTGTTCTATCTGCAACCAGATGAGACAGTGCATTGTTTACAGCACTGTTCTCAGTTCTTTGTAACCAACCACTGAAGTTCCCCATGGAAATCATCTCTGCTTTTGTACAGCTCCAGTCCACAGTCCTAAATGAGTGCCTGGAGCAGAATTTGGGCTTCTTAAAGTAGTCACTTCCTCACAGTTACTGTCTGCTCTAAAAAACATTTAAAATACGGAACACTTTTGTCTCCTTCCTGTAATTTTTACAGGAGAAAATAATTCTAAGGACCTTCACCTAGGAGGCAAAGCCATGGTGTGCCAGCAAATTTTCAGTACAACCATACCATATGTGAATTTCTGGGAAGATAAAGCCTTATTTTTGTTTGAAAAATGGAAAATTTTATCTCAGGGACCTGACTTTTTTTTTACTGCTTATGAAGACCACCAATGAGAAGATTTAATTCAAGACAAACACTTCAACATTGGTATATGAATATAGCCACAGCTGCTGTCAGCAACAGGAACAGCAGCTGACCTGGAAAAACTCAGGCCATGTTTCCTTCTTTATCAGCAGCAAAGAAGACAGGGACACTGAGCTTGGAACAGTGTGGATGTGTCATAAACTGTCGGTCCAGTGTGACCTAAACCCAGGTGAATCGAGAAATCAGCCATGGAGGCTTTCAGCATCTTTCCACCATACAGTGCTTAAACCAGCATTAACATACTGCACTGCAGCTGCTGGCAGGGGAATCCCAAATCCTGCTCCCTCAGAACCTCTCCTGTCATTTGGAGCTTGCGTGCTGCACTTGACAAAGCTGTTGCACACAGACTATAATTTTAAACTGCGCATCAGGGCGCTGGGAAGTGTGTCCCAGTCTCCCCTGACCTGGCAGCCCTGGTTTAAAGCCCACAGGGACCATGGAAACGACTTTGTTACCACCCAGAATCAGTCCACCTTTCTCATCTCACCAGTTTTTTATCCAAGACTCAGAGTTACTGCACAAACTAACACTTCAGCACGTGAACCACGAGCTGAGACCCAGGGACCACAACAGAAGTTCCCACTGCTCCAGCAACAATGTCACATCATTCCAGGGAAATGCTTGAACTTTTACCAGTTGAAATCACAACAATTATCTTCTAGAATCCCTCCTAATTTACTCCTCTCCTTCTGACACAGACATTGAGCTGAACCCACCCCACAGAGAGACAAACTAATGACTTTGACTTCTACATGAGCATTACTCAATGTTCAGCTCCTCCTGTATTTTGTCCAATCCCTCCTCCCCCAAGACACCCAGATGGGTAATTTCCATCAGCAACTGTACTTTTTGTGGTTTCATTGTGGGGGTTTTGACTACAAATGGCTTTATAGGTTGGGAACCCTTGGATTTGTCTGCATGTTATGATAAAACACAATTGAACCGTTCACAAAACAAAAGTTTTTACATAACAGAACGTGCAATAAAAGCGCAAGAAAGAAAAGAAAGAGAAAGAGAGAGAGAGGTATCCAGAGGAGAACTTACCCCGCGCTTTAGGCTCCTGAAGCAGTGGATTTTGGGTTTGGAGGTCATGAACTCGTTGAAGCGATGGGAGAGGGGTTCCTTTTGCTGCTTGGGAGACTGGGGGCCGTTGGGAACAGCAGAGGGTGAGGCAGAGGCAGGGGGAGGAGGAGGGGGCTGATGGGGGGATGTTAAAAGGGACATAAGCTACGTATAAGAGATGGAGAAGTGACAGAATAAAAACCAAAATAAAAAGATAAAACACAAAACGAAAATAAGCATCAAAACCAATATTTGAAATCCAGAGAAAAAACCAATTAAATAATTAAATATTAAAGGCCATGGTTCAAAAGAGGGGAGAAAGCAGTAATTAAGAGTTGTGTTAAATGAAGAGTTGTGATAAATGAAAGTTTTAGTAAGTGATGCAACAGAAGAGTAACACAAAAGTATTTTGAAGGAAGCTCATGCAGACTCTTCCATGCAGCACTATCCCCATAAATTGCCCTGTTCTGCTCTGTGGACAGCTCGGAATAATGCATATGGATAGAGCTTTCAAATACCTGAATTTAAATGGATCAGATAAGGAAGGTACCTTAGTGCCCAGTAGCGTTTCTATTATCTGGAAAACAACAAACCACATTCCTTCCTGCTTCCAAATCATACCTCAGCAATGTGCATCACACTTCACTTGTACAAATTATTCTATGAATTTGCTCAGGAGTTAGTCCTGGTTGTGTTTTTATTCTGGCTACACTGATGTAAGCACCAGACAGCGAGTCCTCTCCCACACCAGCACTACAGGAATGACCCCTTGTGAATGGGGGATTTTTTAAACTCAAATTTAAGTGTTGGTAAAGGGTCAGAGCAAGAGTGAGGTCAAAAAAACGAAGCTATTCTGGGCTTCCATCAGTGTTACTGAAACTTGATTGAGTCCAGTCCCCCTGACACGTCCTGGTGACCCCAGATAAATGCTGCCATGCATTATGGTGTAAAGTATGACAGTGGAATGAAAAAGGTTTAATGGATACATAAGTTAATATGGTCTTTTAAAAAGTCAACTGCTCAGTTAGTCACGCTCCATTAGTTGTGCTTCAGAGTGAATCCCAGCAATTCCCTGTTCCCAGCCACCCACCTGCTGACCCCAGTGCACAGACTGGAAAGACAACGCAAATGGAAAGCCAAGGAGAGTTTGAGGAGTGTCAAAACAGTAACACCACATTGAAGCTTCCCACAGGTAACAATGTTAGTTGGCACACATGGCACTAGGTAAGGTTTACAACTCCTTCTCTGAGTTAGGAACAGAAATGGACCATGGCAGAGACGTGACAACTTAAGTCAAATTAATTTAAAAACTGCAAGATAATTAATGAAATTATATAAGAAAAAAAAATTAAAGATATAAAGAAACTTAAGTAACCAAAGACTACAACAAAACACCATATTAAGACATCAGTTATTAACTTTCTGAATCTAAAATTCTCTTTAAGAAAACTAAACTTGCCAAGATTATTAGACAAGACACAGGTTATTGACAAAACACATACTAGCACCAAGCTCAAGTTTGCAAATCAGTACCTTATTTTTCTTGATGAATGGCCATAACTTGCCCTTGGATTTGCTACCAAACTTGGGCTCTGACTTCCCATCTCCTCTGGAGTTTGAAAGGCTGGTTTCGGACACCGTCCTCTTCATGGGCTGTGTGAAATCTTCAAAGTCGATGTCTCCTGGAGGCTCAAACCCAGATTTAAAGGCTTCTATTACCATCTGGGAATCCTGGAATGGGACAGATCCAACACAAGTGTAAACACCTCAGGTGAGGCCTACCATCAAATTGGTGGCACATTAAGGCAGAACAAGAAAGTTTGTCTGTGTGGGACCAGCCCTGAGGGTGACCAGGCTCATTGCTGGGGATGAACGCCCTTCCAGAGCCCAGGATCAACACAAGTCTACCTTCTGCTGAAAAGGAGTAAGAGCTTATGAACTTCACTGACTAGAAAAGCAAATCACGTTTCAGTAAGTGACTCATAACAAAGACTTAAGGTACAGATTTGCTGGGACACAGCTGTTAGCAAATCAGAGGAAAATCCCAATAAACACTCCTATATAACAGAGCTCTTGTGTGATCACTCTGCCACAAGTCAGTTGTGAATTTAGTGACAGTAAATGGCTGTAAATGTTTTATGAACTTTACTCAGCATCTGAGCAGTCCAAGGTCACACCAGCCTGGCGCCCTGGTGTGGGAGCCACTGAACCCACATTCCTTTTGGCACTGCTAGGAGGGATCCAAGTCAGCCACAAACTGGCTGTAGACTGTGTACAATGGCTTTGCTCTTTTGTTTTGGACAGAAGGAAAAGAAGAAAAAAACCAAACAATCAAAGCAAAACTCATCCATACCATTTTTCCTACTCAAGTCTACAAACAAAATTAATTATACATAAGATCAAAGTCAGACCTCAGCTTGCCAAATGCATTTAAATCTAATGGACTCGGGGAAAAAAAAATCCTAATAGACTTCTTATCTACTTGTTTTCTTGGGAAGAGAGATTTTTATGTTATACTCTAACAGCTGTATTCTAAGATCATTAGAGAAACTGTGCCTTGGCACACAAATATCTTGTTATTCTCTAGAGAAGATCGTTACTGCCCTGTTACATAAAAAGAACTTGTTGCTTTGAAGGCATTTCACAGGTTCTGTGAATGGCCGTAGGTAAAATGCTGTTCAGGAGAAATCTAGTGGGATATAAACATACCCAGAGGCCAAGCTCGACTGAGCAAAACATAGATACAGGAGAAGCTTTGCAAAAGTCTTCATGGGATTGTGAAGATACACATAGATTAAAGATCCTCAATCTATCAGGTGGCACCATGAAATTCCTATGAGAGTTTTAGGGAGGTAGAACAACACTTTCCATTATCCCATCTTTGTTTGACATTAAAACTTCCCGAGATCTAAACTTGAAGATATTTTTAATGATAGACATGAAAGCAAGATGAAGAAGGATTAGAGAAGAGGGGGAAAGAGTGGGAAAGGCTGAGAGAATTGGGCTTGTTCAGCCTGGAAAAGAGAAGACTTTGGGGTGACTCAACTTCCAGTACCTAAAGGGAGCTTACAGGAAAGATGGAGAGAGACTTTTTACAAGAGCCTGGAGTCTGTGGCTGCCCCATCCTTGGAAGTGTTCCAGGCCAGGCTGGACAGGGTTTGGAGCAACCTGGAGCAGTGAAAGGTGTCCCTGCCCATGGCAGGGGGTGGAACTGGATGGGCTTTAAGGTCCCTTTTCACCCAAACCATTCTCTGATTCTAAGAGATTCTACCATGTTATATTAAATACTCCACTGGTATTTTATCCTATGCATGGAGCTTTTCACTTTTTCCCCTCTGAATTTTACAGTGTTCCTTTCATTTATTCAAAACATCTTTCCACTACAATGGAGCTAAAAATAATCAGCATGCTCCATATATCACAGAGATAATGTCATAACAGGAACTCCAAGCCCATAACAAATTCATTTTATCTGCTGCCGGAGCCCTCTGAATCAGGTTCTGCACAGGTTCACCTGGCAGTCACCACAGCTCACACTTGCAGCATGACCTTTGTGTTGTTCAAGTGGTTAGAAAGGGGAAATGGAAAAAAACATATTTAAAACCACCTTAGAAACACAGTAACAGCTAACCAGTATTCCCTGCTAAATTTCTATTGGTATTAACAGGAATTCTATGCAGTGCAGTAAGGGCATAAAGCAATCCTATTTACACAGCTGCACGTTTAGTAGCTAATCCAGCACTTTCATTAGAATCAACAAAGCTAGAAATTACTGCTCCAGAGATGAAAAAATCCTTGATGATATTTAAGAAAAAAGAACTCTTCATGAACATAACCGTTTCCAGATAGAACACACTAAACCCTTTGTGGCTGCTCAGATATAACTATTTTGGTTAAATACATTTTTGTCAGCACAGTGTTTACGTGAGATCCTGGTAAATTTAGTTATCAATGCTCAAAGTCATCATTTTCCAATGTCACACTTGTGTATGAGCCATCAGTTAGACTTATTTGTGTGTAAGAACATAAAATTCACACTGATTCAAACACTCAGCTTAAGCTTCATGTGTGTTTTGCTAAGAAGACTCGGGCAGAGTGTAGGCTGAGATATGAATCTCCCCAGCATGATTTCACCATGCAGCACCAAAAGCTGTACCTCAAGCAGGGTATGTTGTTCTAACAAGGGAATCTGTGCCCCAATTCCCCCTTTTCCCACTCAGGGAGTGATTTTCAGATTCCTGAGTTTCCTATGCTGCTCTCTGTGATAGCAATTGCTGAATAGAGAGGAGAGGATTAATTTCAGAACTTCAGCCTCAGGCTTATGCTGCCAGTTCATGGCTTGGGGCACTGTACAGCTCAGAAAAGATTTCAGTGAAAAACACGTATGGGAAATTCATACAGGCAGCAAGACACACGCTGTCAGCATTTGAAGCACTAATGTGATCCATAAGAAAGGCTGGAAGAACAGAGGTTTCATGTAGGAAGGGAGCAGATCACTCTTCAAACCAAACAGATAACACTTCTGCCCTTGTGGCCACTGTACATCAGGAAGCTCAACCGAAATCTTTCTCAGCCTGTCTATCAGAGAGGCTTCTTTGCATCCTATGAAGGAAAATGATGTTCAGAAATCAAGATTTGCTCATTTACAGACTGCCAGCAAACCTCAAACCTGCAAAGAAATATTTTACGGAAAGATGTTGCAATAGTTCATTTAGCCAATACTTTAAATATTTTTATTATTATAAAGCTGACTGGAATTAAGGCATTTCTGAAACATTCAGTTTTCTGACTATGAGACATAGAAACCACCTTTATAAGAATTGGTGATAAAGTATCTGAAATTATGTCCAACATCACCTTACTCTATGCAGATGCCTACTTTTAAATGGCAGTATTTCAAAAAGTAATTATCCTAATAAAATGAGAGAATATCCCTTAAAAAAAACCAAAAAAACCAAAAAAATCCAAAAAAAACCCCAAAAAACCCCAATAAAAATTAAAAAGTGTGGCCGGAAAGACATTTCTGGGTGTTAAGTAGATTTGGGAAATAATCTGAGCACATCCTGCCTTAGACAAAGCAGCTTGGGACAAGAAGTTGTTCTTTGGTTTCATTCTGTGACTGCAAAGCTCTTGTGCTGCAGCCTGGACCCAGGATTTAAGTCTCCATGAATTTGAGACCAATACTAAATATGACAACCAACAATGCAACACTTACATTCTTGTGATCCACTGATTCTGCAGCCTTTGTTATCTCATCCAGACACTTCCCAATGATAGGGATCACTTGGCGGTCGACTTCTGCAAAGGTTTTCATGGATTCACCTATCCTCACGATTCTTCTTTCCTCCATCTCTTGTATTTTCTAAAATATTACATTTCATTCAGGTCAAACATCAAGATTAACTTCACAGTTTCACCCAATTTTCCTCTCCAGCTTACATCAACTACTTTAAAACTTAGAGATTAAGTATATTTTTAAGAACAAACCAGGACAGATGTTCTTACGAAGGCAGCAAGTGATACTGTTCCCTCAAACATCAAAACGTCATTCTAAAAGTAATCTCTTTTACTATTACTGGAAATTTTTCAATTATCATTTTGTGTTAAAAAAATGCTGATTTGTCAAACTCCCAGCTTTAGACTTTTATAAGGATTGTTCCTAAGGCTTTTAAAAGAATTTCTGCAAGAAATTCTTTCATTTTCTGTGCATGTACTGAACAATCTTTTCATTTCCCTGTAGAATCCAAGGAAACAAAGATGTTCGTGTCTCCCCTTCTTTTCCCGAGAAGGTGATTTTTGGTTTCTAGGGAGTCCTGTACATCATGTCTTGTTCACAATACATCATGTATTGATGTATTTATGTATAATGAAAACATCACGTGTTGTTCACACCACAGCTTCCCAACACATGCTCCTCACTGCTCAGTGGATTCAGTTCCAGGATCTCCAGCATCTCTTTCAGGGGCCTCTCCTTTACCACGGAAGAGAACTGAACGTGGCATAATTCTGTTACGACAAATTATAGCAGGATACAGACGGGCATGAACAGGAGCAGCCTGAGTCACACTGGAGTGCAGGAGCAGTCAACTTAAAAATCCCCTTTGCCTTGACTTATCCACAAGCAACATCAATTCTTTACAAACAACTTATTTCAACATCTAAACGACAGCCCTGGAGCTCACTGGTGCACTGATAGGGAAAAGGGCTTTAACATGCTCACCTACAGATCAGAGTGCTCATCAGCTCCAGCATTTACTTGATTCCAGGAGCAGTTTATCTCAAGGCATTGGTTTGAAATACCATGAGGCAAAAGAGGAGGTGTCCATTTAGCTCACAAGTTTCAGCAGTGGGTAAGAAAGTGTGTGTTTGCCACGCAAATATCAGCTACTTCTCATCTGATGACAGGCATGTGACATTTCCTCCCTTGAAAAGATTTTATTTTCCACATCTGATACTTATGACCCATTACAATGGAACAGTCATTTAGAAGTTCTGTTCTACTACATTAACCTCCATTCATTCATTCAAGCACAAACTCAGATCTTCACTCGGAATGAATCTGATGGCTTTTTATTCTTCCTCTGCAGTCTGTCCTTAGGCACCCTAAGACACAGTCAGTAGCTTGCTTAAAACCCTTTGGATTCACTGCTGCAGAATTTTTGTGGTTCGCATTTAGACATCTGTGCAGCCTGATCTGAACACAGCTTATAAAGGGCTGTGGGACTTTACAGATGCAACAATGCCCAGCTGCCTCCTGCCCCAACAATGCCAGTGATGCTCTCCCTCATCCCCAGCTGCACGGACACAGGAGCTGAACAGAGAGAGATTGTGAGGATTTCAAAGACTGTCCTCATCTGTCACGACAGTTCAACGTCACCTTCCTTGTATATTATTGATCCCTTTACATCTAATTTAAGAAAAAGGGATAATTTATCCTACCACCTCTCAGGGTGGCAGATTGCATGTAGAATTTTCTAAGAATGACCAAAAAATCACCAAAAATTTAAAGCCAGGGTCATAGAATTGAGGTGATGTTCAATATGTCCTTGTCACAGGATTATGGGCTACTCTAGATCCCTGCCAGCAACCCTTACCTGGAAGATATTTGGTATGTGTGTGTAGTAATGCTCATGCTGCTCGCTGTTGAACTTCTGTAGGGTGGAAGAATATTCAGCTTTGCTGTCTTCAGCCATCTGATGTCTCAGCTGGGCTTGCTGTCTTGCCTGAGGAAATACCAAAGGAAATTTATAATTTAGGCTGCATGGGAAGCAATTGCATTGTGGTACTCCTCATCTTACTATCCAGGACCATTATGAGACTCTGAACACCAGCTTTTGGTTTACTCCTATTTCATGAAACATTTAAGCTGCTGTGTGGACAGTGCTGCTGATCCTTTCTGGGGTTATAATGTGCTATTTCCATGAACCATTTTGCATTCCATGAACAACCTCTCTGTTTGAACTGCACGTCAAACACAAAAACGAGTTTGCCCCTCCACCTGCCCACTGGACAGACACCTTCTCAGTACATTCATAGACACATTTCTTGCTCCCCTTATGCCCTGGTGGATGTCCCCTGCTTTCCTCTAATGAGCTGCTTCCCTGTTGGCAAGCGGTGTTTTCTGGGGAAAGGGAAGTGAGAAAAAACCCAACAGTTTTGTCTCATTTTAGCCAACATAATCATGACAAAACCTCTTAATTCTGTGTGCCCTGCAGAGCCCTTTCTCCACACTCCTCAAACAGCACTGGCATGAAGCACACAAGGAAAGGGGAGCCTGAGCAGCAGCTGAGATGCCTCCCTTACTATTTTTACCCACACAGATGATTTGCTTTGCTACCCAACATAGCAGAGCACTGGGCAATTAATCTCACTTCTTTCCCTAGAATAATCTGTCCCCAAGTGACCCTTTCATGTTTTCAGATTCCTCCCCTTACAATTCTGTCTCCAAGGCCTTCTGTTATCTGTTTCACTGCCCAATATTATTCCCTTACTGCCTCTCCCATCTGTTTGGTTTAGATGCCTTTTCCTTCCTTGCCGTTGGCCTTCATAGAGTAGCTCTTCCTTCTCTTCCCTTCCTACATTCCCCACGCCTTCCCTCCCTGTGCTGCTCCCCTCATTGAAACTCCCCCCACTGTGTGGAGCTCTGCTGCTCAATTTCTGAATAATTCTGTAAGACAAGGCAGACAAATGCAGCTTTAAAAACCGTGTTTCAGGGGACACAACACAGCAAAGAATTTTAGCACATTTTAAGTGGGCTCCCATTAAAACCAGTTCAGCATAGGGTTGTTCTTCGAATTGTTCCAAGCAGACAATAGTTTCCTGACAATAAATCCATGGAATACCACATCACGGAACGTTTTTGTAATCATAACTGGAAGGTAACAAATTCTGCCAGGAGGTTTCAAATCTCAATTTGTAAAGAAGTAGCCTTCCCCCACATTTGTCAAGTTTGCACATCTCACCTAATAATTTATTTCACTTCAATTCAGATATTGCTTCTGCAGTCGATTGTAGGAATTTCACAGATCCCCTTCACATTGTTTCTACAGAAATAATTTGAGCAGAATGAGGGGATACTGGGCACTAAGTGCATCACAGGAGATGAAACAGTAGCATCAAATGGAGAAGAATGTGACTATAACCAAATAAGTGAATCCAATAAAAGACAGACTTTCAGCTTTGCTTGCTCCCAGGAGTTTTAGCCGTCCACTAACTCCTGCAAAGGATGAGTGCCTAACTCCAGAAAATTCACCTCCTGCAATCAAATTCCAAGAAGCCACATCGATCATTTCCCTGCCAGAGTGCTATAAAGCTTATTAAACTTCACCATCCACACACTCACATACAGCTACATTAAATACGAGTGGAAAACAATATATCCTTGTGCCACAAACACAAATTTACCAGGAAAACAAAGTCACCCATGGAAAGGCAGGCAGCTGTAAGAGTGGTTCACACTTGTCTCCCAACCCCTTCCTCACATCCCAGCTGCTGCAGATCAATATCCATTTGTGAGGCCCATTCTCCTCATCTACCTAAGAGCAACCCATTGTCTGAGCTGACTTTACACCAGCCCCACTCCCACTCATACAGCTGTCTCTCTCTTTCTTTTTTTTTTAAATAATTTTAAATAATGCAACTCAGGAATTTGTCCCTTGACTCTATTGTTGAAGAACAAAAACAAGAAATCCATTATTACACATTTCCAGGCAGACCCAGCAAACATTAAACCATCAGAGTTCATTTTCATGAGCAAACTCATCGGCTGGATATGACAAAGTAACTCTGAGCTAAATGTATACAAGAATAGACATTCAATTTCCAAAACGATCTTAACTGGCCCCAAATAAGAGGGGACAGCAGATGAGTAAATAAAATTGGGTGCATTCCAAAACCAGAAATTTTTGTATCAGAGCCCTAGTGATGCTTTGTTTCTCTTGGCCATTTAATGCATTTGGCAAGCTTCAAACTGTTGAAATATCTTTCCAATGAGGTATTTGGATCTTAAAATAAAAATATTTTTTTAAATCTAGATTTTTTTTCATTACTTCATTTCATATGTCACTTCCTCTAACATCATCACTTCTAGTATTAACAGAACTGTTCTTTATAGTGAGACTCCTGCACTTTGTTGAAGCACAAAATGATAAAAACGAGTCAATGATGTTAAGTTTCATATTCAGAGTAATGGATGGAGTAGCCCAGAACTGCAGAGAGCCACAGAAGCTATTTCAGGAGTAATTTATAGCTGGGCTTTACAGAAAATCAAGTTTTGCCTTCTTTACTGCTCACTTGTGCATGCAAACAGCTTCAGAGAAGGTTTTTGGGGGCTTCTTAGAGTTAATGTTAAAAGATTTACTCTGAACAGTATTTCCAAGGAGGAAAGGCTTCGGAATAATTGGGGTCTGGAAAACCAGACGATGACTTCAGATATAGGAGAACAATACTGGGATGCAGCTTTCAGTCAACACATCCTCTCCTTTAATTGGGCAGGGATGAGTGAGCAAGGGCTCAGTTTCCAGCCCCATATGTGAAACACAATCCACCTCTACAGACTGACAGATTGCTCAGTTGTAAGAGGTGTCAGGGCCAGGGACTCGGAATGCAGCAAAAAATCCCCTCTTCAAAGGAAGAAAGGATGAGGTCACCTCTCAGCACCGTAGAAAAGCAAAAAGGGTATGTACAGTTGAGGGGTTTGTGGGGAGAACAGCAGCATTTTGCTTCCAAAATGCCTGGCACTGCAGAAGATACACAGATTGCACTCATCTCCCACCCTAAACATACCTTTGTAATAGTTTTTTGCCCCAAAATAAACGTGCACAGTGCACATAGGCATTGCTTCCTCCCCAAAGCCTGGTTTTGTTAAGGTAGCTCTTGTCTGAACTCATGTGGCAGCACCAAAACCAAAAGGTCACATTTGTCAATGCTCGTCTCATCCAGAGAAGTGCTCCCAAAAATGAATGACAGCCCAGGACCTGCAGCACCACCCACCTTGCAGGGAGCATACAGGTAAGCGTCGGGCTCCCACTGCCTGCAATCAGATCTGAGCATGGTCACACCAGGGGAGTGTTCCTACAGCTCTCAGAGAACACTCGAGGTAAGGGAATGCAGCTCTGATAGACTGAACCAGGTAACAGCTCACTAGCAGCAGGTAAGGCTTCTTATATGTGACCTTCTCTCTCAGAATCTATACAGAAATGCCATTAAATATAATCAAACCCAATCCTTTTCCCTTTCTTTAGACAGCCTTGCTGGTTGATGGGCAAGAATGCAGGACAGTAGCTAACTGCAGAGTAGTATGAACTTGCAAAGTGCTGATTTCTGTGTCTGTCTTCAGTATTTAAAATATTTTTTTTAAAAATCAGGCCTCAGCAGCACATCCACCTTAGGTGAAAAACAAACTAAATTCAATGGCCATATGAGTTGGCAACACACACTGTGGCATCTCTCTCAAGGTAGCAGGAAGAGCACAAACGTTGTTGTCTCAAGACGATTTTAACAACATTTCCTGCAGATTTTCTTCTTAACAACGGAGTTGCAAAAAACAGACTCTCAAATAACAACGAGTTAGTTCGGATAAATGACTCTACCAGGAGCTCAGAGATGCCAGAAAGGAGATGCCAGGGTGGGACACTGATGTGCTAAAATCTGACTTGACTGAAGTATTTATGGGGGTATTTCCTTCCCCTTTAAAATAAGAGATTAGAAGAAAGTTAACCTTGCAAACCTTTGAAATAACTCGTGTTAGAGAGATATATTTAGTCTGAGCCTTATCACCTCCTTGGAACCACCTGCAGTTTATCAATATGACACAACTTCAGCAGTCAGTGCAGAGCAGAATGAGACCAAAGAATTACAGAAAAGGGAACTTATCCATAATCCTTGCAAACATGCAGCACTAGTAAAGCTTTATCTATTGATCTGAATTAAATCAGTCCTAATACTTTATGCCTTTGAACAGGAAAATTGAACAGAGAAAGGGACATCTTTATGATGGGCACTGTCAACCCTGAAAGTGTAAGAAAACTTTAGCAAGAGCCTGCTACACTTTACATGCAGGGTCTTAGAGTATGAAATACATTCATTTATATTGTTACATACACCTTCTCCCCCAAGCCCCCTTTGACAGGAAATGCAACTTGTGATGAAGTGTAGGAGAAATTTTTAAAAACCAAGTACATTTTCTGCCATTTTGGTCTCCAATGCAGAGAAGAATGAGGATATTTAGCTGAGAACAATTTTCTAAGACACATTCCAGAAACAGCAAGAGGGTCAATAGACACACTGTCTTCTGGGTTTACACAGACAAAAAATGCAGCTCCTCAGGGCTGTTATGGTGGGAGTGATACGAATAACTGAAAAGGGCAGAAAAAAACTTTGGCTGTTATTCAGCTGGTCCACACTAAGTGGAACAGTTCAACTCCTCAGCAGTTGCTCTTGTCCAGAATGGCAGAGTTTCCAGTCGAAACTTCAGTGTCACTTTATTTTGTCTTTCTTTTCTCCCATTCTGCACCCCCTCTTTTCTTTCAAACTCAGACAGCATGTGAGATGCATCACTGCCAGGCCACTGCCTGCCAAAACAGATCTGTCTTTGGCAAATCCAAGATCAGATTAAAAAGCAAACACAAAAAAAAAAAGTCACCCCTGCCCCCTCCCCTCAACTACCCAATCCCTTCAAAATAGCTTAATGATAAAGGCAGACTCAGAAACACTTCACCAATTTCAGGAATGCTTTCTATTGCTCAGAGATTTTTCAGCTCCAGACTCTGGCCCTCCCTCCACGGCCACCCCACGACCACCGGGCACCGTCACCAGGGCACCGGGAGCCTCCCGGGAGCAGCAGCACTGGCAGCGTGTGCAGGATCATTAATAACAGCGGGCATCCTGCCACAGACTTCAAAACACGGCCAGGGCTCCAGGCTTGGATTTACATAGCCTCCAAATCAAGCTCCACTGTTTACTATTTTACAATAACCAGTTGGGGCTCTCTGAACTGGCAAGCAGAGAAAGGATTTGAAATTCGCTTTCCCGAAAGCTAAAAAAAAAAAAAGGGGGGAGAATGGGGCGTGCAAAATAACAGCAGGGAAAGAAACAAAAAGAAAAATCCTTTCTTTTAACACTTGAAGAGGTGGAGGAAAAATCTGAGACTCTGTGGATCCCTGAAATCCTTTGGCTGAATATAATACACAAACGAGCAAACCACTGACAGAGGATGGAAAATCTTCCTCACCACATCTCAGGAATTGTTATCTAGTGCAGTCTCACTGCACACAATTCTGCCAGAACTCAGAAACTCACGCTAACAAAAGATATCCCCAAACAACACAGTCCTTAGAGCTGAAGCTCTAACAACAGAGACGGACTAAATTAATTAAGAAGAGCAGCACAGCAGCACCTCTCAGCACGCTGCTCCAAAGCCCTAGGGAACAACTGTGCCTCAGATCCCAAAAGTTTGTCTCCTTGCACTGCCATTGTCATGTCATGAACACTAAATAACCAAACTCTCTGGATGACTGAACCGTGAATCCCTGCAAACACCCAGGAGTTTTCCACACAGCTCGGAGAAATGCAGTTCCACGAGTCTAATTCATTATAAAAGAAGGAGAATCTCTGTGGATGGAAGGTTATGTGGATTTGATGGAGGAGGTAACAAGAGAAGATATATTTGGAGCACTGGCCGACAATGTTTAAATGATTTCTGGAGGTCTGTTTAGTTGTACTACATAAGCAATTAAACTCTGCTGTGTACAAATCTGGGTATTGAATATAAATAATGGAAATTATTTCTTCAATATAAATAATGGAAATTTCAGGACTGGGTAATAGATTGCTTAGCTCATACTTGGAATACTGGGCATGGTTCTAGTCCTCTCTCTCCAAGAAAGAATTTACAAACACAGCCAACGCAGAAGGGACAGTCAGGGTTGAAAAAGTTACCAGTATGAATTTTGTAGCCTTGAAGATCACCTTTATGGGTAAAATACATGACTTTGTCTCTTGCAGAGGTGAATTAGTCTGAGTGACCAGGGTGATGCTGATGCTGAGCTGCAGCAACAAGGGCTTTCCCAGCAGAGATAAAGTCATTGTCCCACTCTACTCAGCATTTGTCAGGCCACACCTAGAATATTGTGTTCAGTGGTCCCCACTAGACAAAAAGGAATACCTGAACAGACTGGAAAGGGTCCAGAAAGGCCACAAAGATGATCCAAGACAGAGAAGCTGTCATGTGAGGAAAGGCTGAGAGACCTGGGTTAGGTCTGCCTTGAGAAAAGAAGGCTTAGGGTACCTTGTCACTGTGTTCCAGTGTTTAAAGGGTGTCTACAGAGAAGATGGAGACTGTACAAAGAGTCACATGGAAAAGACAAGGGGTAATGGGTACAAGTTACCCCTGGGGAGATCCCAATTGGACAGCAGAGGACAATTTTTCACAGTGAGAACAATGAGCCATTGGAATAATCTCCCCAGGGAAATGGTGGAATCGCCAACATGGGACACAATTCAGCTGAAAAGCATTCTGGGCCATCTTGTCTAGACTATGCTTTTGCCAAGGAACATTGGGCCAGACCATCCTTCAATTCCCTTCCAACCTGATATTCCACGATTCGCTGAAACTGAACAGCTTACAAACTAAATTATCTAAATTCTGAGGCCTGACTTCTCATGCAGGTGAAAAGACCTGTTCCAATGTTTTGACAGAAAAAGAATGACTATAAAGAAGCTTTCCAACTGTACAGCAGGAATTAATTGCTTTGCATTAGCTTAGAACACCAGTTCTATTGCACTGGTGATTCAAACTGCAGTTGATTCTTAATTCAGAAGTCGTTCTTAAGCCTCCCCTTCACACCCCCTTTCCTTTCCTTTAGCAATCACCTCCCAAAAGAGATGCATTGTTACAAAACTCAGTCAAATTGCCACGTAGAGCATTGCTGCAGAGGAGCACTGCTAAGAGGAAATTTAAGTTCAGTTGGATTTCCTTGTCTTACGCTAAAACTGGCTCATGATGGGCTCTTTGATCTCTTACCACGAAACACAGGGTATGTATAGGGTACATATGGAGATTTATTAAGTTCCCCAGACACTCCTGCTGGAGTCATTAACTCTCTATCGAGTAGAAATCGACCCTCTTAAATTAGTCATGATTCCAAAAGGGAAACAGCTGCTCTGCATGGAGCGTCAGGGATGGCAGGTTGTAAACAAGCCTTACTCTTCCGGAAATGCAAATTGCTCTCCTGAGGGACTCCCTGCACTCACACACTGCATCATCCTTTAGGAAGGAAGCAGTTCAGGAAGGAGACTGGGGTCTCGTAACCCAGAGAAATAACATTAAATCACATTACCCAGCATTTGAATTGGTGGGAAATCTGACACACATCACAAGCAAAGAGACAGAAATTTAGCCTGTTCCATCTGTGGAGCAAAAGAGAAGCAGCTGCCTACTCAACATACAAAAGATTCACCACCACACAGGGAAAATCTTCTGCAGCAACAATCTCTCCAACAAGAAATGCATAGGCCATGCCCTCCTGCACCATCCTCAGGACTGGGCCTTGCACACTTCACTTGAATATTTCACCTTGATGCTGCTGCTGCTGTATCTCTATAAATTCACAGCAGAGAACAGGAAAATCAAAGCCTCTGGAACCACTCATTGAAGTATCAATAACACAAGCACTGGAAATCTTCTCCATCTTCCAACACCACCTTTGCCTAGCATTAGACCTTCTAAAATGCTGGTACACTCATTGTGCCAGTGGGTGCTTTGATGTGGACAGGAGAGGGAAGAGACACAAGTCCCACCATCACAGAGGAGATGACTTGGCATCTCCTGAAAAATTAGGCCTATTAAGTAGTTACAGTCTGCAGAAGGCAGATACCCACAACCTGGGGTTATGGTGAAGTTTACTGCTGACAGACTTTGTTGACTAAACCTCAGGGGGATGTGGCAACAGCAGAGCTGTGAGCTGGAGATGTTCCTCCAGGTTAGTCTGGGGAGCGTTGGTGACTTACCCGGCTCTGCTGTGACTCGACTGCTGTCCTGACTCGACTGCTGAAACACCCACCTGAGATGCCTCCAGAGCCCAAAATAGCTTATTACACCCCTCATTGTAAGGATGTGTAAGCTCCCAAGGAAGGGATTTGTGTCCCACAGCACGGCAGACTGGAGGCTGGAAAAGCAGTTACCACCTGACAGCACCACTGAGCACACAGGAAGATCAGCTAATCCCAGTTTCCAATTAGCAGGATTTCTACACCTACGTTCTGTCAGACTTTGCCCATGATTCAGCTCATGGCTACCCCAAGCCATGCTAAGTGTGTCTCCTGGGGGTAAGGAGGGGGACAGACTCCGTACTTTGTGCAGAAATTCAGCACCCAGGTAACGTGGTGCAAGAAAAGAGAAAATGAAACCTCAAACATGAAACTTCAGTATCTCTCCACAGTTATATTTACAGACTAGAAAACTAATATCATTATCATATTGTATTTTAAGGCTTTATGCAAATCTTAAGCTATTCTGGGTCTCCAAAACATCTCGGATATTGCAGACATAACATGAAAGTTGCAGAGCACTGGGGAAAGCTCCTAGAGATTTCAGTAAACTTGAGATCACTCCCATTTCCCTCAGTTTCTTCACTTCAAAACCAAAGGCAAATACATCTCAAGTTCCTAAGTATCTCAGATTATTGCCTAAGGTCAACATTTGACCGTGTTCCTCTTCAGCCAAGGGACAGATCCTGCCTGACACCAAGTACTTCAAACCACTCTCCTCTCCAGAACTGCTGAGCAGATCAAGAGGCAAACCCTTCCCATGGTTGGCCTCAGCCACTTCCTTCTTAAAATCAGATTCCGAAAAGCCTACCTTGAAAAGAAACCCTTAGAAAAGCCAGTTGATTTTTTAATTTTATTACAAGAAGTCTGCAAAGGCACCACTGGGTACCACATTATCCCATAAAGATGTCAGCTTTTTAGTGATTGCAGCTCTGAAGAGAAGGCAGAAACAATAGAGCTCTGCCTTATATGTACAGTGGCTCCGTGCTGGCGACAGAGACCATTTCCCCAAATGGTCAAAAAATTGCAGCAGCTCCTCTGTGGTTTTTTAAAAAAGAAGTGCTTTAAAGCACACAACCCACTGCGATCCAAATGAAATAAAGCTTTCAGTGATACCTACGAGGCTTTCTGGAAGCAGCATCAGCATGTTGCAGCATTTATTTAGTTTATAAGGATATTTTCACAGACAGTGAGCTTCCTGCCCTGACTTTGCTACACTGCATTTTGTGTTGACACAAACATCTCTGCAAACTTTGGCTGCTGGTGGTTTAGAGGCTCAGTGCAAACAGGAAAGGGAGTTCAGGTGCCCTGCTCCACTCTCCCTCTACTCCTGCATGCTGTGATCATTGCAGAGACTGAACACAGCTTCTGCTCCGTGTTCCTACTACCAAAAAAGGAGCTGAGAGGAAACAAAGCCAAACACTCCTCTCTCCAAGATCAGCTACCAGGCTGCTGGCTGGCAAGGTGATGGAGTCCATCCTGGCCACAGAAGAGGCAGAGAAGGGACGTGCCCTCCACATACCTGGTCCTACAGAAGCAATGTGGACCACAGTACATGATGCCCAGACTCCACATCCAGCCCTGCACACACCTGAGGCCCTTTGCCAAGCAGCCCTGGAGAAATAAAGAGGAAAGTGACTCTTATTCTGCTTCTCTGCCACTATTCTGGTTACTAAATGCTCACAAATTGTAATACCTTGGGCAATGTGCTGGTAGATGGCAGCTCTGGCACAGAATTTCCTGCTGCAGTTGTCAAAGGCTACAATGACTTGAAAGGTGAAGAGATGTGAGCATTTCAGAGCCTCACACAGCTTAGCATTAGGGAACTGCAGCTGTATTCTCTTCTGACTGCCTGTGTCATTGTGATCACCGCAGAATTTTAATTCCATTAATGCCATCCACTCTATCATGTGTGATGCAAAAAATAGCTCCTGTGTCTGCTCATATTGGCAGGTACAAGCTGAAGCAGCCAAGGTGTCAATCTCAAGCCAAAGAAATGAGGGCAACCAGCTCCACTGCTTGAGGAGCACCTTGTTCTGCCAAAGGGAAGAGCTCCGACACAGCCAAACTGCCCTTCTCCTGGCCAGGTGCATTTCTGGGAGCTTTCGGGAGTAGGAGTGCAGCAGCCAAGCCATAAGGGGCAAGAGAAATCAGAAGTGCTACAGTAGGAGGAGGGTAAAGTCATCCTATTGCTTCATTTGGAACTGAGCAGTTCCTGCATCCCCCTGGAGCGAGCCAGGGAGAGCAGCAGTGCTGGTGAAACAATGTCTCATTCTGCACTGGGAGTTATGCAAGAGCCTCCCAGTCACACGGGCAGAGGGGAGCAAAGAAAGGGCATTATTCACAGCCTGACATGGATGAACCCAGTTTAACACATGCACTTGGAAAACACTGTTCTCTCTGTTCAGTAATATTATTTCACATTCCACTCATTTTGATAACCTTTTCCTTCTCCCATCTACTCTGTTGGCTGCCTGGAAAGTGGAGTAATGCCTTCTCCTGAGAGCTGCCAACATGCATAACTAACAGATTTTTCTTTCAAGATACCACTGAGCCTCATTTTGCAATAAATAATTTACTAATTCATACAATAAAAAGCTAGAGGAATTTAAAAGGGAAGCCTCTCTGCTTCACTCGAGAGGGAAAGAGTGCCAGGGTAGGAAATTGCTTCCCAGAATTTACCTAACACTCTTAGATTGATATATTACCAATATGCCACCTTTGGCCAGAAAGGGCCAGCCTTGGAAAGGGATGTAGAAATAAGGAGTTTCAGTCCCCTATTTCAAACAGTAAGTCATGTCTTTGTATCCCTTTGACATGACCTCAGCTTTGGAAAAAAATCTAGGGCAAGCCCTAATTTTATCTATGAAAGAAGTATTCTAAAATCACTTTATACAGATAAAGCAGATGATCCCTCTCTGTTAGAAAAACCCACATGTGGTGCTACATCTTTAACAATCTGTACATGCATTCATCTGTCAAGTGCCCTGGCAAATCCAGAAGGCAACAAAGGATCAAATCTACATGGTGAATTTGCAACTAAGAGCCAAGCAAATTACAAGACCACAGAGGTACTTTGTCCTTTGATATGCAATTGCACTTGGGGGAAATTTTCTGAGCTTGTTTATGATTTACTGTCCTCGTTTCTAACAGCATCCTTGATGCTATCTGCCACGCAACGTCCTGATGCTCAGCATACCAGAAACATGAGATCCCACAGATGTAAAGGGAAATTTGTATTTCATATCTTCACAGGACTGAAGTAACTGAGAATAGAATGAAGCAGACCTCTTGAGAAGCAAAACCTACATTTTACAAGGAGACCTCAGACTAGAAAGATTTCTTACCTATAATTCACTTTCCTTTCCTGTCCCTCCAAGAAAACATTTGGTATATTTTAAGCTTCAGCTTTTATTTGTTCCTTTCTCTTTTGGTTGCCCTTTTTTTTTTTTTTCCTTCAAGAAATAAACCTTTTCAAATGTTCTGGCTATTTTGTGCCTGTCTGACTCAAACTCAAAGAGGACAAAACTGTCCTTACACATTGTAATGTGGTGTTTCTGATCTACATTAGTGTATCTTCTGAGCAAATGTGTAACTCCAAAAACAGAAGCAATTTAAAACATTTTCTTCCTCTTCATTGCTTCCTTAAGTTACAGGTACCGGACTTGGACCAGTAAAATTTAAACTTTAAGCATCCTTCCACACACCCAGTTTTAAATCAAACTAAAGAGAGAAAGTATTTCCAGACAGATGTGCTGAAAAAGGACTGGATGTTTAAAATTAAGCATTAGTTCAAAAGCTTTACTGAGTGGGGATCATTGTAAAAAAGCTGCAAATGACTCTGCAACCAGCCAGCAAATGAGAAAAGAAAATAAAAGCCTTGTGCCATCTGTGACAAGCATGGATTCCAGGATTCTGCATCACATGGAAAGCTGTCCTGCTCTAAACCTACAACTATGAAAAACAATTCTTCATTGCATCCAATGACATTGGGAAATCTTTGAAGTGCTGCTCAAAGGGCAGGAAGTTTGGTTCTACCTGGATCACAGAGGGAACAAAAATGTGTGGAAAATGCAAGCAGCCCTCAGGGAGCCCTCACAAGCCTGACTGTCACAGAACCCCGGGGTGATAGTAAAAACTGAGCTTGCATAAACTCCTTTAGAGCCAAATCAGTTCTGTTAAATTCAGATACCACCTAGTAAAAAAAACTTGACTCTATCTGTTTAGAGTTTTTATATAAATAAAGGTTTCTGCAGAGATCTCCCTGGTTTTAATTAACCTACAGACTGACTAAAGTAAGGCATTAAGCCTCAGAGGGCTTATCCTACCAGTAGGATTGAGGAAGTAAACCTATCACATCCATGTTTACAAACAGTCTCTCCACCCTCCAGCTCACCTTTTCAACATCTGCTTTTGTCACGTTGATGTCAGCATCCATTTTCTCAAAATACTGCTGTGCTCGATCAGCTTCTTTGCAATCACGTTCAAACCGCCTTTTACTCTGTAAAGAAAAACCAGAAACCTTCATTATGGAAAGCAGAAGATATCAAAATCTGCCTAAAATTCATGCCTGCTAGTGAAACAATCTGTTGTAACAACTGAAGGATTTTAGGGCTCTCTTGTTTACACTGGAATACATTTCCATATTAACGAACTTCAAAAAATGGAGTTACCAGAGACACATTTTTTCTTCCATTATCCAGCCTGCTCATATTTCACTATTTTTCCCTTTTAGCATTGCTTCCACTCTTGAATCACTCTCTTCCAACACTTAACCCCTTCATTTTTGTAAATTAATGAGGGAGTTACTAAGATTAATAAATTTGCAAGTAGAACCTTTGGTTACTGATAGCCCCTTTCTATCCTCTCCCGTACTTACAGTCTCACTGTTCATTCAGCACATGAATGACAATTCCAATGTATTTACTTTTGAGAAGCAGCACCTCACTCAAGAGACGGTCCTGCTCAATTTATTCACACATTATGAAGCTGTTCAACTTTCAGTGGAATATCTGAACAGGACCCTTAGGGACTCTGCAGTTTCAGCAATGCTTAGCACACTTTTCAAGTCATATCAAATGAAATGCTGCTCATGATAGACAAAGAGCCCACAGAAGCCAAATGTTCTGTTAAAACAGACTTTTTCAGGACTACGACTGTATTTAAGACAGCAGAGTTTTAAAAATCCCATTTCCACAACTTTTATCCATATACCTTTCTTTTTCTGAATAAAATGTTAGGAACCATCTCTTTGAAAACAATATATAAATGACTTAAATGTCACGTCTGAGGAATTTGCCACTTACTGCTTCAAGTTGTTTCCAGCAAGTTTCAATGTGCTGTTGTGCCTTTCTGCCATCATGAAAGTGCTGTTTAGAAAAAGAAAAGAAAAAGAAAACATTTTGAACAACAAAAGAACAAACAGTCAAGCATGCTCAAGAAAAAAACCCAACCAGAAATCATTCTGACAGCTGTGTTCTGCAAGGCTGGCGAATTGAGCAGGTGTGTGATGACTATCTAATGTCTCAGCAGGCTGCAGATGGATATTTGCATCAATTATAGTGGTTAGTTTGACTAAGGCTAATTAATCCCTTTAGCAATTCTACCTTGTATTGTTCACTGTATCTCATAATTATTGGTTTCCCATATCATGAGATCTGAAGCACTTTTATCTGACGAGTATTTCTTTGGTGACAGACTGAACACTAGCTCTAAATTAAAATTTCTCTCTACATGGAATTTACCAAGATGCACTTGATTGGCACATTCTAACAACTGATGTTTGTCCTGATTTTCATTCAGACTCAACAAAAAACCCTCTTCTTCCTAGTTACTGGCTGTGTGTGCAAGGCCAGCTGCTCCTTCCTCTCTCGAGAGGTTTTTGGTGCTGTGTGTCCCTTCAGAACCCCTCCTCTCCCACACACTTGGGGTGAGTGTGTGTTCACAGAGTGAGGTGTAACAGAAGTTTTAAATTGAGATGTCAGCTAAACAACAAGCAGCTCCCCTCCTCGCATGCCTTTTGGAACCAGACTCTTCTTAATTGCATTTGGTTTAAATAACAGTTCTGAGCCCTTACACAATGCTCTTTGTCAAAGAATTATATTTTATCCCTCTGTAGAATCACAGAATGGTTTGGGTGGGAAGGGACCTCAAAGACCACCTTGTTCCAACCCCCTGCTATGGGCAGGGACACCTTCCACTATCCCAGGTTGCTCCAAACCCTGTCCAACCTGGCTTGAACCTTTCCAGGGATGGGGCAGCCACAGCTTCTCTGGACAAGCTGTTCTTCCATATGCCTGGCTTTCCCCAGGCAATTAATTCCAGATCATTGTATCAGTCAATGACCCAGCTCTCGACAGAAATGTCCAGACCCAGCTGACTGCTACAACAGGTTACTCCCCTCCACAAACCACCTTGTAAAATAAATAGCGAAGCAAACTGAAACAGGAAGAGAGAGGCCTTTCTTTTGGATTATTTACTGGCAATTAGTTTTACTCAAATACAGGAATGGTGTTGTATAGTAAACTTGAAAAATAAAGGCCAGATATTGCCAGATAATCGCACTAGAATTTATGTGCTCTCACGCCCAAGTGTAATCAGACTTCAGATAAATCTTAAGGAATGTGATACCTATGGTCTGTTGGGGTAAAAAAAGCTCACACTCCAGACCATTAACCTGCTACAAAATGCCATAGTTAGAAAAATATGCCCACAAGCACTTTATAATTGGCAGCTCCTTGGTTTCCTGCATCTTGCGCTACAGCAACTGGTATTTTCCTGTGTCAGGGGAGTGAGGGACATTTCAGAGCTGCCTTTCTGGCTCCATCAGACATGATGGCAAAAAGCCCCAAAACCACATTTCTCTATCATGCCGTGTCCAACAGCTTATTTAGCCTTAAAAAAATCACAGTAATGTTCAACTTGTCTGCAAGAACAGAACGACACCAGGGCTATCCTGGGTGCTCTGGATGTTACCTGTAGTCCCAAACACTGTGTGCTAAGGAGGGATGCTCACCTAGAACTGCGCACAGGGACATTCCACAGCTTTATGTGTCTGGATGGTGCTTATCTCCACATGAAAATTCTTAAAGCAGACAAGAGAGGCCCAGCGTCAGAAATGCTTTCAATCCTGGCATGTGCCATGCTCAGCTCTGGCTCAGCTCGTGCCCTCCGAGGAGGGAGCGCGTGTGGCCACTGGGCCATGGAAGGGGGAGCAGTGACAGCCTGGCGCTGCTGGGACAGGAGAGACCTTCTCCAAACACTGCCTCACCACACTGTGACATTAAAAAACCCCTGACATCCGTGTAAAACTGCTGGGTGGTGGGGAAAGGCTCCAAGTTGATTTCAGTTCCTTTTGTAGATCCCCGTGTCCTTTCAACTCTGCGTGTGACAGATGCTGCCTCTTCCCTGCCAGGGGCTCTTCTTTCAGCCTTTTGTAATTAGAGTTTAGGAAAACAGTCCCAAGGAGCAATAAAAGCAGTCCCAAGGAACAACTGTAATTTAGCACTACATTTTTCAAAATTTTGCTAATGAGCATGAAATTCGTGGAAATCTTAACAGTGAAGCTGGAAGTAAAATAACTCCGATGTCTTCACGTCGCCTTCCCTGCTTCCACCAGCCCCCATGTGTGCGCTCCCCACTTCGCTTGCTCCGACTTGCCTGGTGTAGGAAGGGACCTGATTTGGGAACAGCTGGCTTGTGTGAAACCCAATACTGTCAATGACCCATAAACCTCAGGAAAACAACATGCCAGGTTCATTTAACAGAAAACAATTGCAGAGAGGAGCTGAAGGATGAACTTGGAAACAAAAGCCTATCAGGTAACAGGACTGCCCTCAGCGTGTATTTTTAAACCTTTGTAGTTGAATAATGTAATTTTAACAAGCCATCACTGTTATTTCTAAATTTGCCTTCTCTGTAAAACAAACTGCACAAGCTTCTGGAAGTACATACAAGAAGCACTGGGCCTCAGCAGTGTGACCACATCTAGTTCAGATATTGCTACATTTTGATACTTAATTTTTTTTTAGAAATTCTTTTGCACAAATGGAACACTGAGAAGTAAAATGGGCATTGCTGAAGATTATTAAATAGTGAAACATTAAATAGTGATAAACACAGGTGCATCACACCTTGAAGAGTTAAGTGCAATACTGCCTTTTTTTAGTTTAACCATTTTCTAAATATACTTATAACCCCTAACTCTTGCTGTGTTGTCCCATAAATATCCTTGTTGTGAGCTAAGGCACTTCTGCTTTTGCAAATCTTTTCTCCTCTAATGGTAATTTCTGCCTTCCAAAAATTCATTTTTATATACAGCAACTAAGTGGGACCTTCCAACTATCTATGTTTCTTCACTGGCTGTATTTTATGGGTAAGAAAAATCAAGGCACTATGGTCAAGTGATCTGCTTAAAGTCATACAGGAAGCCTCCAGTTTCCTCAAACCATGCACTATCATCAACTTCTGCAAACTCATTTCCTTTACAATCCTCTTAAACAGCAAATGTCCTTTACCTTCTCCTCCTCCTCCTCCAAAACCTCAGCAAAAATAACTCAAAGTGCAACTATACCTTGATAAGAAACAAGCTGTAATTTAAATAAATTTCTTTGAACAAATTAAATAATTGGTTATTCTACACCTGAACATTCAGCAAATGGAAACATGACAAACGATTTAGCAAATCCTGTGGAAAACTACCACTCTTAGTCACACCCGTTTCAGCAGCACACAAAGATGAATTTAGAGTAATTGATACAATATTGCTTTTTCCTCCCGCAAACTGGATGCCCAAACTAATGCCTCCAATCAGGCTGTTTAAAAATCTCAGAATATGAGCAAGATACCCAATTAATAAATCACACTTCAAGTGTGCCAGTGAGACATTAGCAGCAGTGTTGGTGGCTCACATGCCACGATTTCCTCCAGACTTTTCACCCATATCCACAGAATTCCAAACACACATTATAAACACAGTGAAGTGAAGAATTTGGGTTTATTAGTGTTCATTAAGTCAACTTCCCTAAATCACCTTGAAGTCTATACTTTGCAGTCTTTGGCTGGCAAACACTGTGCCAACTTTAAGATTTCCCTGAACAATATTTTATTGAAATATTAAACCAACTAAATGGCTTAAAACACAGCAGCATTGCCCAAACTCAACCCATACATGACCACAACTGTCCTTTTTCCCTGTGTGAAAGCCCAGTGTGTCCCAGGGTGCTCTGAACAACCCACAATGGCCATGTTTTGACTGGACAACTCCATCCATTCCAGCTCACAGGATAATGAGCACAACAATAAACACAATAATGCAGGCTTTAGATGATGTCACAAGAGTTCACAGAATCAGTTTCGAAAAGACCTCCAAGACAGAGTTCAACCCGTGACCAGCCACCACCATTTCAACCAGACCTGAGTACCACGTGCAGTCTTTCCTTAAACACTTCCAAGGATGGTGACTCCACCACCTCTCTGGGCAGCCCAATCCAACCTTTTCCATCAAGAAATTCTCCCTGAAATTCTGAAATTCCATTGTTAAGACTTGAGATACTTTTATTAGAGTATTAAGTCACTCATGTGAGGACTGTGGATTACCTCAACTTTTTAAAAGCTTTTGTTATATTCAAAAAGCTCCCAGCTCAAGGAATGAGATTTTCCCTTTGCAAATCCAGCCATCGGGATCGGTGTGCTCTCCTCATTAGGATGCTGCCTGTGTCTGGAACAGCTGGGGAGCAATCCTGGCTGCTGTGCAATCAAAGACAAACCTCTCATTGACTTTTGTTGGGCTCAGATTTCACCCGTGTTGATCAAAACCCCGGGAGCAGCGAGCGAGGGACCCACAATGCAGAGCCTGTTCCTGCCAACACTGCCACAATTAGGAGCAGTGGGATATTTTTGCAAAACTTCCTTGGTATGCACGAGGGTTTACACAGCCCCAGAGCTCACCCAGCAGACAACAACAGCTTGTTAGAAGATGCATCTTATCTTTTTTTCCTGGCCTTTTGAGAGGAGCAGGAGAAAAGATGTTGCTAAAATCATCTAATGAAGGACAACACATTCCAATACTTTTGCTGAGGAGTTCCTGGGCAGTTTTAAATGAAAGAATTGCCTGAAACACGTAGATTACCAGCATGACAACAGGGCTGCTTGGGCTCTGTCTGAACTGATCGTGTGAAACCTTTTAAAAAAAGGCTGTAATAAGACAGCCTTGTTTTGGTTAAACAAACAGGAGTTGATTACATGGTAAAACTATAATATGTTTGTATTAGAAATAATCAGAAAAACAGTCTTAATTTATATGCATAGCATATGGTTCATTTGACAACATCCTTTTCAAGAATTTTCAAAAAAATATATCTAAGGCAAGGGTACTTCATTCTCTTTTCTATTTACATATGAGAAAATATAACAGACTGACAAAACAGTTACCTTTGACTTCTGTAACGAGTACTCCCAGCTCACACTGATAATAAATATAAATACTGTACTTCATCCTCCAATTCAAACTCTTATCTCCATTTGTGTTACAAGTGATTTCTAAAATAATGGCTAGAGATTAAAGCACACCAGAGACGGAAATAAGAGAACACTATTTTTTCCTCAATTTTCTCAGCAACATTTGCAAAAAGCCTTGTCAAATGTTTTCTTTTTTTTTGTTTTTTTTCTGGCTGCAAAGACAGGAAACGGTCTCCTCCGAAGAAATCTTTGTTTCCAAAAACAGCAACATGTTCTTGAGGTCTTATCACTATCAGTTGTAGTAAGAGTAGCATAAGACATAAAAGTAGCATAAGTTCTGTGAATGTTGACATGAAATTCATGACAATTTTAACACATATTCATCAGCTACTTAATATTGGCTCATAACCCTGTTCTCCTTTGCACTATCCATAGGAACATTATTCTTAACATGTACTTATCAACTTGGTCAAGCCTGGAACAGATTATACAAATATCTGTTCAAGGGTGAACTTAATTTGATTGAAGTATCTGCTCCTCGAGTGGTGCATTCCGAAGAAATTCCATTTAATAAGCACTATACCAAAGCTTCTCAAGCTTCAAATTCCCGATCGGCTGCATGTGACAACCTGAAGTAGCTGCCTCTACTGTTACTGAGCTGTAACAACAGAATGATGGATGGGGTTTGGAGCAACCTGGTCCAGTGGAAGGTGTCCGTGCCCTGGGCAGGGAGTTGGAACGAGATCATCATTAAGGTCCCTTCCAAACCAAACCATTCTGTGACTCCCTGGCGATTAGCACAAACCTAAAAGACATTGTGGCAGTAATATTTATGGTAACGTGTCATTTTCATGCTACGTATGACAGATAAAGTCCTTCTGTTGGGAACTGGAACTCAGAACTTCTTCTCAGGTACAGAGACAATCCTGCACTGTGCAGGAGCAGCACTGCAATCCTGCAGCTTCCAGTCCAGCTCCATGGCAGCAGAGCTAAGGGATCCTCGGGAGCACTCTGCTGCCCTGGCCAACTCTTGGAGAGGTCCTGCTGAACCATCTGCCTTCAGGGCAGCAAGGCCAGCAGGCCCTGGAATCAGTGAGCACACAGGTGTGACAGGTGGTTTGGAGATCATGCACCCTCCTCCAACCCATCCCTAGGGACTAATCTTGTCCTTAAAAGCTCACCTGTGCCCAAGTGCTCCAAAAAAGCAAACCTAGGGCTTTTCAAGCGGAGATTCAACATTACTACTAAAAACTATGGTGTGAAAAGTTGTTTGTTCTTTTATATCCTTCAATAAGAATAGAGGAACATGCTGCTCTAGCTTCCACCTCTTCTCATTCCCAGTCTTGTCACAAAGTTCCCCTTCCACTGATCCACAGTTAAAAGATGTAAATTCAAATGGTCTGTGACATTCCTGTGTAAGTCTTGCACTACAAACACTAGAAGACGTGGAAATTAATGACTCAAGAGGGAAGGAAATACTTTTAGCTGTTTCCATATATCCTTCATGCACACTTTCACCTACACAGGAGCATCAAGACCTGCATCAGATATATAAAATATTAAATGTCAGCTAAAATGCCAGCTGAACATGCCCCCATGTACCACGTGCCACAGGCTTGGATGAACACCATTCTCCACAGTTGACATATGCACTACTCATCTGGCTTTATTGTTGCTCTTTCATTTCAGTCCAATCTCTGTGGCTGTACAGGCAGAACACAAAGGGAAGAATACATCCATGGCCAGTGCTCGACCCCCTCACCCTCAGGCATCTCTCAGTCATGCACTGAGCTGGAAATGTTACTGTTCATAGAAGGCATCTCTCATCTTGTCCCTCTAAAGGGCTCTTGCTCTGCAGAGCAATATTCAGGCTAATTCACAGAACGTGGAACCACATTTGTTAGTAAACAGATTTTGTTTTCCCAATCTGAATCCTTCATGTGGTAAACAGAAGCCAATTTATTTATTTGGACTATCATTTCATAGTTCAATGTACGCATTCAAAACTGGGAAGAGCAGGATATTGCCTTCAGCGGTCTCAACTTTAACCCTGCTAAATCCAAAGGTCACACTACACCTTTCAGTTGGGTGGGATATTAGTATTAGTTTTCCACACAAAAAGGTTTTGGAAACTTTCAGAATAAGCACTCACTTTTTCCCCTCACAGAACAGCCCTTCACAGCACTATTACATGATAACACAGCAATATTTAACACAGCTTCAATGCATTTGAGATCCATAATTTGGTGAAAACCAACAAACACTCGATAAGAATCCACAGAATTTATGATGATCTTTCCAAAATAATTTTCTGTATTCTTTAATTTTTTTTATAATTACTACTTAATGCTCTACTGGTGCCGTTTAACTTAACAAAATACAGCTGAAATACCTTGCAAGAAAGAGGATGAATATTTAGAGTAGGACTGTTGTGCAGTGATTAATCAAGCACAACATAATCTCCCACAAATACCTTTATATTCAGATTAAAACTAAGACCTTCACTCCATTCATAGGGCAATGAACTGGAAGTGGGTTAGTCCCAAAACAAGAGTTGGGGAAAGCTTGGTTTAAATTGCATCAACCTGAAGTTTGAAGTCTGACAAATCGCTTCCTTTCGCTGTCACTCTTTTTCTCTTCCCACCTCTCACTTGGCCATTGGTTTGTCACTTCTGGGAGGCAGCAATGTCTCTCTGCGCCCCTGCAGCACAAAGCACAGCTGTGCTCCAAACACACACAGACCTTGAGGCACATCCAAAATGCAACATGGAAAAATCCATTGTGCTTCTGACAGGGCCATGTGCTACCATCCTGCCTCACGCCTGCTCCACGCTGGGAGAAATCCTCTGGAAAACCACAGGACTATTTGTAGAACAGGGCACTATTCAGAATGAGTGAACGTGACAGAATTCCTCCAATTATTTACTTTTCATCAACACCTGAGAGCCTACAAGAAACAGAAAGTCCTCTGACAGGCACCCCCTGGATGAATGCACACAGGGAGGGCAGGGCGCACATGCTCCACCATAAAGAACCAGACCCCTTTTGCCCCCGTGGTACCCATAAGGATTCATTCATTCCCTGTTCCCCTTCCATCCCCGCACAAAATGGAATGTATTGACATCAGGTAAATTCTCTCCCAACCACAGAATCCCAGTGCTGCACCAGTGCAGTCTGCAGCAAAGCTCTTGGCTTCTACTTGACTTTCATGCTTGATTGTATGGAGCCAGTCCAGCCCCAAGGGGAGGTGGAGGTAGAGGTGAGAGCAGCAGCAGTACTAAGAGGGATAGTTCATGACTCCCAAATACATTTCTAGCAAAGCTGACATGAGCAATGGCTACACAGAGCAGCTGCTGCCAGAGGCCATGAGTCAGACCTAGTTTGTGACCACAGATCTAAATCAGAATGGCCCCAGGAAATAATTCTTGAATTTCTATCCAAATTACAGAATTGAAGGGTTTCATCAGCCATAGTTGGATCTATAAATCAAGCTGTGTCCTGTGAAGTGTTAAGGGAAATAAAAGCCAACAAACAGAAATTCTCGATGGTTGGGTTGGTACATTTCCAACCTAGAAGTGTATTACATGTCAGTGCTCGTGAAGTAAAGTCCAAATGCTGCTCTTGACATGACAGGATCACCACCTTTTCTTCTGTCACAGACGAACAAGATTAAGACCCAATCTTGTAATACTGCAGGGCCTCCAGCTCAAACTTGACAGCTTTGAGAGCTACCACAAAGTATGGCTTTGGTGACATTGGAGTGACAGGAAGCACGACTGCAGAAGCAAGTTCTTTCCCTGAACCACTCAGAGATTATTCCTACCTCATTTGTGTGACTTGGTGACATCTTCCAACAGCAAAGGGGAATTCAGTCACAGGCATCTAACCTCAATAACCTCAAGAGGAAGATGGATGGGGCATGCCCTTCACACAACACAGAACTGAAATTTGAGCTTTTAAGCAGCTAACAAGGACCCTGAGTATGAGACTTTCTCCTGGGAGAGCATGGACACAGTAAGATCAAGAGAATACAAGAAGTTTAAGTGAGGAACTGCACTATAAAGAGTTTCACTTCACTGGGCAGCTGGGAAGAACTGAAACAACACAAGGAGTTCTCCCTCTCCCTGTGTGAAAAGCAGGCAGGGTGTGTACCTGACTTCAGTGACTGTGAGGGTGAAACAACTCATTTGGTATTGTGACAACATTGAGAGTAATCCTATGGAAGAGGAATGTGTAATATGATAAAGTCATTGATTCACCTTTGTTGCTAAAGATATTCAAGTTTCATGCAGAGTCTTTACCTGATTTTTTGTAACCAATTTCTGATGGTCAAAAGCCATCATACAAAAAAGCACATGATCTGAAAAAATGTAAAAGTAACCCAGAACTCTCCCAAGCTCTGAATCAGATCAGAGAAAAAAGGAGGTATCTGTCTTTGAAGAACAGCACCAAACCACTGACCTTGCATGTCATCCCACTTGTCCAACCTGCACACTTGCCCTGCTTGGTTTTCATTAGTTGCTTCTTTCCTTATTTTCACCACTAGCAACTGTCTTTTATAGAAAAAGCATGACATAGGCAGCCATCAAGGACACCTTTCAGAGAGTCAAACAAACCCAACATATGGACAAATTGCATGCCAAATGAATTTTATCCAGCGTAAAACCAATGTAAGGCGTGATACAGTATCAGTTCTGCACCGCTTCCAGGCCAGGGGCTTGCACATGTCAAGGAAAACCCAAGAAGTGATTTATTACTGTGTGACCCCGATCATCTGCTGGTGTAATTCCACTTGAATCAATAGAGCTAAATGAGCATGAAAACAGAGCAGAGCAGGCAGGCACCAGCCCCCACGTGTTTAAAGATCACCACCCACACTCATTGCCTGTGACTCCAGCAAACACTCTTGTGCATCAAGGGGCTTTCCTTTGGAAACAGAAGCTGTAAATTCAGCTGTATTTAGAGATATTAGAAAAAAATTCTTCCCTGTGAGGGTGCTGAGGCCCTGGTACAGGTTGCCCAGAGAAGCTGTGGCTGCCCCATCCCTGGAAGTGTTCATGGATGGGTTGGCCAGGGCTTGGCGCAGTCTGTTCAAGTTGTCCCTGCCCATGGCAGGGGGAGAAGGGGATGAATTCTAAGGCCCCTTCCAACCCCATTCTGATTTGCCTGACCACTTTCTGCTGAACTTGAGTTCATCTTTCACACATTTATAGTTATGACACCTCTGTGTATCATTTCCATCTTCCAGGGGCAAAAGTACAACCAAAAGAGCAAGGGTTCTTATCTACTGCAGCCATGCTGAAATCACTGGGAATTTGTACCATTTTACAGGTATTTGGACACCTGAATGATTTAATTCAAGACTTAGTGGACAAGAATGTGGGTCTCCCTACTCCTACACATGGACCCAGCCCCAGGAGTGGCTCATCCAAATGATTCTTTGGACCTGTAATACAGCAGCTGATGGCAGAACAAGCAGTGAGCACGAGAACTCTGCCAGCAAAATTTCTGGAAATACCAAATCATTCATTAATTGATATCATAAAAGGTTTTGCCAAAGCTGCAGCACTCTGTGATATTTACACAACAACCACCCTCCCCTCCTGCAGATCTCAGCAGGATCAATGCTTTTACAGGATGAAGTGAGAGGCTGTGTATGAAAAATGCCTGAGGGCGGGAACAGTTTCCTTTTCAACACCATTTTCTCATAAATGAGAAATCTACAGGAACCAGACAAGGATTCCTAATTCATATAAGCTTCTATTTATGTTGCAAGAACACAACAACCGTGACTGACAACTGTTTTCTGTTAAAGGCCAGTAATTATCAGCAACAGCAGGTAAATACACTGTCAGTTGCTTTTTGCTATTCCCATGTTCTTATCGTTAGGCCAATATTAAACTAATTTTTCTGTCATTCACCCATTACTTATATGAGCCATACTTAATAGAAAAGTTTACAAACAAAACAAAAACCCAATAGCTACTGCTCAAATTCTTTACAAGAAATATTGCAAGCCCTCTTCCATCGTACTTAAAATGTCTAATAGATATTCCAATCACCTGATACGCCCATATAACTGAAAAAATAGGTAAAAACATTAGAACTGACAGAAAATGCCACACTAGAATTCTGCCTTTTTTTTTTTTTTTTTTGCTTTGCTTATTGTACAGATCCATGCTGAATACAAGGTCACAGAGGGGCTGAGAAAACATTCTCATCACAGCTATATGTGAAACATCCTCCCATGCTATCCCTCAAAGATTACACACCATTCTGCAGATTAAAGGTATGTCTATATATTCTTTTCCTCTGTTGACAGAATTATCATTCTTATATTGTACTTAGGAAAAGGTGGTGATTTCCAGGGCTCTGGTCCCGCACAGCACCTCAACACATGCTTAGTGTTTAGTGGGACTATTTATAAATGTGTAAGTTTTGCAGGAGTATTTTTGCACTTTGCAAAAGCAGTTTGGAAATGAAATATAATGCCCTGATGCTCGCTTTGCACTTTGCTTAGTCATTTTATACCTGTTCTATGAGTATTTGTAGTGCTTAGAACCGTTCTTCTATGCTCACACATCCAGGAGATAAAAGGGTTCAAAGGAAGGAAGGAAATCACATCTCAACAATCCATTTTTCAGAGCTGGTGATGTGCAAATTAATCAGCTTTGAACATTCACTGTAGCAGGCACATGGGTCCCTGAAGTACCAGCTGAGATAGAGCACTAACATAAAGCTATTAATTCTACCAGTCTTGAATGACAACAGGTTGAAAACCACATTCCCCACATTCACCAAACAAGACAAACCCCCTATTTCTTATTAGAATAACTTTTTTTACAGAGACCTGTTGACCAGATCTGACTGAGAAGCACAAAAATGCAAATCAAAATCCAAATAATTTTCTCAATCAGCCTCAGCACTGCAGTTCCTCTGCTTATTTCAGGTTTTACACAGTGCTGCTGGACTCTTCCTAAGCAAGCTTTTGGCTAACAGAGCCTTAAGCACAGATGGGTCTCTGACCTTATTTAGCAGGGATTCTCCTGCAGGCATTGCTGTCTGATTTTATAACATTTGATTCAAACGGTTCAGTGACTTGGCCAGGGCACATAACCCACTTCTTTAATGCTTGGTTCATTAGCACAGCTCATGTTTATTAACTACAAATAAATCTCACTTAACATTGAACTCCACTACCACTAATTAGCTGTCTTAAATAGCAATTCATTGTGAATAATAAATAAAAAAGGATCAATTACCGATTTCCTCTCCTGTTTCAGCTCCTGCACATAGCGTGTTAACTCTCCAGTGATCAGAGAGGTCATGTTCTCTGAAATGACCTCGTGCTGTCCAGCATAGTCATTCATTTCATTTAAAGTGGCTAGGAAGGCTCTAGTTGATGTGTACCTGCAAAGGACAGAAATGCATTTTGCTTTTAGTCCCTTTCTTTTCAGAGAGACACCCTGCAAAGGGAGGTGGGATCCTCCTTAAGCACTTAGCATTGCTATGTGAGACTGGCTATGAATTAGCACAGATTCACTGGAAGGAATTCCTCCAAAGGAAGCCTGTCCCACACACTGACAGTTGTCTGATAAATCTATCTCAATTTAGACAGTTTGACACTGGCTCTTAAAATATCACCGCTTTAGAGTGCCAGGTTCTTTATCAGCACAGCTCTGGGGCTTCAGTTTTCTAATCTCCATTTACCAAACATTTCTACTTACACTCTCTCAAGTCCTACAGTTCAGTGCACAGAGTCATCAGTATATCCTACCTGGCAAAATCCTGTCTAAGCAAGCAAAATTTTGGCCAGCATAGCCTAGAAAAGAAAGTTTTTCATAGTGTAAATTTGATTTAAATCAGATATAGTTTATAAAGTTTTCAAATAAGTAGCGAGCTTACTAATCAGGTGTTTATTGTCAACCCATATTTTTTAGTACCTTCCATCACAAGGTTTATTTTTCATATCAAATAATCTCCCATACAGCATTCCATGTATTATTGAAAGGAAGAAACAAACATCTGTGCACACAAATTTTGAAACAGCAGATTATGTCACTGGTGTATTCATCCCAGTGCCAACAGAGCTGCATTTAAATACCCCAGCTGGCTGTGCTGGGCAGCTGGAAACCAGCAGCAAGACACTAGTACATACTAGAAAAACTATTCTTATTCTTATTCTTATTATTTAGTAGTGGCCTGCACTGATAACCTCACCTAAAGGTGAAAAATCAAAGCAAAGACAGAGATATTCAGAGGAAATAGAAGGGAGTGGTACAAGTACGGATGAAAAACACATCAGAAGAAAATAAAAACAGGAGAAACTAAAAAAATGGACTAAAAGGGACTAAACACATAACCCATTACAAGCAGAAACATCCACAGTCAGGATGTGAAATGAGAGAAATCCCAATTGCAAAAAAATCCCAAGGTATAAAAGGCACAGAACTACAGACTGGCAATGAGCTTGAAAAAGCTGATTTTTAGCCAGGTTGTCTCAAAGCAGCATTCAAAGCACCCAAAGGTCACATGACAAATCCCCAGACATTGTTTTGAGACATGAAGTGACTACACTGAGGTGAACACTGTGTTTATAAAGGGCAAAGGATACACAGGATCTTCTGTGCCACATCACATAGAATCATTTAACTCTAGTATCCTTTTTCAGCAATGAAGGATGTGTCAAAACCCATTGTAGTAAACTCAAAATACCCATTTATGGTAGAGTTATCCAAAGGCAGATTTATTCCTAATCCTGGGTACAGACCAAAACAGCCACTCTGCTGGTAACATAATCTTCCTTGTGTAAATACCAATATCTCAGGAAACAATGGCATAAATAACTGATTCCCAAACAATGTTACTAAAAATAAATTTAAAAGCAAGCAAGAGGGCTGTTATCTGTTATACAAGCCACTGGAGTAGCTGTATACAGCAGCTTGGGGGGCTGACCAAAAAATCTGTATTAATGTAATCACCCAGCTGGACCCATATCCAAACTCTTTTGAAACATGTCAAATTTCAAGGTCAAGGGTTTGAGGCTGCTGCTGGGCTCTCCAGAGGCAGAGCAGCCTCCTGAAACACCAGGCTGAGGGTCAGCCCCTGCCATGACTTCGTTCAGAGCTGCATTACAAAACACTGACGTTGAGAAACTCCAGGGTCACGGTCCTCTAAGGGGAAAGGTTCTCACTCTGGTTTAGAGTCTGTTGGGAAGTTCATCTTCTAGAAGATTCTCCTTAAAGAATATCTTTATTCTCCCCAAGGGCAGGAGTGTTCTCAGTGACCTGTGGTGTCTCATCACCTGGATCACGTTGCTCAGAGGAGGAGCTGAGCTCTCTGTTGCTGCCTGCAAGCACAACATCAATCCCCTGCCATGGGGACACAGGTCTGAGCAGGTGAATCAAAAGCAGACAGGTGAGGCTGTGCCACATCCTTCAGCAGCAGCAAGCCCCAGGATACTTACTGGGAGTACAAACCTCATCCTTCACCCTGCTCTGCAGGAGCTACTGTGGTGTTAGAACATAACTCCTTTTGTAAGTTACTAATCTGTGTTGTCAGCCTGTTTGAGTAATTTAATACTTACACAGACTGCTTGAGTTTCATGCTAAAATTAACAACTGTTTCTGCTCCTGCTGAAAGCAGATATGAATTTGGTCATTCACTTCAAAGAGCCAGGATCAGTCTGGCTTGAAGGTTTTAAGACACATTAAAAAAAAATGAAACAAAAAGCCCAACCCAGGCATCCAGAAACTGCAATATAAAGGAACTGAACAGTTACAGACCAAATCCACTCCTTAGTATCTACCACACAGGCCTGTTTCTGCATCTGTGACTTCTGTAGTCTTACACTTGACTTTAAAATCTTTGGTTTACAAGCCAGATCCTAGGGGATGACCCAAATTTTGCCATTCCTCCATCAACGTGTCCTCACCCAGCAGTGAATCACGAACATACCTGTATTCTTCCTCCTCTTTGGAGTTCTTCTTGGGTTGGTATTTTTTTGAAAGATTCCTAAAATAAAAATACAGATATATGAAATTAAATTTTAAAATATCCTTTGAAGTTTACCGATGATCTCTACATGCACACACATTCTGTGAGGCTGGAGTTTTTATCTGCAGTGAGTAGACACCTTTCCAGAAGCATGACTACAGCCAGGCTTTGATTGTGTTGTAGTAACACTCAAAGAATGGGCTGCACGGTGCTCCAGTCTCTGCAACTACAACAAAGTACCACATTCTCAACCCAACAAGTTGCTAAATTAAGGTCATGAAGTCAATACACCCGGGTTGTGGTTCTGCTGATGCACAGATCTCCTTCACCTGATCTAGAGGAGACGTTCTTTTAGAGTACAAGTCATCCCAGGGAAGGGTGATCTGAAGCAGCAGATGACACTCTTGGCCAGGCAGGTTTGCCTGCTTTTAGCAGGATGATTAGAGGGCAAAGAAAACCTTCATAAAGCTGTGGGAAGCTGCACTGAGATGGCAAAAGGGGGATCATTTTGTGATTATCAACTAATGCTGGGGGAAGTGTGACATTTGATTATCCTAATTAGCACAGATGATTGCATCTCATTATACCCCAGCCAACTACTGATTTAATTTTAAAACACCAATATGCTCTTGGAGTGATTGTATCTTAAATAAGAAACCTGAACCTTGCTGTGAGCACATCTGACAGTGATTGTATGGTTCTCATTGCCCTGCAAGCCCCTCAGCAGCAGCAAGTCCAGGGGTCTGTGAAGGTGTGCTGCCCACCTGCCCCTCAGTGCACCTTGCTGCTATCGGCATCACGATGCACACCGCACTGCAGCACAACACACCCTTTAACCAGCACACACCACAGAGCCAGCAAATCTCACTGAGCAATTTTAAGGCCTTTTCAGTGCTCCTCTGTCCTAAACTGAGCCATATTCGTCTGTTCCCTCTGGCAGCCTCTCATCCTATTGAGAAAGGGAAGCCATTTGGTTTAGTTTTACAAGGTTGTTTCAGCGATGAAGAACAGCACACAAGGAGTATTGATGGAATCATTGTCCGAAGGAGGACTGAGTTTTATCAACTTATCCATGCCAAACTCTTTGGAGAAGTCCCAGAACACACTGAGTTGTAAAGAAACTGCTTTTACAGAGATGTAACCCATTCCCTGCTGATGCTGGTTTTACTGCTGACTTAGAGACAGCAGGGCTTCTCATCTAACATCTCTTATTCCTTTTGTTCTCCTTGAGGAATTAAGAAGCATCTGCCCCAACAGAGGAGTAGCCAGAACGCTGGCAGATTTGCACAGACAAACATGTGTTCCTCAAAACTTAAGTATCTCAACTGGAAGGGATCCAAATTAGTATCTCCCTCAGTCTGTGCCTTCTCTCCAAGAATATTCTATGAAGAAATGAACTTCTCTGGTTCTGCAGCTTCCACCAAACACCAGCATGGGAAGGGTTCTGCAAACTGTTCTGCATGATGAAAATAAATCTTACAGCACCCTTTGTATGCCATGGGAATGCCTTCTTCCATGCCCCTGCTTGAAGTGGAAAGGAAAAACCACAAGCAAACATGCACAGAAGGCTACAGTAATAAGGCATTTTCACACAGTCAAAACTCCATCTCCCTGCACTGTCACGCTGCCCAATTAATTCTGACACACACAGCAACTGGCTTCCTGTGGATCTTTAAAGGTGCAGAAATGCTACAGAGCTGAGGCAAAAAAAAAAAAAAAAATCCACAGTCTGCTTTCACAGACAAAAACCGCTTACCAAGGATTAGCATCTGGGCTAAACACTTTATTATCTTCTATGCAATTTACACAACACGCAAATCGAGTCTATTATTTTTAAGTTCTTCGACTTTTTTTCCCCTTTTCTAAAATCAAATGTAGGTATTTAACCAGTTACACACAAGAAACCCCCCAAGTGATACTGAATTCAGAAGTATTCTGGAGTTCAGCATGTCCTGGTACAGTGTCACCACCAGCACTGCCCAGGTTCAATGTCATGAAGCAGTGACACCTTCAGTGCTAACAGTGATTGGAGAGGGAACTAACACATAATAAAGATCAGCAGCAAAACACCAGTTCTGGAAAGATTCTGTGCTACTCTGAGCATCCCTCTCCATGCGTGTTTCTATTTGCCTTTCACTCTGCACCATTTTTTCTACCTTTCCAGCTTGTTTCTCTGCTCCCTTATTTCAACTTGGGTGACAAATGTGAGAGAAAGATGTCAGACATCAGGGGTTCTGAGTCTCAGATTATCCTGACACCTGAAGCATTTTTTCCAACACATTTTCCTCGAGGCTATCTATCCATCATCACATTAGGCATGGGTTTTGACACCCTTTGTGATGCTCTGAGTGCACGTGCTGCAAGGGAAGTGACAAGGACACACCACCTCGGCACTGGGAGCACAGCATCCATCACATCGGTGTCCCATGGAAGCTAAAATACAGAATAAGCATTCTACCATAGTTTCTACATCCCTTCCCTCCCAGCCTAGCTTAATGATTCAATAAATAAAATGCAAAACAATTCAGAAAATAACCATGTCAGATCTGAAATGGACTCTCAAAGCAGGGCTAATTGTAAATGGTACATAGGTCTAACCTAAAATATTAAATATACATTTGCAGAATTATAAATAGGAAGAAAAGAAATATTTTTAAATAGAAGAAAATTAAACTTCAATAGATGACCAGGCTGAGATGTAGATAGTCAGAGAAGAGAAACAAATAGTTAGGGAATCCAGGGATGGAACATAAAATACAAGTTTCACAGAAGGAAATAAATTTCAGCAGCTTTACTTACAGTATAAACAAAATTGGGTACATCCACAGGAGTATCTTGAGTTAACCTGTCCCTTTTTAATAGTATTTTCTGCCTGTTATGACATGCAGTGATGTGATGCAGCCCTTTTACACCAAATGGATGTGGTACAAAAAAGGTTTGCACCAGGCTTAAGGACATGTATTAAATAGCAGACGCATGATTTATTTTTCTTTTTTAATGTCCAGCACTGTTTTACCTCAACACTTGACAAGTCTACATTTTTGGTTTTTCTTTTGTACTTCTAACTTCTTAGATGCCTCCAAGCAGCCCTGTGTTTAAGAGCTCCTTGGGGACCCATGTATTTGTCCTCAAACCATAAAAATACAGAGAGGCAAGAAAAAAATTGAACAAGTTTTTTTTTGGGAAGTCTAGGACAGAATAAGAAATAAAGCTCAGGAATTCATAGTTTCTACATGGTCACAGGTAAAACCATCTTTCACTTTCATTTACATTTTGTTTTTGTGTTTATTTTGATAATTAAGCTCCTTACACCTGGAATTTGCCATCGTGAATACTCCAGTGAGTCTAGTGCAGGGTTGTTCCTGAGACAGGCCAGCTCACACAGATACTGTGCTGGGCTTTCCCAGTCCAGTCACACTCTCTTTGTTCCAGCTCATTTTGCCTCTGTAATTCAATCTCTGCTCCTCTCCATAGGATATGAGCAATTTGTTCCTGCACGAGTCATTTTCTATTTCCTGCTTGTCTGTAGCAGAAACCCTGGGGAACCTTCCTGGCACTCCCCTGGGAGAGCACACAACCATCAAGGAGGGGATTTATCTCCTACCAGCTCCTCATAAATCACAGGCCATTGTGCATCTCAAATTCATTCAAACACAAGCAAATTCGGGGTGATTTTTTTTTTAATAGATATGGTGTTTTAGATACACAGATCAACTGAAGCCTCAGATCCCGTCTCTTTAAAAACCAAGAAGATGGAAAGAGTTCTCAGATTTATTATCACCATGCAAATAAAAGGTGAGTTTACTAGAGGGGTTAGGAAGAATTATTCCTGCTCTCCCTTTCCCAGTTAACTCCAGAACCTCCAGTTTAGCACTGGTCACTAGTGGCTGGCAAAAATGTTGCCCTAGAGGCAGCAGCAGGACCAGCTGTGTGCTGTTCTCCCTTCTAACCCCTGATCACTTCTCAATTTTTTTCTACCTTACCGGGAAAAGCAAGGTAATATCTGCTCTTGTGGGAGGGTTCTTAGCACCGCTTCCCCAGGACCTGACTTCAAGGAAGAGGTTTTCTGTGTCTGGTTCACACATACTCATCTCTGCCTACAATCAAACCAGACATGGATATGTAGAAAGTACCCAGCAGGAATCATTTGAGATTAATTCACAAAGATCTCTGCTCTGATCAGAAGACACTTCAAAAGATTATAAAACTGTGATTCAAATCTCAGGCTGTAACCTTGTTAACTACATAGGAAAAATTACCAAGGGCTGGGGCTGACTTTCTGACCTGCAGTTTCTCCCCATGCACGTTCAAAAAGGGCCTGTCTTAGTAAAAGAAAACCTAAACTTCGCCTAACAAATGATCATTATTCTGTTGAATTCTCAAACCCTTCAGCATTTGTGCACAGCACACCAAATTTCATGGAAAACATTACAATGCTGTCCTCAAAGCCTGAGCCATTAATCATGCATAAACCGTGAGTAAGCCCTAGTGTGCTGCTCAGCCACCTCAATAACCTCTCTTTTTGCAAAGCATATGATTACTAGCAGATATAATACAACAGGATCTTAAATTAACTTTTACTTTCCAATCTCTAAATTAAAGCTATTTTCTAAAAGCCATTATTATAAACAAAATCACCACTGACACAGCAAAATTAGAGTTGATTACAGGCTCTGAAGAGATGCAACTCAAAGTCCAGAACTTCACATAACAACTTACCTAAGCTGCTTTGCATAGCTGAGTTCAATCTCTGTTCTTTCTTTTACAAACTTGATGTACTTTTCCAGAACATCAATACCCCACTGCGTGTGTTTTTCTAAGTTGTCAAACTGGTCCTGCAATGAATCAAAAAAGAAAAAAAAAAATAGTTTAGTCTCATTGAACATAGAGACAACTAAAATTAATTTACAAAGGGAGTATCACCATACACAAAGTGTTGTTAATATTTTCCATTACCAGTTAGATACTTTTATGGTGAGACAGGTTTTTAATCAACAGAAATCTGTATTTTAACATGAGCCCAATTCAGTAACATTCTTCATTACTCATTTCTGAATCAATTTCATTCCAGAAATACTGGCAATTCTATTAAATACCATCTTCTAATACAAAAACATACTTAGACGTAGGATAAGAAATAGATGCTCTTGACAGTATTTTGTTTTACTCTGAAGAATTAATAGAAGTTCCACGAATTTGGGATCTACTCCTAATTAATAATTCTGATTTTCATATGAAAATTGTAGATTTAGACTCCAGCTTTGTCAGTGCTATGAATTTAAAATGTTATTCAGAACAGTTAATCTTTTTACAGAGCAGACTTCAATTCCTCTGTAGTCTGTTTTGTTCCAAAACAGACGACACGATGCCCCCCAAAACGACATGAGCTATGTTTCCTGAAAGTTTTCTTGTCCACCTCCATTTATATACAGATACTACTTTGTTCTTCAAATATTGTTGCCCTCCAAAACAGTCACACATGTTTTCAATAAAATCAAGAACATTCCACAAGTCAGTCTGGGATTTGCAAATGCCAAGAGAAATTAAGCAACTCTAAATCCAAATTAATTATCCAAGCCAGTTTATTACTATCTCCAGATTTCAGTTATAATCACCTTATTTTTTAGAATTTGGTTACTTCAACAGCACTCACATTCCACAATCATCCATCCCACACAGTTTTGCAGAAGTTACTGTTTCTACAATACTTGAAATATAATTTTTAAACTGTGATACATTGAATACTTATTCTGACAGAAATACTGTGTAAAATAAACAAGGGCTTTAATATCAGCCTGACTTATTTGGCATCAGGTTCCACTATTGTTTACAAGGAAAACAGAGAGGAAGTTTGCACAATCTACAAAACCATGTATTCCAAAAAACTACACACAGCACTAGATTTGGGTCGGATGCTGAGCTGCCACTACCAAAGATTCTGACCCAAGTGATGCTTCTCTGCAGAAGATCTGGCCTTGTGACTCAGTCTGCAGAGCTATCACTGAGTTACAAAAGCCAGACAAGCCCACTCCCTTCAGACACAGAGCAGAAAAATAACTGAAAGCTACAACAAAGGCTGGTTTGTGAATATGTTGCTTTTATCAAATACCACTTTCTGCTCCGTAGCACATCCGGCTGTGACAGTGGGTTACACTGGTAGCAGGAGGGATTCTGCCAGCACTGAATACAGTCATGTTCATAGGAGCTGATAAAGAAAACAAACCTGCTAATAAAACTGCTTGCCTGTAATTTGAAGGGGAGAAATAGGAACCACGTTAAGAAGACAAAATTTGCAAAACACCATCAAGAAGCAAGTTAAACCAGCAGGTAAGGACTCACAGGGTTTGTACATCGCGTGTTTGCTCTGTTTTAGCACCAGGTACTATTTCAAACCAAGTCAGCCAAACCAGACTAGGTTTCAACTTAAGTTATGTCAGTTTTAGTCAATTAAAGAGGCACTAGGGGCAGAACAGCAAAAAGGTAATAGCATAAAGTTACAAAAATAGTAAAGAACTTCTAAGTGCTCCACGTCTAAGTGCTCCAGGAACTACGAGAAAGTGGTTAAGGGCAACTGAAGTTAAAAAATTCAAACTACACAGAATAAAAGCCTGACTTCCAGCAATATAAATCACCCTTGAACCAGTGTAGCATCAGTCACCCAGAAAGAGGATGTGTGTATTCTGCAGAAAGAGAACATGCAGACTAAGAATGTACCTATTTGCGTATATACAAATCTCGATTCCAGACAGTTTCACAGCTGGGGAGAAGACAAAATCAGGGGTAACATAATGGTCCCCCTCCTGTCAGAGGGCTCAGCTCAGCCTGGAGTCTGATGCCAGCACAGAGAAGCACTTTCTGCTCTGCTTCAAACATACAACCTCTCCGTCTCTGGGATTATGCTGGAGTCAGGAGAGTAGTGCAAACATGGGCTTTTTAAGGTTTCTGATAAAGAGGTCTTCTATCTCTCCCACACCCTACACTTCCACAATTTACATTATTTAACATTAACACATGCATATAAAATAAATACCCCATGGGGAAGTCCATTAGTCACAAGTTTACATTGATTCACACACTCCTGATTTAGAGAAGGGAAATCTCAGGCAGGGAAATTCACTCCTTAATCCCTGTAAGCAAATTTAACCACCTTTATCAGATAGATCATATTTTTACCAAGAAACTAGCTTATTATCCTATTGTGACCCCATCCAAAGAGGAAAGGTCAAGGTTTCCCAGAGGAAAGAATGCCTTTCAAGGAGACCCTGCCCTTCAAGGTAATCCAGATTTCAAGATAGAGCAGGTTCACCCTGAAAAGGCAACCCTGGTGGTGGCTTGTCCAAACCTCCCACCATCATCCCACCCTGAATCAATTCTCAGAGCATCATTTAGATCAGAGTTTGAATAAAAACCCAGAAATGGCTCCAGGTAGCTGCCTCTGTGTGGGCTGTCATCCCACAGAGGGACCTGCTGGACTGTTCCTAAGGCCTCACTAGGCCGAGTTTGGTGAAATAAAACTCCCTGAGGAGCAGTGTAAGAGGAGCACACGGTGGTGCAGCTGTCAGACAGATCAACCAGGGGAAGATGCTGAATTTCTATTTATAAAGTGAGATGAGGCACTTGCCCTGTGCCAAGCTCTAGGCAGAATCACCTCAACAAGATAAACTGACCTCCACTATCAAGAAGAGAGGCAAGGGGAAGTTTAACATTCTGCAGATTTGCTAAAGAGAAGAGTTTCTGTTCTTTTCTGGGCATGGAACAGTGCTGGCCCAAGTGCCATTTCACTCAGCAGCCAACGCCCCACAGCAGTGTGTTACACTGGGGTCACGCATTCCATTGTCCCTTCCCTTTGCTGAGTGCCTTGAGGATGAAAAAAAGTCAGTAAAATTGGCAACACCATCACTGGCTGAGCATGAGATTCCAAAGGAAGGGCAGTGCAGCCAGAGGGACACAACACAAATTGTCCTTCTTGTTCCATGGATCTGGAAGGACACTGAAGGTAGGCAAAGGCTCTGAGTTAATGAATCATAGGGATGACAGAGGACACAAAATGTGTTGATTGTACAGCATAACCCACAATTCATGGAATCCCAAAGTCCAGGGATACATGTAATCAATGCAAAAACAGGACCTCTGAAAAAGAGATTTTTGAGAGCAGTTAACAACAATATCATGCCTTCAAATAATCTTTATTGAAAACACTTTTTAGAAATTGATTTACTTTTCTCAAAGCTCATTACAAAAATGCCTTATAGGATGGAATCTGAAGAGTTAAAAAAACCCCCTCAGTTATTTTGGAGTCTAATGAGACCAGCACATGTTTTCAGCACAAAGTGCACCAGCCCTGACAGTGATGGTTTAACAAGTGAACTGTGCCACTGCAGCTCTGCAGGTTCAGTCATCAGCTGCAAGAGGGCTCAGGTGTCCCACGAGCTGCTGTTTCAGCTTTCAGTTTCAATATACAGACTCTCCTCTGTTCATTTTTACAGCATCCTCACCCTTCCAGTCAGGGAGAACATTAGGAAACAATAAACTCCACAGGGCTTTAGCATTCAAGAAAACAAGGCAAGAAATATGATGCAATGTTCAGTAAGAATGCTCCCACCAGACCACAGTGAGGGAGAAACAAAAGGTCACACCGCACCTGTTTTCCCCGAAAAAGAAACACCAAAACATTTTTTAGAAGAATTCACTACTTTCCTCTGGCTCAGAGACTGGTTCACACCTAAGAATGTTCTTTGAGCAGAAATACTGCACTGACAGTGAGCTGTCTATCACAGTAGGCTCCCACCACAGCCTTCATATTACTATGTTCTTCCAACCTGCCCAATCTCATCTTCTCCCAGTTTCAAGTGCCTATATTTATTGTGGTATCAGCTTACTAAAAAGAATAGACTTCTAATTGACCGTAAAAATGTGCATGTAATTAAACTACTTGTGTAACTGTAACTTACCCCCCTTCATCAGATTCCACCTGCTTCCCAAAGCCAGCAACATGTGCCAGTACAAACACTTCCCCAGGTGATGGAGGAGCTGGAACACAGGAGCTGACCCACCTGACTCACACAGGTCGGAAACCAGAGCCTCTGCTGCTTAAAACAAACTGTTCAGAGCTTAACATGTTCTTGAGCACGCACACAAAAATCGAAGCTCAAAAGAGGGAAGTAGAACTTTAGTCATTAACTTGAACAGGAGTTTGACATCCAAGTACCCAGAATGCTTTGAATATTTTAACCCTAAGGCAAAGTATGTTTCTAAATTAATTTTCTAACTTCATTTCTGTTTCCATTAATTCTCTCCTGGTGCTTTCACCACTGCCCAAATAACCTCCCATCCATGCATTCTTTCTGAAATTCGGCTGCATGCTTGTTACCCTGACAATGCTTAAAATGGAAATAGTGCTGCCCATTTGCTTCGCTTCATTTGAACGGTTACTTTAAGCTGTCAAATCCCATTCACTTCTCAACTGCCCTCCTGAAGTCACATTCCCCAGCTATGTGAAGTATTTTGGGAACAGGAAAGTTAGCCATTAAGAAAAAAAAAAAAAAGAAAAGCTTTCTTCCCATTTCTCAGCCATTTAACATGGAGTACAACCAATTATTGAGCAATAAAGTGTTATTCATGAGGTCTTTGAAGATCAGCTCAGTGAGATATTCCTTCCTCTTTCTCGAAGGCTTCCATCTATTGCGAAATAGTTCAACACAGGCTCAGATCCAATGATGGACCTTCATTTGCCGCCAAGGGGCTTAACATTGACTGAAATAAAGGGGATGTCCTCACCTTTCCCTTGAGCTGCAGCCTCAGTCTCTCTGCAGCCAGACAGACTCACCCTGCCCAGCTCCACCACACAGCCAGGCCACAAAGACTGGGGCTTCTACTTGGTTTCAACTGTGAACAAAACATTAGATTCTAGGAGAATTTACCAATTAATTCTGCAATTTAAATCTTCCTGTCAAACCTGCCCAGAGTAGACTGAGCTGGCAGCATTTACTGTACCAGAATCCAGGCTGAACTGTGACTGCCACCCTTTTCTGCTGCTTTCACAGGTGACAGTGCAGAAGCGTGAAATTAAGAAGAATGCTAACAAAGAGACAAGTAATGAAGAAAGACTATGCTGAAAATTCAGGCGCTAATAGCAAATGAAAAGCCTTTATATTTACCATACACCTCCTGTAATTCTAATACAGCAACACAATAAAAGACCCAGGATTCTTGAAAGTTAATATTTGAAGATTTTCTACTACCTCATTCCCCAGTGAGTTTGATTCTGTTTCCTCACAAAATTATTTGTTTACATACTGTCCTTAATAACAAAAATAGGAATAGGGGAATTCATGGCTAATTTTTACCTCTGATCATACCTTCTCCTCCCACATCCTCTTTTTTTTTTAAACACTCTCATTCACTTTCATAGGCAAAAAGGAATTAAAGTGAAGATCAAGAATACATTACAGTGTTCAAATTCTAAATTACTTTTTTAGATTCCACGGTTTAACAACTTCAAATTATAAAAATAATTAACGAGATGATGAGCCCTTCACAGGCTCGGCTGAGTCCCATATGGCACAACAGTGCTGGCAGAATACACGGGAATTCAGATCACAGATCCTTGGAGACCTACAATAAAGCTATATGCAAATGTTAACAGTCTCCAGGCAAATTAATAATGAAAGAAAACGCATAACATACAGGCTACCACTGCAAGAGCCTTCCAGAAAACAGAGATGGGTAGAAAATACCAAAGCAATTCAGCATCTGTTGACTCAGCCACTACTGATGCGAATCAACTTCCCACACAAAACTTGTCAGCAGCAGTCGGTGAAACCCTCAGTTAATGACACTAAACAAACGTCCCTATTTATGTACGGAATACAGGACACCAACCTTTCCCTTCCTGCAGCAGAGACAAGGAGCACTCACAGCACCGTGGAGCACATAGGGATGGGGCAGGGAGACCATCTCTGCCTGGTTTACACTCAGACGATGCTGTGGCTTCACTGGTTGTTTTCTGAGGGTACCCTTCCATTCCCCCACACATCCGGTTCTTGTTAACAAAGCTATTTATGATCACATGCATTTGTCATGCAGATCACCTCTTCAGCCACACATGCTTAATTTCATTTTACCCTTCAAGTATTAAATAAATTCTTCCTGACCTTTCACCAGGATGCCTAAACAGGCATAATTTCTGCTTGAGCTGAATAATAAATAGCCCAGCGAAAAAAGCCATCTTACTTGCCCATCTCCATCTTCCTTTCATTGCCATCCCCTAAACACATTTTTCCATAAAGCCCTAAAGGTTAACTATATCTTCTACATTTACCTGGGAACTTGATCTAGTTAGGAGAACACAGAAACAAAAATAAGATCCTTTGCTGCATCATTAGAAAACCAAGTGTATTTCAAACCCATGTGAAGGGGAATTGACAGAAAGCAGGAGTGGAAACAGACTGTGTTTTAGGTTGAAATACCTTTTATGTTTCTAGATAAACTCACCTCTAATTGTCCTGCTTATTTCAATACACATTATGAATACAGCAGTTTCTGGGCCACATTTCAGCCTTGAAATGCTTACCCTCTTCAGCATTTTGCTGAAGCTGGAAAGCAAAGTAAGTTCTAATATTTATGCCAGTTTTAATTTGGATAGAAAATAACATTGCCCCAGTAGAATAGCAAAACCCTTTGCACAGCCTTGTAATTGCTTCTGAGACCAACCACATTCATCCCCACCCCAAAAACCACCTTCCACAAAGTCAAGAGTGACCCCTCCTGCTAATTAATCCAAGGTGCTGTCCCACAGGCAGGTTTCAGCCATACTTTAACCCTAACTGGATGAAAACCTGACTTCATTCAAACAAGAATTCACTACTGAGAAAAGCCATGAGCAGCTGGCACAAAGGCCAGCACCTGGAGAGCAACATGAATATTCCAGCTGCTCTGAGGCAAGGCCAGTCCTGGGAGTACAACCAGATCATCAGGGTTGACAGGGAACCAATTTGATTGCAACATCTCCCAAAATGATCCACCTACAGCAGAGCTGCCCAGGTACATCCCCCATTAATGAAAAGGGTGAGCTTTGTACAGGTGAAGGTTAAACCTCCTTATAGAGAAGGTGCCCAACACCAGACTAAAACACAGCATTGGGTTACAGAGACCACGGCAGCAAACGGCAGCAAAGCCAACACCAAGCTCCCAAAGCAGGGCTGGGAGAGAGCAGCTTCCCGGGCAGCAGCACAGAGCAACAGGTCGGCAAGAGGACACCTCTGCCTGCTGGAGAGGTCACTGGGAGTACAGCCACACTCCTGCCGTGGTGACCCACTTTAACACCTATTATGGAAGCCTTGCAAAACCCAGCACGTGGTTCACGGGGAGAAGCTTCCCGGTGTGAGTACAACCGATGTCATCCACTGCCAAGGCATTCACACACACACACACGCTCTCAATGTCTCGTTCTCTCTGCTGACAGCTTAAACTGTGAAGTGCAACTGCTCCTTTTGCAGCAGCCAGAAGGCTCTGAGTCAGAAGCCACAGAAGCAGTGGAGCTCCAGGAGCAGGTGATCCTGCAAGAAACCTCCTGGTCTTGCCCCCAAGGGCTGCTCTTACCACTACAGCAAAGAGTCTTCCTCACCAGAGCCCAAACCAACTGAAGCCCCAAACCCTCCTGCCTGCCATGCTGGTGTCAAACCAAGCCTCCTCCTCCCCCTACGCCAGTTGAATCCTGCAAAGGATGTGGTAAAGCAGAACTTGTAGTCCCTCCATAGCAACAGGGCAAGTAACTGTGCTAACACAGCAGCCAGGAAGGAAGGTGAGAGAGGGGATGTTCCATCCGAGAGAGGATGTGGTTGTTGGTACCGCAGCAGCTCAGAAAGATGCTGAAAGAGGTAAGATAACAGAGAGGAGTGATTAATTCTGGGGAGTGGGAAGGCAGGAGGATGCGATCAGCTCAACTGTAGCAGGACAGAACTGATGAGCAACAGGTGATTAAGAGAAACAGCAACTGAGCCAAATACTGGATAGTGAGGGACTAATAAGACTATCCTTTGTTTTCTTGGAACAAGCAAGTTTTTGATGGTAAATTACGTATGTTACATGTCCTGGACAGCATGGACAGAAGTACATCCAGCATGCAGCATTATCTAGGTGCTATCTTGGTTTTATTCAAACAGTTACCTGAAAAGGCCATACTGAGGCATCACCTGCTGTTATCAGTGGGAGATCCTTCTAAAGATAGTGCTGCATCTCTTGAAAGAGGAAATGTGCTTCTTAGAGGTGTCACAGTTTCATGCTCTTGAAAATGAATTTTATAGTTCTCTTTGAATAAGGAAAATGCAAGGCTCAAAAATCACTGTTTGCAATGTCCAAGGACACTTTTCATAGATGGCCATGATGCAGCAGCGATTCATTTCCTTCAAATAAATTTATACACTTTGAGGTTTGAGGCGCTGCATGACTTTGCCACAATGAGAACCATCTGTCATGAGCAGCCCATTCAGAAAGGAACACTTCTTTTCAAACCTACAATTCTGCTTATAAAACACACTCAAGAAACCCCAGAACAAGACACGGTTTTGTTTCAAAATACATTATAATGTGCAAATTACAAACCAGGACGTAAGAAAGCTCTTAAAGAACAAGATAATAAGAGAGAAACTTCAACTAATGCCAGATGTAAGGTCAGACTATTTTTATTGAAGGGACTGAGTGCATTTCAACCTTTTTATGCACTTGTTCAGTTATTTAAACTGAAGACAAACATACACATGCTGCTTCTTTTGGTGATTCTAGTGCAATTCAACTGATTTAAGTGAACTTATTTGTATTAGGTATGAGGATAAACAGCTGAATCTAGATTTTAAAATCCAGACTCATTAGCTAAGCAAAGGTTCATAAGTACTAAAATCTACTGGGGCCAGAGAGATGATGCATCTCTACCATTAGCATTAATTATACCCACAAAACTCATTTAAAAAAAAAAAAAGAAAGAAAAACCAAAGAAACAAAAACCAAAGAAACAAAATAAAGGAGCGCTAACCTCCTCCTTCTGCTCATCCTGGGGGAACAGGAATGGGATAAAGATTTGCTTTTTGCTGACAGTATCCAGAGCTGCAGCCTGAAAGCTGCAAGGACCCACAGGGATTCACTGTTCCGTGCATTATAAACAAGAGCTTTGAAAATGAGCAGATCCTCCTGGTTTGTGGGGCTCTGCTGCTGGGAGGGTATAAATCATGAACTGCAGCAGAGCTCCAGATCCGAGCTGCCTCCCCCAGGAGTTGCAGCATGGTAACAACGCTAAATATACGCTGCTGTTGTTCCAGGAAGGTTTTTCAGTTGACAAATGTTGCAACTTTTCACTGTTCCCCAGCACCATCCCACTTCCCCGATTTAATACACACCCATTCTTTTCTTCTGAAATTATTTGAACAAATGCAATTTTACAACTAATTCCCAGTAAATCTTTCGCTGTCTGGCCACATCTTGGATTAACTGTTGACTGATTTTCATCCTTTTTTTTTTTTTCCCAGTCTGCAAAGCTCTCCTTTAATAATACCAGCTGTTAAAACAAAGATCAACAAGAGCTCTTGCCCACAGTTTCCCCTTTGGGCAGCTGTGTACTGATTATTAAAAATGAGCCATAGAGTGTTCCTGCTTATTGCATGGCATGGATAACTACAATAGAAAGCCAAACAAGCCTGCTGATCCATTTAAAAGAACACACACAAAAAAGGCAATTTGGCCCTCTTATCCACAACCATACTGAATCACAATAGCAGAATCTTATCCACAAGAACAATACTTCAAACTGTAGCAGTCTGTGGGAATGTTTTTTGGGAAATTAGCTTTTTGCCCAACTTCTTCGCAAACCAATGCCATACTAGCTTCATCATGTAGAATACCCAAGTTGTTCTATGCATCCTCAAAGTCAAAATTTCTTCATTAGTATCAAACCTTTCTGAATATGATTCAGCTCTGAACACACAGTTGGAGTTTAGGAAAGGGTTTTGGAGGAATTAATTTGATTATTTTTTTATATAACCACTTAAAACCAATCAGTGACATTGTTACACTTGGCAAATAAAAGCCCTTGATCTCCCTCTATCAAAATTAGCCCAAAAAGATAACAGTTAAAAAACCAGCAAAGGTCTCACCAGGTATGCCTGGTATTCTCTACAGCAAAACTTCTAATCTCCACTAAATAAATCCCCTGGTGGGTGTAAACCGAGGACGTGTGTAAAGCTCTTTTCTACACACGTTAATGCAAAGATGTATTTATTCACTAAACACAACAGCCTTTACTCCTGACACTCCTTTTCACCTCCTCCCCTGGCTGTGAAGCCAGAACTGACCACACACCAATGCAGGAACCGTGTCCTTCCAGGATGTTTATGCAGACACTTGGAAAAGGAAAATGTCGTAAAAATCACTAATTCTGCTCAGTTTGAGGCTGCCTCCTAGAATTATTGGAGCAATGGCAATAACTAAGGTTAAAAAAATAAGCCCCCCCACTTCAGAGTGTTCCAAACCCTTCCGTAAAGTTCAAAAGAAAAGTGAAGATCTGAACTGACTGTTCCCTCCTCTAATTTCCAAATTAAATGGAACAAACTGCTGAAAAACTTCTTTGTAGATGGGGTTCAAAAAGCATTTAATACCTTAAATACCATGACATGACAAATACAATCCTAGATTTTTCAAGAGCCACTTCACAACTCAAGACCAAGTAAGATTACTGCTATGCCTGAAGTATTTCTGTCTGCCATTGCATTCCATTTTTAACCCAGAAATTAGATTAGGTGCTTCCACTCTGATCCCAGAAATAGTCAAGTTTCCAGAACAGGAAGATTATCAGAGATATATGCAACTCAGAAATTTAATGCAATAGATAGAACGACAATGTCAGAGTAGTTAATTTAAAATGTCTGCAAACAACAAAGTTGGTCACTTCAAAATATGTTAACAAACTCTGTTCAAAGTGCATTTCATAATTCAGAATTATCTACTCATACACTCCACTCTGTGGAGTGGAGTCAAGCTACATTGGTGAAAAATGGATAAATTCTGCAACTAGGCCAGAAATATAATATAAGCAAAGAGCCAAAAGAAAGCTGTAGAGCCTCTATGCCTTAAAATCCATCTATCAGGGTTTCTCACATAGCTTTTTTATTACAGTAAGACCTAGCCCTTCCTATAGCTGTAAAAATGGCAACCAAGACAGTCCTCTAACATCCTGTCTCATATTTTCCTTTCACTCAATACCTTTCTCCTCTCAAGTTTTTCACTGATAAACACTTCAGAGAAGAGCTTAACCCCAGCTGCATCTGCACTCTGCAATGTCCTAGAGTTGGGCCATTTATCTTGATTTTGACAAAAACATTGTTTCAGTCTGATCCCACTTGCGTAAAATATTCAGACTTTAAGCTGATCCTTGCCATGCTTCTCCTCCTCTACAAAAGACAACATCACCTGTATGGCCATAGAATTACTGAGGTAAAATATGGTCAGACCAAAACTAAAGTGGCAACTCTACCACTGACACATCTTGCTAAGGATCAGAAACATCCACCTGTGCACCAAAGCACAAATTGCTGTTGATAATAATTCTCCAATAACTTCAGCCTCTTATCCTTTGGATGAAGAGAGCATGTCTTCCTATTCTCACATGCTCACTTCTATGCCATTTCTATGAAGTTTATCCTCAGGTAACAACTCCCATTACTTATAGTGTGAACTTGTGTTACATTAATGTTTAAATCTGAGGAAAAGTAATCGCATTTCCCTCAACCAACTAATCACTGTACAAAGTCTCTCAAACTCCACTGGGTCTCCCCCTTCTCCCAACAGAAGCCTCTCTCAGCTCTCAGTACCAAGACTGCAGCAAAACTAAATGAATGCATCAAAGTAGGTGGAATAAGAAAGGGGAAATAGTGTGCAAAGTGCTGACCCACCAGAAGCACACAAAGCATTTGTTCAGCGGTGACAATGAATAATTTAATCTGAGGCAAATTACCAAACAAACATCAATTAAATTACATGCTAGACTACAAGAGAAAGTTCTCCCACACACATTTCAGGTTTGCAGAGTCAATAGAGCAGCACAAGGCGCCCGGGATTGTGATGGAGTCATCCAGGCTGCTCACTCAGGGATACTTGACATTCTCCATGGGACATATGACAGTTGCAAGAATCTAAAGAAAAAGAGGTAAATTTAACTCTATCACACTAAACAAACATTCACACAAGAAGAATAAAGAGACCACGTGTCACCCAGCCTTGTAAAATGCAATCAGAGTTCGCTACCAATAAACGACACTCAGCAAATGTGCAAAACTAGAGTTTATAGCACAATTATCTCTACCATCCATCTATTCTAAGTGCCCAATCACCTGATCAGAGAGCATTTAAAGCAAGTTGTAGCAGCAGCAAAGACTCCCCAGGTCTAACAGCAGCCTCGTTGTGCTAAGTGCTGCCTTTACTGCAACAGATCCAGAACTGGGACCAGCTCGCAGAAATCAGAGACACGTGGGGAACCACAGCATGGCGAGCGAGGCTCGGTGGTTTGCTGCCTGTGCCACAAGGATGCTGCAGGAGGCCACACTCCGAGCCCCAGCAGACAAAGCTCAAGTTCACTGTGCTGACCATACTGTGCCAGCCAAGACAACCTAAAATTACAGTTTCTAGAAAGTAGGGCAGCTACAGACTGTCCAAACCTTTTGGTCTGGCTCCCTACACAGCCTCCGGCCTCTCAAAGAAAAACAGTCAGAACATTTTATGGAAATAAATCAACAATTACAGTCTCTTTTGACCAATATGGCTTGGAAACCTAAGCATTAGGAATAAATGACATTTTGCCATCCTGAGCTAGAAGAGCAACATCCTTTGATCCTTTAAGTAAGGACTGCTTCCCCCAGCAAGGATATTCTGCTCCTAAGCTGGATAGGCGAGTCTAGCTGAGGAAAAGGGGTAATCCAGTTTTCTTGTGACAACAATCTCATTTCCTTAGGTTCCAAAAACACGTGTGAGTATTTTATAACTCATGCTATAACAGTGATGATACCATGATATAGATTTCAAGCCTTCACTGCACTTGAAGAAATATCTTTACAATCCTAATGGGAATTACATCAGTAAACAGTCTCCTATTCATATAGTTTTTGTGAAGAAAATCACTACCCAATTTAAAGCAGTGCTTATTGGAGCCAAGATTAAAAGCCACACTTGGGTCACACCAGTCTGACCACTTGCCTCTGCTCACCCCATCTTCTAGAACTACATACTTGGCTAAATTCAGGAACAGTAAAACAAGGGACAGCATGGAACACCGGATTTTTTAGCTTTCACTAAAATATTTGGGTTCATCCTCTAAATAAAATCATCTACTTCACGACCTTGAAAACAGATTTCTAAAGTTTTAAACTTTTTGTAGTTTTTCAAAACAACTCATATCCCCCTCCAGCTGCCAGGCAGAATATTGGTTTTGAGGGAGGAGGGTGCTGGCTCACTACAAAAAGACCAAAAAAGAAAAATGGTTTAATGTCATATCAGTTCTACTTTGGCATTTAAATATTAACTTAAAATGAAACTGAAAAGACACATAAAATCAGGTTGACTGCATCCAGCCTCATTAAAACCCCATTATGTTAGTTTACCTAACTGCAAAGGCAAATATTTTTTCAACATAAATCCTATGCATAAAACCATGCAATAAATGTATCCATTGGCATCTAGATAAAGGCACTAATAGAAGGCTCATAAAACCAGCTATACAGTAAAACCTAGAGCACAATCAAGCTCCAAGACAATTAATACTACCAGGAAAAGCTCTTACTAACTTTCCTAAACCCAGGATGCACAACCTTTCTGAAATACAGATCTCCAAATTCTTTATAAAGCTGGTACGGCTACGGCAAGCAGACAAGAATTTAAAACTCTCTTTTAAGGAGTTTAGAGCCAACAAAGCTCCTGGTATTTTAGTGCCATTGCAGGCTCTTGTAACACTGCAGGCATTTAGAAGCACCAGCAAATTAATATGCTGCACCAACTCATTTGGTGAACAATCTCATTCAGATCTTAAGCTGCTTGTCCGGGGTTCTGAATGTGTGAGCAGGCTGAAAAAATCTGAGGCGCCGCAGATATTTCCTGAAAGGGTGCTACAGTTTTTCAAGTGTAAAGCTGCTTGCTGTACTTTGGACTGGTTACTGGGACAGCAATAAAAAGCATTCTTGTGTCTTGAGGGCAAACAAAACCAAGACCACCACACCACATACATCATGACGTGATTGGTCAAAGGACTAACGCAAACCATGGTTAAATATTATTAAAATCTTTGTCATGGAGAGCTGCTGGTTATGTTTGGGTCAGTATGACAGCACAGTGTGTTTTACAGGAATATTTCTTAATTAATTGGTTTATTAGGACTCTGTAATAGTGAAGTGTGTTGCTCACAGAGCACATGGGGTGGAACTTTGTGACTAAAACTACAGATATGTCATCCTGATTTCCACTCTTCTCATGTTCCTGGAAGATCAAGTGGAAGGCTACCACAACACCACCAACAAATAAACACAGGGAATGCTTACATTACAACCGGCTCCTTGTGTTTTCCTATCACAGCAATAACAAACCATGAAGCATCAAAAGAGGATGGCAAGCACAACGCTGCTCTTTTCTGTCACTATTGTGGGAGGAAGTCTAACAAATGCTTGTCATTTCCAGAAAGTAATGGATTCCCCAACTCTGTGGCATAAACAGTGCCCACAAATTGCATGCAAATCTGTCACAAATTCACTTCTTCACAAGAAGAATGATTCTCCATTTAACATCAGCAGCTGATAACACAGCACTAACATCAAACACAGCCAGTTCACAGATGAAAGTACTGCAAACAGCTTAAGAGCAGACTGACATCTCACAAGAGAACCATGAATTTAGGTCAGCTCATTGCTGTGCTGTTCAAGAGAGGAACAGGAAACAGAGTAAGATGTTGGTCACTTGGGCTCACTGCTTCCTGCAGCAAGGGAAAAACTGCAGCCCACTTTCAGTATAACTTCTGCAAACTTGCTGCAACTGGACAAGCCTGCAAGGTGGAGACCAGGTCATTCCATCCAGGAAACAGAATCTCCCTTTCTGGTAACATCACCAGGATTCACAGTGCAACAGCCTCCAAAGAGAAATGAAGCTGTTTCCTACATTATTTTTGCACAGGGCCATGTAGGGCACCTCACAATCTCATCTTTAAGGAGTAATTCATTCCTCAAATGAAAAGAAAACACACACATTCCATCCTCCCTTTATCAGGAATGTGTGAACATCACCCCCACACAACTTCAGAAGTCTAGATTGGGAGGGTTTTAAGCAGATGCTATTAAATATTGATGTTGTATTTCATTTTTTTGCCTGACTATTTATTTGAAGAGAATTAATTAGTACATTGAAAAAACAGCTCTTTGAAATGTGGCTGTCAGACATACACACTTTTTATAGCATCCAGGGAACACTGCAATTGTAGATACCTAAAATAAATTGTACTATCAGCCTGCTATATTGATTTTCAATATCAGAAGATAAAATAAAATAGATACCCTCTATTTTACTTTTAGGTTTGTCCCAGACTACCGTAACTATTCAGTAGTTACAGTTTCACAACACAGAAGAACTTTCATAACAAACATGGGCACAAGAGAACTTGCCATGTTTTACCCCAGACCAGAAGTCATACGATGGGAGAGGTTGAGGATTTCCACACCCTTGAGTGTCTTGTGCTCTCTCCTTCCAATCTTCCTTGTCTTTAATTCATGTCACACAATTTGCAAGACTGGGACCATCAGTGCCTGGATTGCACAGTGCCTGTCCAGCACAAGAAGGGTACGATCTCCAGCAAAAAATGCTAACAAGCCCCAGTTCATGAAATAAATAAATATTTAAATTTAAAAAAACAAGGGACTTCTGGAACAGTACAATACTTTAAGCACTGCACTTACTAAATACAAGCAGAAACTCAAGTGTTACAGGGACTAACATCCTATAAATGACACTGAAGCATTCCTCAAAAGTCTTGCTAGATGGACTTCAAATTAATTTATTACTGAAATGAGATGGTATTAGCCACTTACTTTTAAAGTGGAAGATATTAAAGGGCAAGTTCTTATTTTTGTGGAAGAGATGCCTAGCTTTGGATATTATGGTTCATCAGAGCAAATGAAAACTCATCACTTCAAAACACGTTTTAAAATTTTCAAATATCTTGCTGTTTTATTACATTGCCAAGTCACTATCAGCGAATCTCTTTCCAGTGCTCTGGGTCTCCTAGAATAAGTTATTTGCCATTCCTATGACACTCGGTGTATTCAACTGACCTACAGGACCCTTGCTAAATGTGACACTTCTGACACCGGGCTCAAGTCTGTGAGAGGCTATCACACTGCACTTTAGGCAACTTCTTTGGAAACAAATGTTGCAAATTCTAAAGTACATGGTGATAAGATAAATCTTATGAGTAATGCAAGAAAGGCAAAACAAACTGGTTTTGAGAATAAATAATCTACTCAGGGGAAGGAAGATGCATGGGGGGGACATGGGAAAATAATCAGATAGTAAAAATAAAGAACCTGCCCTGCTGCAGAACATTAGAAAAGTAAATTTTCTCTTTAGCAGAGCTCAAGACTAAGGTGTAAGGCATCTGCATAACAATATGTCAGCCTTCCTCTTCTTCCCCTTTCCGTCTTCCTCATATCTACGCTTTGCTAACTTCAGCTTCCACCATTATAGGCCGCAGCTCTGCCTGTTGGATTAAAGAGAGCTCAAACACACAAGAAATGCTTTTGTTTAAAGAACAAACAGGAACCTCCTGTCCAACCTTTGACTTGAATGGGTCTGAGCTACTGATCTTCACACAGCAACTGGAGCTTCTGGGCTCAGTTCCCTGAACGTCCCATGACTCCCCAACTATTTTATAACACAGGGATAGACCAGTTGCTTGATGAGCAGTTGAATCATCTAAAAAATATGAAAGAGGATATTGACTTGAATCTACAAGATGCTTTATCTGCCAAGCAGGGAAAGCAAGTTTGGCCTCTGAACCAGACTGATTCAGAGAGGAAGAGGAAAACAAATGTGTGTTTACCTACTTACACAGAGGGCAGGGAAAGAAAGAAATAATTTCTCACAAATTGACAAGAACATCCCCTCCCACAGTAAGGACAATGAGGTCACTCAGTTCTCTACAGTTGTTCCAACGACAATGCCTTCCACCTAAAATAGTCTTTGGAGGCTATAACTCTGGTCCAAAGGTTGAGTCAAAACTGCTCCCAGCCAAGGAAGGGAAAATAAAGGGTTTGTTTTTCACAAACCTTGAAGTTCAAATCCATCTCTCCAAATTTTTGGCTGCTAATTCAGAGCCCAAACTGGTGGGCCATGAACCACTAGGACCAATGAAGTTTATGCTGTGGGAGAAGACTTGGGCAGAGCATCTTTGAAGCCAGAGGCTGAAGATGACAGTGCCTGACAGTTTCCGTCAGGGTCATTCAGAATTCACAAACATTAGTAACAAAGAGTCACCCAAAAACATTGCAGCTTTCATCAAGTCCTCGGGCCTTACAAATATATTTGTAAAGGATTCCAACATTCTGGAAAAAGAAAATTACTGCTTACCTGGCTTGGTCTGCAGAGTGAGATGGACCAAGACAAAGTGACTGAGAACTAAGAGCAAGACTGAACAGGTGTCATGTGGGCTCCCTCACTTCTACTTTTTGAGTACTTTTGTACATGAATGATCAGTAAGCACATCTAACAAGGCTACTGACACTTTATAGTTAGTTCTTGTTTATGAGCACTAACTACACAGACTAAAGCTCAGTGATCACGTTTCATTCCTCCTCCAAGTTAAAGAAAAGTAAAATTCCAAATAAAACTGAATGCAACCATGACATTTTTATCCTTGCGAAATTCATGCAGATTGTGGACACTGCAAAAGCACAAAAGCAAACACAACCTTAACATTTTTCAAAATAAAGACATAATGCAATATGCATGAGATCCCACATTTCTTCAGTAGTGATTGTTGTTTTAAAAAATGGTGTATTTCCTAGCTTTAAGATGCCTAATTCTACTAATTTGATATTTGTAACCATATCTATTTTTGGAACAGCAATGGAACACATACACAAAGGAGAGAAAACAAGTTCTAAATGCAGTGCCATGAACAAAGCTGTATAGTTCATGCATCTTTTCTTCCCTAGGAGAATCTAAGCATTAAGCACTGCACCACACAAAGAAAATGTATTATGGTCCCTTTTTTAAGGGTGATTTGTGCCTGTGGCTTTTTTCTGTTACTTTTGGGTTCGTCTTCTGATTATTTTCAAAATTCTCCTATCCACAAAAGCCTCTTGAAGTGCATTAGGGCTTACACACTAGTCCCAGACTGTTTAATTTAGCCCTAATACCTTGAGGAAGCTTCAGGATGGATTGTTGCTGTTCCGATTAAGGAATCAATCCCACCCCCCGCCAAGAAGGTTGGATGGATGCCTTGCCCCCAGAGGGAAATCAATAGTGCTCCACTGACCAGCAACTCCCAACCACCATGTGTGTTGATCTATCATGAATAAAACCCCCAAACACTTCCTTCTTACATTCTAACTGTAAAAAGGGGGTCTGAATTTCCATTATTTTGACATTTTTCAACTCTCTTAGTGTGGATTCTGTCTTTTGATTCCTCTGTCACTATTCCATTTATTTTTGTTCCCAGAGATTAACCCACAAGCAAACCACAGAAGACTACACTGAGCCAACAGCAGATTCAAGTCAATACAAATGTCTGTAATTGTGTGCATGAATCCCATAAATACCATGTAAAGTGTCTTCTGACCTCTGTGTGAATGGAGCACACCACTCTGTCATGCTGTTCCCAACCATCGAGTGATTCAACTCAACTGCTAATAGCCAAGCGAAATATTTATATTTGTATTGTTTAGCTCAGCAAAGGTTTTGGTTAGTGGAACAATTCAACACACTCCCTCAACCATTAAATGTTGGCACTGTGATACCTTTCTGTTCAAGACCAAGTGTTTTCCAAGAGTGACAACTAAGCAGACCCAGTCTCCAATGATGCCTAAATTAGGTGCATGTGTTTCACAACAGCACATTTTCTTGCAAAAATTGTCATTTTCCAACAATTACAGCTTTCCTATTTCAAGATTGTTTCGTGTCAATCATACTGAACCTCTGGAAAAGGAGCTTTCAGCAATTTTATACATAATACAGGTAATAAAGATGACGCAGACAAGAATCAGAATAGGAACCACATTGCAAAAATAAAACCAACCCACGGTTATCCGGAGGAGGAGGTGGTGGGGAGATGCTCACATACCAGGAATGGATGCAAGCTCCTACCCCCTTCCAGAGTGGTCTCCTCAGCTACTCCAATGCATCTCAGAAGGACACATGCAGCCACACAGCCAGAGACACTTGATTTTATCTTTAAATAGAGCTGGAATCTAGCTAGCCCCCCTTTCCAAAAATAAGGCTGTAAATCCCCAGGGCACTGGCTTAAATAGGCACCGAGTCACACATCATGTGAGATGCATTCTCACTACCTAAAGGGTCTGTTGGTGCAATTTTGGGGTTCAGGTAAAGCATGCAACCATAATCTCTGAGCGCTGGGTGCCTTGATCGTGGTGGTCATGCTGGAAGTTCTTTGGGAGGATGGAGCCTCTCAGATCAGCTGATGATGGTGTCCTTGAGCAAAGCAGCAAAGGAACCCCTAACCAATATATCCATCACTGAAACATTTGCTTAGGAGTTGTTTTGCACACCAAAAACTGAAGCAAAGCTGTGCAATTTTTCAGCTTTTGCATGTTAAGTTACAAACACATGCCAAAAGCATCCTGTGCGAAACCCAGATGTTTCACAGCTCCAAAGACTTGTAAGGAAATAAAGGCTCTTGACCAGCACATAGAACCCTTTCCTCTCACCCTTTATTTTTAGGCTTTTCCAGTGACTACACATGAGCAAAAGGATCTCAGACTGTTATACTTGGGAGAGAGAGGCAGGATGGGTGAAAAAATATTTATATAGTGCTCTATCGCAGCTCTCCCTGTTCAACCACTGCCAGTTTTTCTTTTACTATAGCAGAACCTGAGTTACACATTCTTAATGAATGCCACTCCTGTAAGACCCACATTTGACAGATCAATAGCCCTAAAGAGGGCAAAAAACATTTCTCTTCCCCATTTAACTTTCGTTTGAGAAAACACACTTCCATTCACTCCCTGCTCCATGCCAATAATTTTTATTCTTCCTGTAAATACAAGATAAAAGTGCTAAAGCATTTATCTCTGCCTAAGAGAGTATAATGCAAAGTGAAAAATATTATCCAAACACATTTTGAACTTATTTGCTAAAAAATTCCTTCAGGCTTTCTGCACAGATTGAGTGAATGAAAAACAGCATTCAAGCCAATCCTGGATAAAGCTTTTATTTGGGGATGTTGTCAAATATTCTTCCACAGTGAATAGAGATGCAAAGCGCAACCACAGAAATCAATGTATATACGTTCTAACCAGTACGTCAACTCCACTTAAACATGACATGGAAAAAGCCACATAAAATAGCAATACGACAAAGCCAAAAGAGGACTGCTAGGTCTCTGCACTATTTTCTGCTTTACTTCTTATCTAATCTTCATCCTTTGCTCCATGCTTATTCCTTCCCCTTGTGCACCCACTATACTTTCTCCTGATCCCATCAAACTCTTGACTTGCTGTTCCTAATGCACTAATCCCATTGCACATCCAGCCTGAAAGCAAGTCACAATCCCACCCGTCCTGCCCAGTGCCCAGCCCTGCTCACTCTATGTGCTTTTATCCAAGCTATTTCCTTGTTACTGACTGGTTCCTTGTTTCCTTTGCTTAAATTAATTTTCTCCTCCTGAGCTCACTGAGCTCATTTCTGCTGTTTCCTTCACCCTGCTAGTACTGCTTCACTCACTGTCAGAACTGCCAATTTGAATTATCTCTCCTCAAATGACCCTCTCCATCATTCCTGGCACTTCCATCACAGGAACAGTTCCTAGACAAGCAGACCCAACTGCCTGTAACTAGATCTCAGTATGATCTCTAGTCCTCCTTCTCCACATTCAGTCTCTTGAGTCAGGTGGTTTCCTCTCTGACCACAGCACCTCACTCACCCTCTGGTGAGTGTAACAAGAACCAGTCCATGACAACAGAAGAACCGGTTTGCTGCCATTAAGAAAGAATAAAAGTGGTCAGAGGGACCTTTACCTTGACTTGGTGCAGCCATGCTTTCCATCCCCCCTCTCTCCCTGCTCACTGACCCACGCTACTCTGCCATAACACGGCCCGGATCCCACTCATCCAGAACTGTCCTCCAGCCAGCTTCTGCCTCTGTGCCACTGGGTGCCAACAAAGGAGCCTGAGAGCAGAAAAGGCTGCCCAGCTCCACCCTGGCCTTGAGCAGCTATGGCCTGGGAAGTCTGGCTGCTCTCCTGCAAGGACCAGACTGAGCCATCTTCAATTATTCTGTGAGTGACCTCATCTTGCCCCACAAAAATCCCTCCAAGGCCAAAACCCAGCCAGCACCCAGGAAGATTTGGTCAATAACACCTTCACTGAGTACAGGCAAAGTAGTATTTTTCCAAAGACTTACAGGTTTGCCTAATTGAGGAATATTTTCTCAACAACAGCAGCAGGCATATCCCTGTTCAACAGCTTCTGTCTGCCAAATTTTAAAACCTTGCTCCAATGAATGGGAGCTGTACAGCTTTCCAAAACCAAAGAGGCATCGTGTTCAGCATGTCCAATACACTGGCCCTGGTAACAACTGAATTATCCTGACTGCTCTCAAACACAAATAGCAAGAAGCAGGCACAGAAAGAGGAAAACTACAGCCTGAGCACCCTAACGTGAAAAAAAATTCAAGCAGCAGAAAATAGATGACTTGAACAGAAAATGTTAAATACATTCTCGGTAAGAAGGGCTCCCAGCTCAGTCTAGAATAGAGTCTGAGAGAAAACTGTCCAAGGCACCAAATAAGCAATTTCTTGGTGTTATTTGGAGCAAAATCTCCAGGAATGCAGTTAGGAATAAGGAATGTGCTCAGAATCCTTGCAAGATGATCCTTCTCCTGTCACATAGGTAGCACTCCTTTATCTGCACATCCACAGACTCAGTGCAATGAAATTAAATTTTTCAACTATAAAATGAATGATTTATGAGAGAAATTGTACCTGCTATTCCCAGAGGAGTAAATCTAAACACTACAAACTACCCTTCCCCTTCAGGGAATGAATGGTCCCAGCAGCACTTACACCAGCCCCACTGCAAGAGCAGAACTGAAGGCTTTGCTTTATAAAAACATTTCAGGTATCAAATAGAAGCACTTGAAAAACACTGAACAAGAAATGGCACATTTAACAGAAGAAATCTATATTATTTCAGCTACAACAAGAAGAATAATCCACTCTGGGATTTCCTCAGGATTAAGGACTATCTGGGTGACTTGGTAGCTCATTGGAGACCATCCTTCTAAACCAGACATTAATTCCCAAGTTACTCCTTTTCAAGTTTTATTGCTTTACAGGGTTTCTGAGGGCATCTGGGGGATTGCTGTTGTTCATTTGATTGTTTTGCCAATTAGGTTGACTCTTCCTCAAATAAATTAAGGACAACATTGCAACAGAACTGCTTCTTTATGTGCTTTACATGATCTGCTTCAGTGATCAGCAATGAACACCAGGCAAACAACATTTCATTCTTGCACTTTACTTACAGAAGAGTAAATTTAGAAGCCCTTCTACAGTTTTTCCATTTTTAGATGCAAAAAGAAACATTTTATTTAATTATGCCAACAAACCATTCTTAATAAACTGAGCCAAAAGCAATTATTGACCAGGTTAATAAGGTTGTCTCGGGACAACATGGAAACAGAGTGATCACGTTAAATTCCAAAGGGATCCAAACCACCCCACCAGACCTGCTTGAGAAGAAAGACTAAAAGCATCATATCCTGTACATAGATATTATATATATACACACATATACTACTTTTCCACTGTTTTGTATTTCAGAGCCAAAGCCATTGACTGAAAAGAACGGCAAAGACTGCAATATGTCAAGAGACAACAGTTATTTTAACAATTTAACCAGCTTACTGTTTTAAGAAAAAAAAAATAAATAGAAAAGCAGAGTTTCTAGGGGTAAAAGGAAGAAGAGAAGTTTCATCTGAAGCATACAATTATACTGAAGGGGGAAGTTATTTTAAAATATTTACATGAACACTAAGGAAACTCAACAAAGCATTGGATTTTGACAGCTGGACTGGATTCAACGTATAACCAATCTCAGCAGCAGTATTTCAAACAGGATGAAAGTGAATTTCCAAAAATTCATTAGCAGGTTACCTGTCCAGCAATCAAAGGCAATAATGTAAAGCAGGTTATTAAGTTACAATGTCACGGTGCAACAGTGGCTCGTACTCTTTATGTGGAATTCAGCTTTTGAAATTCTGCTTTAAAAGAGTGTTTTACAGCTTTTGAAATTCTGCTGTAAAAGAACGTTTCACAACATGAGTAACACTAATGAGCTGCAAAGAGTCCAGAAAAACATCGGCTCATGTTTGACTGCCTTCCCCATATGGTTCAAGGAAGCGGGGGATCTTGAGCAGCCACAATACGGCTGGAAGGGAAAACACTGTATTCTTCAAGTCTTGACTCACGCTGAAAAACCGTAAATCCCCCATTCTTTAATGAATAGGTAGGAAATACGAGAATAGGTCGTTTGAGAAAATCGTCGAAATCTTCTTTATTGAAGCAAATCAGAATTGTAAACGAAATTACTCAGACATTCAAACATTAAAGTCCCAGCAGCTCTTCGGGTACCAAAAGGGAATCTTTCTACTCCTGGTGCCTGCAGGTACCAAGGGGTTTAGGCAGGGACCTCTCACATAACCCCATTCTCCTACCAAGCACCTCCTGCGAGCAGCAGGGCAGTCCCCACACAACGAATCATTCTAAAGTTTAAAAATTCTCTTTTTAAGCTCACGAAAAGGACTCTGATGGCACTAACTTTACAACGCATGTGCATAGAGGCTGCAGCAGCCCCGAATCCCACCGTGAGCTGGGCATGCACACAAAGGTGTGAGCTGCAGAATGCAGATACTCTGTAATGACTCAGCTTCTATAAACTATTTCTCACTCACTAATCTACATATGCAGGCTGACCACTTAAAACAGGGAGCGAGCCTCTGTGAAATAAGGAGATGTTAATGTCAGACAATTTTGCTACCTCAAAACTGTCCAAATAACTATGCAGAATGCTAAACTAACACTACTTAACCAATGAAAAGCGTGTTTTGCTTTGAAGTGCCCGTCTCCAGCACTCTGTGTACAACTTTTACTAAGAGCTTTAGAATAACCAAGCAAAAAAGTATAAATACGATGCATTTATTACTGACCTCAGCCTTTTCTCTTCCAGCCTTTCACTGTATTTGCTATGAAGGTGCTTTTAGTGTATATTTTTGTGGGTGAAATTCCGGATGCTTTGAAATATACAAAAGTTTTAACATGTTACTAAACAGGAACCAAGTTTCTACGAAACACACACACCCCCCAAAAAAGGGGGTCAGGGATACACAGGTCTGCCTCTGGGAGTTGTCTGAACGGCATCAAGTAAGTTTCACAGCAAATTTAGAATAAAATACACGTTTCAGAAGAGTATTTGCCTTCACCACAGGAGAAGATTGTCTAAGCTGCCAACAATTCACCCACCCACCTGTGAAGGTTAGGCTCATAATGGAAACTCTCAGCTCATCAAAGTTAATTTGTGACTTATCATGCAAAACTAATTACTTGTGTCCTTTTCCCATCAGGCACCATCTCCTTTTCCTTTAAGTCCTGGAAAACAACAGTTAACACCTAAGCCCAAAGAACCTGGGGGGTGAGGGCTGTAGGAGGTGCGAGAATGGGATGGGTGGGATGACACACAGTTTCTATTGTATGTAATCAACTACACCTCTGCATACAATAAAACTGCATGTTGGCTCAAGAATCAATAGATCAAACCTAGATTTGCAGATGCTCTTACAAGCGGAGGAAAACAGGGTTTTTCATTTGAGATCACATTTGACTACTGTGCCCATTACGCACCACTGTGTAATGCCACCAAGGTCAAAATCACCCAGGTACTCCAGATGGTTTCCAAATGTGAGTCACCACTACATGCAACACCCATACATTGCAAATACTACTGAAGAACAATGCTGCATTCAAGTAAATTGCAGAAATGCAAGATTACAGCTGTTTAAACACAAATTCTGCTGATGAAATAGCGGCGCGAGTACTGAAAGAGGAAACGATTTAGCAGTTACAAACAGCAAGGGGGCCTTCAAGTTCTCAGAGTTGCACCTATGTGGCATGAACTTTAAAAGGCAAAAATAACCATACCCACAAACCATGTGTTTTCATAGTAAAGTATACTGGAACACCCTGTAAACAAAAGGTGTGGTCCCCAAAGTATTGCTTCCGTCAGGAGTTGGCCAACAGAGCCCCTCGCATCTGGGCAGCAAATTAAGACCCGTGCAAATACTGAATATCCACCTTCTCACAGGCTGAAAGGACAGTGACAGCTGCTAGCAGCCACCCAGTTTTCACAAAGGTAAAAAAAAATTTGATTAAATCACCTCCCTCCCCAGGCTTTTTAAAAAATTTCCACACTGAATGTGGAAAAAAACCCCCCGCAGCAACAAACCCACAGTGTCTGCACCTCTGAAACATTCATAACCAAAAGATAAAACTTTCCACATCCAATCACTTGGCCACCTGCACCTGACGTGCTGTGACAGTGTTCTGAAAAGGCAGAATTTTTCCTGGACCGCTTAGCCACAAATTTACACGTCGGTCCCCCAAACTACATCCTGTGCCAAATGTCATAATCAAGAAAGTTCATTCAATTCAATATACCAGCCATGCAGCCACAGCCTTTTCAACCCTGAAGACAAGCACCGAAGTGCTGAGGTTGGTTTCAGCTCAGTTTGCAATGTAATCCCACTTGTTTCAAGGGCTTCATACCACACAAAAGGACACTGGTGGGAAGAGTGGCACACACTTATGATTTTACCCACTGAAGTACCCTCCAGAAGAGCTGTGGGTGCCATGCTCCATGTTCTTTCCCATTAGCCAAGAGAGGAAAGGGGTGAAGGAGATCCCAGTGTGCTTTTACAGCCTGTTGTCCCCAAAGAGTAGTACTGAAGGTGTAAGTCAGGTCTGTGCACCCCTACATAACCTTTACTAATCACTTCCACTTGTTACGTATTTAGAAAACACTGCCAGTTTCAAGAATGAGATGTGAAATAAACATACACCCTCCTACCTGTCAGTCCTTAATGCACTCTTGAACTCGGGTGAAAAACAAAACGTTTTGGTGCTATGCCTGCACTTTGTCCTTAACCTGCTGCTTCCTCCTCAGCTCCTGAACGTTTGGAGTATAACAGGCAGAAAGAATTCTGCAGGGTTTGGATGGACAGAAGCTGCACGCAGAGTTACATGAGACCTCCAGGTTTTGTTCTGCAACACCGGATTGCTGGGAGGCTCCAGACGATCTCATTATCCCCAACATTCCGCCTCATACAGGATGTAAATGCTGCATTAGGACATCTAATAATTCTGCTGGTTACGGGTCCATTTACACTTACAGGGACAATCTTGAGATGTAACTCAAAGTCCAGAATCAAGTGACATATCAGTAGGAACTTCGCAATAGGATTTGCAACCCAGAGGCACAGGATACACTCACATCACAGCACAAGCTAAAAGCCTGTTTTGGGAACAACTCACATGCTGCCAAAGGGATTTTATTGCTTCTGAAGTATGAGGCTTTCTGCAACCAGCTTTTTTCTCCCCCAAGGAATGAACAGAAATTCTACATAACTCCAAGCACATTAACATTCTACGTGCTCTAAAAAGCAAGCCCAATTTTACTTCTTTGCTATATTTAAAGGGGTGAATCATGAACACACATCCAGCCTGGTTGATCAGAGATATAGGGTGCAAGTCAAGCCTGATCAAACATCGCTGATTTTTCTAGCAAATTTCTGAACTACAGTTAAAAACACTTGCTTTTGCCTCAACTTTCAGCCCTTCAAACCACATATGAGTCACACGTAGAACAGGCATTTACTGCTTACCACACCTGCTCCTGAAAACCCACTCCATGGCTACTTAAAAAAAAAAAACAAAAAACAAACAAACAAAAAAAAAAAAAAAAAAACCAAAAAAAACCCCAAAAACAAAAAAACCCCCAAGTTCTAAGGTAAATGTAAATTTAATTTTGTTTAAAAAAGACATGCCATGATCAACAAAAGAAGGTGGCATATATTAAATACAGGCTGTTTGTGTGGTTTCCTTTCCAGTGAAAGGGAGAAGACACAGTGAGAAATCACTGTTTTGGCCTAAATACCCAGAGCACTGGAAACCAAAGTGTTTTCAGAGCTGTGCCCAAATTAAAATGGAGCAACTCCTACAAAATTTGTATCTAGAATCATTTATTCTCTTGATGCAACCCTTTTCCTCAGTAACCTGCTACATTTCTCAGCGTGCTACATTGAAGACATGAAAAATGATACTTTGATCATGCTGAAGACAATTTCAGAAACAAAATTTCCGGATAAAAAGTGTTATAGAAGGAATTTGTAACTGTTGCAGAAGAGATATATGGCTACACACAAGCGCACACCCTTACAAATATTACATAAAACAACCGGAACTATTTATAGGCACTACTCTCTACTACCATTCTGGTTCAGGAACACCTCGGTACTGCTTGCAGTTTTAGGAATGCAATAAAAAAATTAAAAAAAAANAAAAAAAAAAATAAAAAAAAAAAAAAAAAAAAGGAAAGAAAAAAAAAGAGTTCCTTCTGAGAATTCAGAAATTATTTTCCAGTGTCAAAATTATTAAATTATGCTGCCTCTTACTTTAATTCCACTCAAACTATTCAGTCTCTTCCCAAAGCATCCAAGATGCAGAAAAAGGAGGCAACTGCAGGTTTTCCCAGAAACATTCCCATGCAGTAGAGCTGTTTATATACTGATGAATCAATATAGCATCACTACGCTATTTCACCAGCATTTATCACCTTTCTTTCTATGGCATATGAAAACACACCAAAATAACCTCTCCCAGTCAGCAGTTGCTCCCTAATTTACTGCATAGTTCTAACCAGAGCTGGCTATATAACATGACTCCAATGTCACAGCAAAACGGGATGCTGAACTGCCTGCCAGAGCGGGCCAGGAATGCACCCAGAAAGGACAGCAATTAGCACATCTAAAATAACCATTTCTACAAGAGGCAGCTCAAAAGCTCAGATATATTTTCATCTCAACTCACACCGGTTACCAGCCACAAACACATGACTACAGGAGAGAATCCTGCAGTGCTTTACAATCCAGATGACCCTCTGCCACTTATTCTTGACTTCTTCATTCAAAACACCGTTTCCTTTTCCCTCTTCCCCCTCCTCCCGAGGACAGATTTGTCCCAAGATGTTTCATGTCCCACCACTCAGGGAACAGCCGCTCCACAGCCTCCTGTCCGCGGGTACCAAGCCTCCCAGACCCAGCAGGTTTGCTCCATGCTCCACCATCAAACATGGCTGCACCATGTCCTCTTTGTGATTGAATATGTGGAACAGCTCTTCTGCCTTCCCAGACTTCTTTTATCTCCCTTCCCTTATTCTTCTCATTAGCAAGGGACCATTTCACATCGCTATTGCCCACTTCTCATTCCTTTGAACAGTCCGGTATTTTCCATTAACGTTCCACCGTAAACCAAATGCATTTATACTTTCCAGGTTCTCCTCAAAAATATCAAGGAGCTTTATACATTGAAACCCGCTGTACCATTAAAACCTGCTTTATTTACACACAACACAAAACTCTCCTCGTAAAAATCTCCGTCCTTCAGATCCAACGTGGAGAGAAGCCCCTTAGCAGCGACAGGAAATTTTATCATCTGGCTTTTCTTCCCTGCAGCTCCCTCTCCTGAAACCGGACCCCCTGTCCATAGATCCACCTCGGAGCCTCCCGCAGCAGCCACACACAAAATCCACCCCAGGCTCCGCTGCGAGCCTCCCTCCGCTCCACAGCCGCTGCCGCTTTTTTTGTGCTGTGGAGCTTTTTTTATTTAATTCCTTCAGCAAAATTAAATCAAACTCCTAAACCTCCGCTGGGATTTCCCTGCAGAGGCTGCACATGAAACTTTCCGGAGCGGGGGGGACCCCAGGGCTGAGCTGCGCCGAGGTGCCGGCACAGAGGGGACCCGGCTCCCCGCACCAGCCCCGGGCACGGACCGTTAAAGCGGTGGGGCTCCCGCAGCCCCGCTCCCGCCGCGCTCACACTCACCCACAGCTCCGTGCCCCAGCTCATGGCTCCGCCGGCGCTGAGGGGGCGGGCGGGGGGCGCTGGGGGTGTCGCTGTCCCCTGGCAGTGTCTGCTCGCCCTCAGGAGGGCCGTGCCCGGCGCT
>VWZT01008498.1:1838-13922 GCA_013397055.1 Pachycephala philippinensis
ATTTGGACAACACTCTTGGGCACATGTTGTGATGCTTGGGGCTGTCCTGTGCAGAGCTAGGATCTGGACTCCATGATCCATTTGGGTCCCTTCTAATTCAGAATAGTCTGTGATTCTGGGATGTAATGTACACAGACAGATTATGGCTAATCCCTTCATTTTGGGATTATGAGATCCTAAAATATTCAGGTGAAATTATCTCATCCTGGAAAGATAATATTTGGAGAATATACTTCTTGAAATTTCTGTGATATGTATTGTTTATTTGCAATGTTACACAATGACTTCAAGAATTTGAAACAAGAAAAAACCTGTCCATGATGTTTATGAGCAGAATTTGTCTCAATATTCACTTACACTTTTCTTCTTAATATTTGAGTTGGACCCACTTTTGCAAAGCCAAGAAGCTACTGGTTGTCTTTTCATTAAAGGTTTAAGAATTCTAGACATTTTAGAGTTCATAGGTTTCAGAGTCTTGTGATACAGCTCATTTGATTGTAATGTTCATCACATTAAAAGTCAAGACTGGTGTCTGAACACTTCAGGTCATGACAAAGAAGTGATTCATAATACTAGTGAATGCCATCATAATGCCCAAATTTTGATATAGGCCATGAAGATACATGTATAAGGGCCAAAAAAAGAAACTCTTAGAAACCTTAAAGAAAAAAAAGAAAAAAAAAAGAAAAAAAAAAAAATCAAAGCCACATTGCAATTTACAAATACTGCTTATTGATAAAGTGATTAAATACAATCATTTTAGTAAAAATGTAAACTGGGTAAATGCCTTAATATTTTAGAGATTGAAGAATGATTCTTATTTACACTCAGGTTAACTCCTGACGCTTTAGCAATGAGAAATTACCTGTCGAGGTGAAAACAGATACATCTACACATGCTTCTTGTAACAATAATTAATAATTAGTAAGGTGTTGAATTGTATTGGTGTATACAAGGATAAAACCTGAAGTGTTTTTGAGTCCAGGTTTACACTACCTGACGCTTTTCAGTGATGGAATGGGATGTTTCATCAAGATATCTATGAGACCCTAGTTAAAGAATGAAAACCTACTTGCTAAAAGATGAAAACACACTGCAAGGAGTTCTTGGAACTGCAGAACAAATCGAGATACTGAAAACATTTCAAGTGGACAAGTTTCTTCCTGTTACAGAAAGTAATATATTCTACATCATAACCTCAACGCAGCCACACTGACAACTTGGTGGTATATTGCACAGATATCCACAAGATGTGCAAGTCTAACAGCATTTAATTCAGCCATGCCAGGGAAGTTCCTGCCTGTGAAAGAACAGACTTTGTGAAGCACATTGCCAAATCAGGCTCTGTATTGTTCACACTTTGCAGTGTCTGAGAATGTTACAAGATCTTTTGCCAGCAGCTCTCCATGAACATCAAGTTTCCTTGAAAGCTCTTTTGGCACCTAAGTCACATCTTCCTCTTCTTCAGTCCCAGTTTTGTCACCCCATTAGCTGTATTGGCCATTGATTTTTTTTTCTGTTATAAACTGTAGAGCAGTTTTGGGATTATTTTGGTGTAATCCAGCTCAAAAAGTGAACAGATTGAAGACAGAATCCCACACATATGTTGCATAGAACAGTCTTCTGACTCAGCACAGCAGGAGTTATCTGATAAAATATAGAAATGAAAATTTTCTTACGTTGTCTAGATAGCCAAGACAGGATAAAACGAAGCCATAGTTCCATAATCCTCCAAATTTCCTGTACAAAAAATCCCTACCTATGTCCTGAAATGCAGCTCAAACTTGAGAGCTGCTATTTTTCCCAAACTGATGCAGATTCTAACAGTTTAGTGAAAGCAGCCTCAAAGCCTTTTGCGAGAAGTGGACTTTTCTCAAATTATTTTCAAATAGACCAGGCATCTTCATAATTTGTAATTTCTCTAAGTACTTTAAAAAGTACTTTACACAGTAAATTTTATTCCAAAAAGTTACAAATACAACGACATTGCAGGCATTGAAAAAACCAATCTGACTAAATATAATCATACCATAAACATTATCAGATTTCCTGCTCCAGAGATTAAATGTGCTGTTTCTTTTTCCATTCACCTTTTCCTGCCCTGTACCAATTCACCACTCCCTTTCTGTCTGACTGGAGAGAGACTGGCCAAGTTCTGACAGGAAAGTCAACCTTTACGGAATCTACCTAGACACATTTGCATTGCAATAGTTAATTCATTAGTTTCTCAAGATGTAATATAGACAGTATTGGAGAACAAAATAACTTTACATTTGGTATAATTCACAAAAATAAGATCAGATTAGTTTAAAAATTATATAAAATCCATTCATAATTGTGGACGGGGTTTAGACCACTGATAATTTTCTACAATATAGTAATTTTGTGACTTTCAAATCAGGATCAAGAACTCTATATTGACTATCAAATGAATTTCTAAACTGCTCTGTATTACAATTCATTGTGCAATTCATTTTGAAAAGGTAAGGGAAAACAAGAAAATAAAATGAAGTGCACAAAAGAAGATAAAATTGTGCTAGAACATAGATTTAAAATCTGTTCAGACTCCAGGGAATTCATGCTGTATATACATCTAAATGACCTTATCCAACAAATCTGAAGATAAAATGAAGTGCAGCAGATGACTGCCACCACCATGCTTTCACTGGCACAAATTCCTTTAAGACCTTCAAGTGAGAAGGTTTCTATATAGCAGCAATCATGAAACATGCATAAGAACAAAGTTATTGACAACAGATGTTTTCTTGGGCAAACTCTAACTTTTAACACTGGAATAATCATCAGTAAGTTAAATTTAAAGTAAATGTAAAATCTTTTCCACCAAAGGGACATTTCTCCAACCCATTTTTACAAACATCCATCTGAAACCTGGGCTTTACTTATGACTGAAAAGTAAATACTTGACTCACTTTTGATTAACTGGTTTCAGTGAAAAAGCAATTTTATCTTCATACCGATGGTGAAACTACGTAAATACAAACCTGGTGGCAGCCAAAACTCTGCTCCTCTGTGCTCCACCATCACTACTACCTTCTCATGTTTTTAAGATAAATTCTGAGCCACTTTGGACCTAGAAATATCTGGGCAATACTACGATCATGTACTTAACAGTTCATATTTCAACTTAATTGTTGTCAGATCATTGCTGATGATTGGAACATGATCATTATTAACTTTATTCTTGACAATATTAAAATGTGTGAGAAGAAATTGAACCTCACCTTTCCCTCTCTACTCTGCACTGCTGTGGCCTTACCTTGAACATTGTGTGCAGTTTTGGGTAACGCAATACAAGAAATATACAAAGCTATTACAGTGTGTCCAAAGGAGGACAAGATGGTGAAAGATATTGAGGGCAATCTGTACGAGGAACCTTTGCTTTCCCTGGTAATTCAGATCTATTCCTCCTTGTAAGCCCTCTGTGATATTCAGTAGACATTAAGGAAACGGACAGGCAACTAACAAGTTATTTCACAGGAATAACTTGAAGAGCTAGATAGAAATTGCACTTTATTATTATTTATTCAGGAGGAATTTGAGATCTTATTGGAGAAATGTATACTTTGTGTTGTGAATATGAAAGCATTCAAAGTTGCCCTTTACTGGTTTTGCTGATAGACAAAGACACATCTATGTTTGGCATTTAAATGAGCAATTATGTTATGTGCATTTTCCTAAAATGTGAAAAAACACCACAAGTTACTGTCTGAGGAACTCTCTTTTAAAGCTTAGACATATCTTAATAGAATACTAATNATAAAATAAAAACCAATGAAAAAAAAATTGAAAACCAATGAAGGCATAAACGAATCTCAGCCTATTGAAACTTCATGAACATGACAAAACACTTAGCAATGATACTGAGACAGAATAGAATGTTCTAGAACTTTGTTTCTGTTGTGTCATGAAAAGTAAGATGTATGACATCCTGTCTTCTTTTTCAGATTTCTATGAAACCCTACATGAACATGCCAATAATAAATCGGAGTACAGATATCAGGTGCAGATATGTTCCATTAGGTGACACTGTCCCTTCTGTAGACAACACAAAGCTATTTCCCAGCAGGAAAATATTTCTCTAGACCACTTTTCAAAGACTCAAACTATGGGGCTTCCATCACTTCTCTCAAGAGACTATTCCACAATTCTAATATATCTCACTATTAGATACATTTTCCTGGTAATAAGACTAAATTTTCCTTTGCTCAATTTCATCCCTGAAAAATGCATCCCTTGGTTGCAGTATGAAACACTTGCTGGTTCAAAGCTAACTATGTGTCTTTTTGTTTCCACATAGCAGCATAACCTAGAGTGCTCTGGTTTTATTCACTTTATTTTTAAAGGTTTTATATGCTATCAAAGTCACCATTTTATACATAAAACACAATTTTTTCCCATTCTTACTTTTTAACATGTGGGAATTCCACGTCTCCATTTTCCAGACTCTAGAAAACTGCACCTTTATGCATTGTTAATGGCATTGGTTCTGTCTGCCGGGATTTTCAAAAGCCGTTCACCATATACAGAAGAGTTTAAAAAACTTTCTTTCTCTGTGAATGAGTAGTTTGACTTCTTTAAACACATAATTTCATGGCCTACTTTCTTATACCAAATGGACTCAGACATATCTAGTACATACAGGTGCATTCAAGAGGAGCTTCTTCATTTAAATTTTAAATATTTAAATACTACATTTACCCTGTGTAAATTCATCTCCTTGATAAAAAAAATTAAAAGCAAGAGGAAAACGGAGAAAAAAAGACAGATATTATTACTTAATGTTGAGCAAAATGTTATATCTCAATCTTTTAATTTTCATTTCACTACTGTATTATTGCATCATTACCCCTGCAGTGCCACACATATCATGATTCTGTTCCTGAGAATATCAGCAGTGTTGCACTACATCAACCCAATGGTCTGCATGCAAGCACAGGAACTAGAAAGATGTTTTCCTGTTTTGAGGGTATTTCTGAACCACAGTGTATTCACAGCTGGTGTTTCATTGGGTATTGGCTACAGTCCATGCCTGTACACACATAAATCATATCTGTCTCCAAACACTGACATAAATGCTCCTTGTCTTGTTGTTTAATATTATTCAAGGTGTAGCATCTTCGGACCCTCAAATATTTAGAAACATGGGAAGATTGGTAAGAGGCAGATTTCATAAAAAATTACAGGACCTGACTTTGGCTCAGTAGAAAGTGAAATCCAGTGTTCACTGCTGAGAAATTCAGCATGAAAGTGTGCAAAATGAAATGCCATATGGGTGGCAAACCCCAGAAGTTGTTAAAAAGATATATGTATCAGCAAGGCACATAGGTTCAGGTATCAGAACAACATTAGCCTAGGAGAACAGTTTCCTGCTTTGGCTCAAGTTTTCTTTAAAATCAGGGTCAAATGAACTTGTTTTACTAAAACGAGAACTGACCTGAACCTTCACCAGACATGAACTACTTTGTAAATATTTCAGAGGGGCATGAAAAATGTAAAATTCTGCAGAAATGCTTAAGCATGTATTGCTTGATTCTGCCATCATTGCTCACATCAAATAGTCTCTTACTCTTTGAGTAGTCCCACAAAACATATGTATTTACCCAGGGAATAAGATAGCTGCACAATATAATGGTACAGAACAGCACTATTTTTGCCTACTCCTTTCTTTAGCAGTTAGTAGGGAAGAAGTCTCACATACCAGACCTGACAGTAATGCACAATAAAATGCCTAGAGAGAGGTAGATATCACTATGTTTAAAGCCATTTCTGAACTAGACCCTTTTCTAATCTCTACTTTAAGTACAGTACTTAGTTACAATCTGAATACATTTTTTTCTATGTTAAAATCTTCTTTTGTCACTGCATCTGTCACACAGCCAACATGTCTGACCCAGATGTAGGGAGTGAGCCCAGCAGATTATTTCTCAAACAAATTCTGGAACCTAATATTTGGGTCTTTTAATTTAATTGGTATGTAAATCAAGAAACAAGACAGCATTTGTGCTTGATACAGTTGTCACTTCTAATTCTGGTAACCTTCATTATCATGCTTACAGACTTTTTTCTTACACCCAACATCTGCCAATACTACCTAAACCACAGGAAGTTGACAAACCTGTGCAAACTTCTTCTCAGTTCTCCCTCTCGCTTTTTGTTATCTGTTTCATGCACACTAATTTTGTGCATCTGAGGCCTCTGCTCGCCAGAATTATGCCTGCTTCCTAACACCTCTGCCTCCAGAGCTTTGGATTTGAAATTGAATAGACACAGAGCCAATTTATCATAGGATGACATGTGTCATGTTCATGGTATAACCAGAGGGACCTACTGTATGCACTGTATTTATCCTTTTGTTGTCAACACGGACAAAGACAATACCAGCAATAGACAGATATTAAATTTTTAAAATACACTACATATACTTGACTGTTGTTCTGTTAGAGTGGGAATTTTTAAAAGTAGTAATAGCTCATTTTGTTTAACACCAGATTTCCTTTGTCAGATAATCATCTGTCATTCAGGCATGCAGCATATTAAAATTGTGAGTACCAAATACCAATGTATTAGCAGCAAGTGTTCAAAAAAGAATTACATTAATACAGACCATTACATCCATGCACTTTCTGAAAGTAAGAAATCATAATGAGATTTAATGACAGCTAACACATATTTATATATACTAATGTTGATTTTGGTTACATATACCTAATGATGCACAATGTGTTTGCAAAATAGATGTATGAATACATGTATATATATGTGCCTATGTGTGTGCTTGTGTGTTTGCATTTATAAATATATATATATAACATACAGTTTGTTACAGATTAAGATGCAGACAAAATTAGTAGCCTGACTAGCAATGAGCAAAATAAAAAAAAATTGCAAAATATTAAGAGGAGATTGCTACCAGAAAAGTATGCCCAGAGATTTTATTCCGAGGGAGTGCAAATTCAAAGGTTGATGAAATTTGCTTTTCATCTCCTGACTCTGTCAGGACTCTTGTTTTGAACAACCCCCATGGACAGAAATATCCCAAGAACCTTTCAGCTGATTTTCAGGTATATTCTCTGATACCTTATTCACATGCTGGTTTTTTTTGCTGAGGAGAGTCACAAAGCAAGCATGAGTCTACCCTTTCATTGCAATTATAATCTTGAAATTGCCTTTATTTTTAATAGTATTATTCCTACAAAATCTTCTTAGTTATATCTACTGGTTGATCTGCAATAATAGCAAGGTGAGTTTGTTGAACTAGTAGCAGAAAGCTATTCAAGGGACAGAAGTTCAGGGCTTTACTTCAGGAACAGGAAGCGATCAAGTACAGACTAAGACTCAACCTGAAAGAAAGGGGATAAGACCCATTTCTATACATATATTTCTCATTCAAGAAAACTTAATTTTTTTTTCTTTTTTTACATTTATTCAGACATATTTCATATTATAGGATGCATATGAGCTAGTTATTCTGAATTCATAGATGATCAGAAGTCATCAAGGTTAAAATTTATTACTTCTCCTTATTGGATGAATGAATCTGTTTAAACAGGGGATTGGCACATAGTATGTAGTGAATAACGTCCAGAAAAACCATACTTGGCACTACAGAATTTTTGCTATACAACTATTCCAAAATCAAAAAAAAAATTGGTTTTGAACATTTTCGTAGAGTGCAAATGATTGCATAATAGAAAAAATTCTGCATTTTCATTTGAATATATTTTATGATTTCCACTATTACAGTCTTAATAATACAAATACAAAAGAGAAGTGAAAAAGGAGGGAATCTTGCTCCACACACATACACTATTGAGAAATCTGGTATCACTCTTTTCCAATTCAGCAGACTGTGGGTTTCCCTTTTTTTTTTTTTAATTTGCCAGTATGAGAAACATCCAGTTTTACTCCTGGGGGACAGTAAAGAGTTAGTCGAAGTATTCAAAAATTCATGTTATATTCAGATTGTCATTTAGACAAAGAATGAAGGGCTTTGATCTTATATGATATAATTAATTTCATCTTCTCCTGGTAATATAAAACCATATTAGAAAAAAGATAAGGTGGAGGGGTGAAAGAAAGGATGAAACAAATAGTTGTTGAAAACAGAAAAACATTAACATGAAATAAAACAAGTAATCTCCATTCTTTGTAATGGTTTCTCCTCTGTAGAAATAAAAAGAAAGTTTGGCAATACATTATTGCAGTAAGTTAGCATAAAAGATAACCAGAACTAAGCATATTCTGCATTTTGTTTTGTTTTATTTTTAAACAATTAGAGGCAGAAAAAGCTTGGATTTAGCAAAGAATTTGCAACTGAAAATTTTCTGACAGTACTGCCTCTGCCCATCTGTGCAAAGATTTTTAGTAACGCAAACATGGCATTGATGAAGAGCATAACATGAAATACCATATATTTGGTTCATTTCAAGATACCAGCCAGGGAGCATGGCTCAAAAAGCATAAAATGACTGTGCAAGTTCTTCAGCATAAATATTCCAGTGGATAGCTGTTAATTGTCAAAACAACCAAAGCTCAGTTCTCACAACCACATACTTAAGATTTTAAAGGAAAGTTCCATTTTCATTATAGGACAGGAAAAAGGAATAACAGTAAATGAGGTTGGGGAAGCTTTTCCTATTCACCCCATACAATCTTTCTGGTTAACTTTTCCCAACTCCATGTGTGTACTTCTTCATATGTAAGAAATCGCTTGGAACAGCTTTACGTTGTTTATATTTTATGCACAAGAAGATACTGATTTTATAGGATTAGTCACTGGAGCAATGAGAATGAGATAGAAAAGGCAAACATTATCAGGCAGAAGTAGGCCAAAATGTCTACAAAGTAGAGTGTCTTTATCTGTCTTGTAAAAGCAATGTAATTTGGTTCTATTTTACAGTGAATACAAAAAAACATAAAAACATGACGGGGGTGAATTTTATGTGAATGATTTATAGCTCTAATGTTTCAAAACTCTGTGTGCCTCCTATAGCTATCTCTTAGAAAACTGATCGCATTTCCTGACCAGAGTCTTATAATTAACTAAAGTGCAAATTTTTGCTGGTTTTGGTGTTCTAAACTATACATTTGAAAAAAAAAATAGTAAAGCAGATAATACTCAACTTCAGTTACAAACACCTGTAGACAACAGCACATTTGTTTCACCACTCATGGATAACAGGAAATGCATTTCCCATTTACAGAAGGGATACAGTATTAAAGAGTAAATTTTTCTTTTCAAGCAGATATAACAGATCATCTGCAAAGGTATGTGAGGACCAAAGCTGACTTAAATGTGTGATAAGACAATGTTGCTGATAGGAGTACCAGGGAAAGAAACTGGAGTCTGCATAGCCCTCCAGCCTGGGCAGCAGTTATATGAGTGGGGCCTAAATGGAATGACATTAAAGTGTAAGCTAAGCATAGCAGAAGACAAAACATAAAAAAGGGAATAAAATATATGTACTTCTATGTGTAAAAACTATTTCTCACTAGAACTTTCTCTTGAAATTTTCCTCAAAAATGAGTAATTCTATTATTAGCTGCTATCTCAGATAATTTATGTGCTCTCTACAGATTTGAAAATGTCATGTTTATTAAAAAAAAAAAAAAAAGAAAGAAAAAGTGTGACTAAAAGGAGGAAAAAACCATGGTAGAATTAGAATCATTAAGGAAGAAAGGGTCCAGCTTACCCTTAGGTATAACCACATTGCTGCTGAATCACAGAGTTAGATAGCAGTTCTCTCTGTATAGGAAAGCTACATGGTCATTAATTCAGACGGATGAGAAAATACTGCTTACAGGCAGTTTAGGGTTTTTTATTATTTTCTTTAATAGACAAATCAGGCTAAAATTATTTTATTAGGACACACAAACAAATAAGGAGATAAATNAATTCATAGTAACCTTGCTTGTAATTTTCTTAGGATTCATTTTTGAAATCCATACACTTCATCATACAGTGACTGAAGAAACCCATCAGGCACCACCTTAATCCATAAGGACATTGATGCTTCCCCCTCCCATAAAAGCCCTGGATCCCACTATTTACAGAAAGTTGGCCTACATCCAAACACTGCAAAAGAGTCAAAAATTCAACAATTAAATAAAAATTTCCTAACTCTATGCTGTTCAACATAACTTTGTCTTCAAAACACCATGAAAAATTTGAAACAGCTCATTGAATGTTTCTTCCAAGTGCAGAAAGAAAGTAGGGAGGAGAGGTTCTGGAAATGTTTATGTGCCGTTTAAATAGATCAGCTCTACCTCCCTACCAGCCCATTCAGTCCAGCTGTGAGTTCAAAACAGTGGAGAAAATGGAAGAGGCCTCTTCCCAGCTCTTCGATACATGCTCTCCATCCACATTTGGTGATATGCAGGATGAGTGTAATACCTGTGTTTTCAATGACTATGCTCCTGAGGACTTTTATTACGATGTGTGCAGCAGCTTAACATCTGCCCATGCTCTCAAAGCGTCACCATTTTGAAGGAGAAGGAAAGAGGAAAGACTGACAATTAGAACAGACACTAGTGAGTGCTCACAGTATTGCACATAAAATAGCAAAGCAAAAACAATGTTTCAGTGATGGCTGAAGATATGGAAAAAAGGTCACACAATTCTTTCAATACTTTCTACCTCAGCTGGCAAGGTATACAAAAGAAGCAGTAAATAAAGAAGAGCTGTAGCATTCTTTTTTCCCTGAACATTTACATCTCTGCCTTAATGGTCTGCTGATGTCTTCAGATCTAACGTGTATCTGTGATGTCAGTCTTCCTCAGTGAAGGTCTTGGACCTCACAGAGGAAGGGAGATCACAGGCTTTCTGGGGCGCAGGAGGTCTCCTGTGTTTCTAGAAGGCCATACCTATACAGTAGTGTCATATATGAGCAATCACCCCATGATCATTATAGGACATTGAAGAAGACCGAAGGTCCTCACCACTACCACTCTGAGGCTGAAGCAGTATAGGGATGATATCACTCAGCACAACTGCCTGCAGCAAAAAGGTCATCCTCAGCATATTCTCAATGCTTTTACTTCTCTTGCCCACAGAGATGGTGCAAAGATGAATTTTGAGTATAATCTGATATGGAGCGAGAGGCCTCTCCACTGCTCACCCTCCAGTTGTGTTATGGAAGATGAGTACCAGCACGTGCTTTGCAGTCTTCTACCACAGGTCCTTGTCAGGTGTTGAGCCCTGCTGCCTGTTTCATTCACTAAAATTTATATTTTCAGGGCTATCAGTACAATGAAAAGAAGTAAAAACCAAATTTTAAAAACTGTTAATCTCACTTTGTTTAAAACAGAAGGGAAAAAGGAACAAACAATAAAACAGTTGAAAGCTGTTATTCTCTTTCTAGAGGGTTAAAGGTTAGCTTTGTTAACAACAATCTTGTCAGTGACCCTTCAAGCCCTCTTCTCGATCAGTCTTAGAGGAAATAGAGATGGAACCTGTGATGAAGATGGCTAATAAGTAAATATTCATTTGTTACTGTTTGATTGAGCTATTTACAAATGTATCTGGTAGTACCTATCAGCTACATCTATTTTATATTGCAATGTTATTTTCACATTATTGCTTTGGCTAAGAAGGAGGTCTATGAATTATTTACCCATTTGTGTAGCTGGTCATTGTTGATAAACTGAGTAATCATGGGAATCCTCGTATATCACTTATCACCCAGCTCATAGAAAATCTGATACTTTATGACAACTATCTAATCACTGAAAGAGGACAAAAAGTAAGCATAATTAAAGAACAAGAAAGAAAAAAAAAAGGCTGTTGAAAAATTTCAGAAGAATTTAGGTAAGAAAATCTCCAGCCCCGGAGATTAAGCAATACCAATTTCAAGGAAAGACTGGGGTATCTATTAATGAAGATAAGAAGATGGATTTAGAAACAATTGTGTTTCTAATCACCTTGCACATATTATTAGTAGCTTAAAATTGAAACTAATGAGTATCTTTTCTTTCTGTGAATTACACTTAGCCTGATGCTGTTATTCTTACATAGACTGGATTCATCTTCGTTTTCCCAAGTCACTAATTCAATGTATTTTCCTG
>VWZT01008509.1:0-16449 GCA_013397055.1 Pachycephala philippinensis
AAACGGTCCCCCCGCGGAGGGTCAGGTCGTGAACAGAGCTGAAGGAACCGCGGTTACCGTTACAGGGCTTGTCCTGGGTTGCTTCCACGGCCTGACAATTCAGAGCAGCCTCCCCACACTGGCTCCCTAGGGAAAGGGCTGTCGGTCATTTCCAAGGCTGGCAGGACGCAGCCGCCCGCGTCCGCCGGGACAACGCAGTGAGATGTTCCCCCACGGACACGGGGGAATGATGACCACGACTAGCGATCAGATGCAGCGGGGTTGCCTAAACCCCGCATTGAGGTTTAACATAGAATTACGGAATGGGTTGGCTTGGAAAGGATCTTAAAGCTCATCCAGCTCCACCCCCTGCCATGGACACCTTCCAGTATCCCAGGTTGCTCCGAGCCCCGTCCAACCTGGCCTTGGACACTTCCAGGGATGGGGCAGCCACAGCTTCTCTGGGCAAGCTGTGCCAGGGCCTCACCACCCTTACTGTAAATAATCTAATCTAAACCTACTCTCTTTCTTTGAATCCGTTCCCCCTTGTCCTGTCACTACACGTTCTTGAGCATGAGCAATTAATATTGAGAACAAGAGAGGTCGTGGTTCAAACACAATGATATGCTACAGTTCAAACTACTGGTACCAGGACAGAACACTAATCCTGAAACCAAACCTTTAAAATCACTTTAGCACACAATTTATCCAAACACAGTGTTCTCTTTATTTTGTTCCACTGGCAAGAAGGCCACAAAATACTATTAAAATCTTGTGCAGTTTTGTTTTTTTTCTTTTTTTTTTAAGAATGACGGATTAAAGTTTCAGCCTGGGATCTCTCAGGAAGGTCAAAGTTACATACTCTATGATGTCTATTCTTTACATATGATGTGGAATGGAGTGAGGGGACAGCACGTGAGGACCAAATGTGAAGAAAAGCCAGTAGCATGAGCAGAGACAGATCATTATCAACATTTTTTGTATCTCGACTGAAATGATTTACAAAAAAAACCAAACCCGCTAGTTCCAAGACTGGAATCTTCATGTTAGTGCACTTCAAATCACTACTAGATGAGAAACAGTATAAATACACAAAGCATTAAAGCATCCTATGCATTTTGAGCATCCTCAAAAGACCATCGTTTTAATTTAAAAAAAAAAAAAAAAAAAAAGGCTGACTAGTCCACAAAATTCAGTAGTATTATCTATAGCTGCAATATAATTTTAAAATCCAGTGTCAAGGTATTTCATTTTATGAACATTTTATTATCTAGATTTTACAACCAACTAGGAATGCACAGATTTGGAAAGAAAGCAATTTATCTCAGTTATTTTATTTCCTTTCTCTATTGCCTGCATTTTCTGATGGTTCAGTAAGAAAACCATAATCCTATTTTTTCTAATATTTAAAGGAAAACTGAGCTTTATCTTTTTATTAGTGCCCTGGTTTTAGGCAAAACTTCTCTGAAGTCAGTACAACACCATTTGGCCTTTTGATGACATGCTGGAAAAAACAGGGTCAAAGGAGGGTACATAAAGACTTGAAAATGCACATGTGAAAGGGGATTTCAAAATGACAGATTAAAGTACATCCAACATCTGTTCCTGTATAGTCAAAACAGATTATTTCGTTTCTCCCTTTGGATCAGTCATGATTGTTTATGCTTCCCTTTGCCTTTATAATCTGTTCTTGGTACTTGTGAAGCTGCTCCATGAAGCCAGGATTTGGACAAGCCGCAGGCCTTGCATTTTTCACCAAGGAAAAGGCTCTGGCAAAGCTCAGTCTTTCTGAATTCATTAGAAAACCAATGACTACAGCCGCTGCACGGGAGACTCCTGCATTACAGTGAACCAGTACCACACCATCCTCCAAGAAAGAAATGAAACATAAGTTGGGATATTCATTAGGTAGATAACAAGTGTAAGAAACTTTATATAAAATTCTTGTAAGACTTATTAAAAGCTCCTTGCTGAGTTCAAAGCAAATATTTACACATATAAGCAAGTCCAAACACAGATATAAGCATGATATAAGTGTGAAATTAAGTATTTTTCTACCCCAAACCCTTTATTATTACCAAATTCTTCAAACCTAATTCATACCGTAGTAGTAGAACACATCCTCTGTCCTTCTTCCTGAGGCCTTACAGCAGCCCCTTCATGTAAAAACCAAATCACAGACACCTGGAATACTAAAGTATCTGATCTAATTGGGTGACAATTTTGAAATAGATTTTATTTGCAATACGGAAAGGAACTTGACAGTATCTTGTTAAAAACATAGCAAGGCAGCAAACAGCTAGGCACAGAGGCAGATTTTAGGACATGTAGTTCCAGTCGCATGTTTCTTGTGTACTCTGCAGGGAAGATTCTGGGTAACAGGGATCATGCACAGGAACAGAAAAATTAGAAAAGGTATCGTGTGATTTGCAACAGATCTCTCCCTTCCCATCACACCACTGGTACAACTGCAGCAGCTGGTATAGCTGGTACAACTAAGGTCCCTTTACTGGGAATGAGGGTGCAAAATCCAAAACTACTCAACCTCCCATAAATTCGCAAATGCTTCTTCTGGGGTTTGAATTCAGGCTTATCCTGAATTATATATAAAATTAATGGTTATTATCCTATTTAAACATTTCCCACACAACCTTTGAGACACCCGAATGGTTCTTTTTAGACACTGCAAGCTTTGTTAAGAAATAACAAACCCAAATTAATGCAAAGACAACTAGACAATCTAGCATGTCTTAAGCAATATTTGCAAGGCCCAGGTTTCGTGATGTTGTCATGTTTTTATGTCAGACTATGACCTGGAAAAGGCTCAGTCCAAACTGTCTGCCAAATGCCCCTTTGACACAAAAAGAAACCACCAAACCCCCAGCACCTCCATATTCTGAATGAAGTTACTGAAACATGCCATGATGCTTTCAGATACTTGAGGCTAAACAAAACTATTCTAGTTATAAACAGCCTGTTCTGTGTGCCCTTAACAGGCACAAGGTACTTAATGGGAATTTTACCCAGAGACAAAAATAACACGGGTAAATAATACGCATTGGAAGCAATTTTTCTTTTCCTTTGTACAGTTCATGCTTTGTTTCCCTCTTTCACATTTAAGTTTGATGTGCCTTTTTTAAGAACTGGTTCGTTTTGCACTGCCAAAAATTATATAGTGATACCCATGAATCCTGAAAATTATTGAACATGAATGAATCTGGGCCGTAATACTAAACCAACTTTAATACTGAGAATATTTATCTTTCCTTGCTAAAGGCCATTGTTTACAATTCATACAAAAGCAAATTCGGCATGTAATTCTTAACTAATTTTGTATTAGCTATGAATACAGAATAAAAGTGAGAAACAGATTGCAAATAGGAAATGCATCTCTATTTACCAAGAACTCCTTGCTCTGATCCTGATACCCTAAGTTTTCCTGCCCAGAAATGGTCTATGGACTTGCAAGAATCATGTAAGATTCAAGACCAAGTTGTTGGGGTTTTTTTTTATTTTTATGGAGAGAGAAACAAAATCACCTTCCACCAAGAGAAAAGGTGACTATACAGAGGTTATACACTGTGGGCAAAAAGCCTCATCAAGGAAAGAAATTTAAAAGAAGCATAAACTTTTTGGTGAAATTGAAGACTAATGTAATTCTTTATGGATCCATTTTACTTTGCAGTGGAACAGAGGCTTTTCCCTTAGGAAAGACAGAGGGAGCAATAAGGAGCGATGTTCACGAATAAGCGAAGATTTTCTCTTCGGAAACACAAGATTTCAGAAGTTTTATTATTAGATATTAAACATATAAAAAAGTATCCCTCATTCATAGTATTATGACCTGACATGGGTCACTGAACAAGTCATGGAAAACCTGCCTACCAATTTGGAGCCTAGAAGAAAAGTTGAGCTCTGATCAGTATCAGAATGTGTACCATGGTGTCTAGAGACTTGAGCCATTACAGTCTTAGAAAAGTGAATCCTGTTACAAGTACCCAGCTGGCAATGACTTACAGAAGAGTGCAGGCTTCACTTGCATCCTCAAATTCACGTGCTCTCATACTTCCTTCATTGAGTTAACCACGTTCTAGAAATAATTTCTCATATATCATGTTCTCTCACCAGTGAACATCTCTTCCTCCCCCATTTTAGGAGATGAAACAGTAGTATCTCTGTGATTACTTAAACAGAAGAGCACTTTATGACACAATTTATCATAAGCTCTTTTAACACTATTTTGACAAAGCAAATAAAGTAATTCAAACCACCTAGAGATCTGTACCCATATACCACTATCATGTGTTTTTTGAACTGATCCTGGAGAACAACTATTCCATCAATTATCTTCTCTTTCATCTACCTCTCCCATCAGAAAACTACTAATATTGCTGTAAAAGTTTTCTTGAAAACTCCTTAACTTACAAAATAGTAAGTGGGACATAAACACCAGAAGCAGAAAGCAAAATTGAGCAGTTATGAATGGCAACTCTCATTTAGGAATGAACTGGAAACTGTAATTAGAAACCTTGAAAAGGTCATTAAGTGACAATACGTTATCACATAGCTTGTAAATTATAAATGAGAGAAGGAAAGAACACTGCGACACGAAGATAACTGGGGCAAGATCATCTTTAATCCCAATCTACATAAACAATGAACCTGAGAGATATGGAAGAATAACATGCAATAAAGTCTGGTTGTTGAGTTATAGTTTGGATACCAAAACAATGGTTGTCGTAAATTAAACAGTAAGCCTGAATTTAACAGCTGTGAGTTGGGCATGTTCCTGCTTACAGATAACTCTGCCAAGCAACCCCAGAAGGGTTTTTCAATCTATTTTCTATGTCACATCCTTTCAGGATTTTGTGAGCAGTTAAATCATTTTTTGGCTCCAAGACTAGTAACACATTCTCTGATATTCTTGGTATGTAAGTGGATTCATAGCATCTTCTTTGAGCAACCTGGTCTAGTGGGAGGTGTCCCTGCCTATGGCAAGGGGTTGGAGCTAGATAATCTTCTAGGTCCCTTCCAACCAAAACCATTCAATGATTCTATGATGAAAAGCACAAGGATGGTGAACAGCTGATGATAAACCACACAGATCTGTAAAAGCCCTGTTTCTTGCTTCTAATCCAGGCTGGTTTCTAATCCAAACCAACATCCCCAATGGATAAGTAAATTTTCTCCATTTCCTTCTGTCAGGGGTAGTGACTTGGATTTAGGATGCAATTTTTTAATCTAAACTCAACCCCTGGTCCAACTGTATTAAAGAAGCATTTCTCTAAAACTCAAGACAGTCATTCTGAAAAAGCGATGCTGGAGGGAATGACGATTAACAGCAGTGCCATGTCTCTAGGAATGCTTAGAAATTACTTGGATTTTCTATTTAAAATTTAAAAAGACAATGGCAAAACTATTCATTTGGTACCATATTTTCTTTTAACAAAAGAAGCTGCTTTAGTTCTTAAATAGTGTAATAAGTAATCTAAACGGGATAACTACTAACATTAATTATTGATAGACCGTACCTGGATCTTGGCTTTCTCAATAAACTCAAAACATTCAGGGAAATAGGAGGCAATATCAGTTTCTGGGAGGTCCAGAATGGAAATGGTCTTGTATATGAAGTCATTGAGAAAGGCATTTTGGACTCCGTATGCAACATTTAGAATGTGAGTGACCTAAGTCAAAAAGAAAAAAAAAGAAGAAAAAAAAAGAAGGCGGCATTTTCTGAAGATAGCAAACAAAACGAGCAGTAACAAAGGTGAATTAATCTTTAGGCATACAGAGACTCTACCTTACACAGATGCAATGTTCAGTTTTACATACATATGCTGTCTATGGTATGCTTTTCTCCAAGCAAAGTTTCAAAGTATCCTAAAACATACTGTGATAAATCTCAGGGTTTTTCTGATAGGAAATGAAAAGATCGTTGCTCAAACACAGACTAAAAATTGGATTTTCAACAGAAAAGGGAGTTGTCAGCACATGGTTGGAAAATAAAAGAGAAAGCAATATGAATGAGAGCACAGACCACCCAACAATCCCCCCAATTTCAAGCCTGCTCTAACCCATCAGTTTAATGTTCCTTCTGGCTGGTTACCACAACCATTTGCTGAAGCAGAAGGATTTCAGAGTAAACTGTTCTTGGCAGGCAACACCACTTCTGGCCTCCTGCCATCTCTGCTCTGTCCAGGCTACAGCCAGGTTGTGGGTTATTTTAAGTTACAGTAAAGTGACATTTAGAAGGCACCAGATGCCAACCTGGTGCACACCCCGTCCTGCAGAAGCACCACTGTCCAAAGGCCTTATCACCACATTACTGCAACAGAGAAGAGTAAAAGACAAAAGTTTGGGACAGACTTAGAGAAGCTGCTTTGTTTTTCTAGTTTCATCAGTCCCCATAAGGCAAGGGGGAATGGTGCTGCTTAGTGTCTGAAGTGGAAATGCATATGGCAGCATAGAAATCTGTTCCATTAAACAGCTCTAAACAGTCATCACTCTTGCAGGGAAGCAAGACTCTTTTCAGCAGTACCTAGCAACAGGACGAGGAGCAGTGGCCATAAACTAAAACATAGGAAGTTCCACCTCAGCATGAGGAAGAACTTCTTTACACTGAGGGTGGCCGAGCACTGGAACAGGCTGCTCAGGAAGATCATGGAATCTCCCTGTCTGGAGACATTCCAAACCCACCTGGACACGTTCCTGTGTCACCTGCTCTGGGTGACCCTGCCTTGGCAGGGGGTTTGCACTAGATAATCTCCAGAAGTCCCTTGGAAGATTCTGGTATTCTCTGAAAGCACTAAAGATTCTCGTGAAGCCAAAAGAAACCCATCCACCTGCAAATGGAGCAGCCTTTTGAAAATGCAAGTGGAATACAGTTTTCTTCAGATTCGCTAGAGAATATTTTAGAATTTTTAATTTACAAGAGAAACTCACTGCGCACATTACGCGAGATGCATTTGTATGTCCCTGTAACGTTACCTTATGCTTTCTCATCGTCTCCAGGTCGTGAGCAGCATCCTGCGACCCTACGGAGAGAGAGAACGTGCCCGTTGCTGCGCTGAGCCTCCGCCCGGCCGGCGCAACGCGCCCCCCTCTCCGTGCACGCCGCCCCCAGCCCCACTCACCCAGCAGCAGCCAGGGCTTCACCACGCCGACCTGGAGGTCGGCGCTCAGGTCCTGCACGAAGCCGCCGCCGGGCGCCGCCTCTCCTTCCTCCTCCTCCATGTGCAAGCAGGCGCCGCGCCACGTCTCGATGATCCTGCGGCCGGTCAGCGTCGTCACGCGGGTGCGCTGCTTCCTCAGGTTGGCCCTGGAGAAGTTCCGGATCTCCTGGGTGAGGGAGTGCATGGCGCGACTGCCAGCACCGCTCCGCGCCGGCCGCTCCGCCCCGAGCGCCCCGCGCCGGCCGCCGGTGACGCGCCCCCGGGGGCGGTGCCTCGGCGCGCAGTGGCACCCCCGTGCCGTCCTGTCGTAACTAAAGCGGCCTTTAAAAATCGAAAATCCGTTTCCAGTGCCCTGCTGTTTTGGGCAGCAGGCCATGCAGCAACGTCTGTCTGACTCTAATTGGGACCTGCTTGTCGGGAAGCATGGGAAAACATTGTAAGCAGCTAAATGGAAAATATTAGCATTAAATATATTGGGTCTATTTTTTTCCCCAGAGTAATTCGACTGGCGACCAAAGACTAAACAAAATCAGCTTCTTATGTTTACCAAAGAGGCAAAATGAAGAAAAGAGAGGCAAGGTGAGGCTGCTTCCCCCTTATTCCCAAATGGCTTAATGCCCATGTTTTCATGTATTCTCTGTAGTGTACCATTTGTAGTGTTCCACAGCTGGTACATAGTCATAAAATCACAGCATGGTTTGGGTTGGAAGGGACCTTAAAGATCATCTCGTTCCAACCCCCCTGCCATGTGCATGGACACCTTCCACTAGACCCAGTTGTTCCAAGCCCCGTCCTGATTTTCAACACTTCCAGAGACGGGGAATCCACAGCTTCTCTGGGCAACCCGTTCCAGTGCCTCACCACCCCCACAGTAAAGAATTTCTTCCAGAGACCTATTTCCCCTCTTTCAGTTTGAACTTATTCTTTCTTGTCCTATCACTGAGGTTCCTGATAAAGAATCCCTCTTCCTTGTAGGGCACTTCAGATAATGGAAGGCTGCTTAAGTGTGTGAAATGTTTGTTTGCAAAGTTAGATGGTAATACTGTTAACTTAAATTCTGCCAGAAATACCTTTCAATTTGCTAACAATCCTCTATGCTGGCTTATAGAATAAGGACATATTACTACAGTACTTCTCTTGTAATATTCTTCAAACTCATGATGGAGGGATATGATGACTGAGAAGATCCTCCTGATAGTTCCCCAGAATGCAGTACAGACCAAAGGCAACTTAGTTCCGTGTTAAAAGGTCTACAAATGCCTTGCCAATTCGAGAAGCAGAGAATGATGTTAGGAACTGCAAAAGCCTTACTTATTTCTGGGAATGCCAAAGGCAATTTTCTAACAGGAATTAGACATAAAATCAAGGTAATCTAAAAAAGGCAGAATACCCCACACTCTGTCTGCAGAAGCTAGAGACTAAACTAAAATAAAATCAAAAATGTTTAGTGTAGGGAGAGGAACAGAACAGAGATCTGGGCCAGATCAGAGGTTAGGGTGACAAAGGCACCTTTAAATACAAGTAAGAGGTTTTGTAACATTCTGCATGATAAATACATGGCCTCTCTGAAAGTGGACTGTGCTTCATAGCAGTTAACTTAAAACAATAATGATGCAGAAGTTGATTCATTTGTTTTTTGTTAAGGCCTTATCAGTTACCTTGATGAAGTTGATCAGAAAGGAAGCTGGCCCAAGCCAGCAATTATATAGAATTTCACATCTGTTCTCAGGCTGTACTGGCTCACTACAGCTGCCTCTGTGAAAGACGAGGATATTAGGGTATCTTGCAAGAATGCAGAGAACCTCGTGTCAGGAAATTTGCAAGGCCTTAGCAAAATTTGCTTGCAGTCCAGCCCCAGCATCCTGCCCTTAAGAGTTACTGGGTGCTTTGTAGCCAACTCCTGGTCCATATGAGTATGGGTTGTGCTGTGTAAGCATTTGCAAGACTAAGACAGATCTGTAAGACACTCACAATTAATAATACAACTATGTATTGTTCCTTAATCTCAGGGGAGGAAGATGCAATAGGTGCAGATGCAGAAAGGCAGCTGACTCCAAAGTAATGGATTCCTTTTCTGCTATGGATGTTGATCCTTATTATAACTGCCTTAAACACCAGGGGTCCCTACTGGACATAAAAGCTGTGCTGCTCTTTTCTCTCTGAAATCCTAACACACTGCAGATGTTTATATGCAGAATTAGTATCTTATTATTTAGTGTGTCCATGTCATAAGCACTAGATCTAGCTTGAATATTCATAGACACTATTCCTTATAAAGCAGGCGTTTCCATGATGATATCAAATTGTTAATACTGTTCATTACAGGATAGAAGAGAAGATAATAATGAATTAGAGTTTAAAACTGGGATTTCAGTACACAGATGAATTCCTATATTCCTCTTGCATGCTTTGCTGAGAGCAGAAGACTTCTCTAAAGGTGTAGCAAGAGCTGGATGCTTTCTCTACTTCCTTGGCTGAATGTATTTATGGTATTTCTGGATCTTCAGGTTTTGAATAAGCTACATATCAATGCAAATGCAGTAGTTTTAAGTAATTTTTAATATTATGGTTCTTCTGTCTGTCAAGAAATTCAGCAGAACCTGTTCTATGGGTATGAACTAAGAAATGTGTACTATAATTACTAATTATTACAAAAAGCAGCTTGTACGTATTCAAAAAGCCCATGTGGCAGTACATCATCTTTCTGCTGTATCTATTTTCTTCCACTATTATTTTGGTGTAGGTACCGCCTGTACTTATTGATGCAAAAAAGCTGGCTTCTGTCAGAAAAGTGATAACCAGACATTACAGATAGCTGACTTTGAAAAAGCAGCCTTGCACTCTGAAAATGCTTATGTTAGAGGGCTGAGATTGATTGCAAAATACACTGAAAATTGACAGTTGGTTCTTATGTTGGTAATTTAACTGAAGTGGAGAATTGAACCCTAATTACACTAATTACATCACATTTCAAACTTCATTTACCAGATGACTTTGAGGAGTAAGAGAAATGGGGGAGAAAATCAAACTATTGGCAGCTAATATCTAACTCTAATAATGCCTCTGCTTCAGACTCTATGTTCCTTAGTTGAAAATAACAGAGAAGTTGAAAATAACTCTGTGCACCAGTTGGTGACTGGATGACTGTGAATCATGAATGTAGTGTGTTGATAAGAAATGCAAGTGTGAAGGTGGAATGCATGAGGAGATATTTAAAACAGAGAGAGGGAAATAATAATGCCATTGTATAAAGTTCCAATAAGCATTTTTGGAAGTGCATTGTGCTATTTGAGGATGACAGTATTCAGGAAAGTTGATCTCATACTTGAAACAAGTGCAAAGAATAGTTTAAAGCTTAAATTGCACTGCATATGTTAGACTCTCATCAAAGCAGTCGGTGGTACGTGGACCCCTTGGGACAGGCAGCTCCTGTCCATGATGACTTGGGAGGGAGTAGCCTCCTGTAGAGCGACTATTTCACCACCACTTGTGCCAAAACACACATAAGCACTTCTAGCAATGACTTACCTGCTTCATACACTCCAGGATGCTGTGTCCCACATAGCCTGTAGGCCCTTAGCTGGAGCAGAGTCTCAGTTTCAGCTTTGCAAAGTTGTCAAGACATGATGCCTACTCTTGCTGGGTCTTCCCTTTCTGAAGCAGTTTGGAGTCACAAGCTCAGCATCATTCACACCCTGAGCAACAGGGCAAATGGTACATGGGAGGATTGCTGGAGTATGACATGCTCCCATTTCTCTTCAGTGGCATATGTCTGTTCTCCATGCCATTTCCTTCATGTAAAGAGGTTTTGACTGAGACAACCACTCATTTGTTCCCATCAGTTTGTTTTTCATCCTTTAGACTTGACAATATCTGGTAGGGAAGGAATATTCTGGAAGAAAACTAGAGTCTCAGCAATGTTGATGGAGAGTGATTTGTCTTCTTTTCCAGCTTGGTTGTGTACCTTTGTTTCACATCCTGAATGAGGATGCAGGTATTAACTCCTTTGTTCTGGTATCCAGTAACATGCCTGGAAAATCTATTGTAAGTGGAATCCTGACTAGAAAGTGAGATTTAAAAAAGCTAGTGAAGTGAAGACAAAATCTTGAAATGTTATTTTATTAGGAAGAATGAATTTGTAGCAAGACCTCTTCCAAAACTTAATATAGTGAAGAGTGAAAAGTCCACAAGGATTCTCAGTTTTGTGTACTGAGATCGTTGCTGAGGTGAACTGTGAAGGCCTAAGAAACTGTAAGTTTGCCAATTATTGTGGGTTTTGGGGGTTTTTCCTAGGATGGCAGGAATAAGGGGTGAAGGCAGGGGCAGATTAATTATATAGCATTTTAAATGTGTTGCTGTAGTAGTTGGTCCAAATGGGAAGCACGACCATGCTGAAGGCTGTGTACAGAAAGTTAGCAGGGTGTTACTGCACGAAGTGCTGCGGTTACACATACTGTGACCGGGTTGTTAGTGAGCCAAGCTTTTGCTGGAAGGTGTTAGTTTGTTCTGCATTTCTGGCTCTGCCAGTTTGTAACACATTGGAAGTGCTAGACCCTATTGGCTAAACAAAGTGCAGTTACTTGTGTGTGGGAATAAGGTGAAGCCAGAGGTGGTGGGAGTCATCTGTACATATTTTTGTGCTTTGTTCCTTCATAATTGTGGTGCTCATGTACTGCTGCAGAGGGTTTTCCACTGTAAGGGGAAGTATATATCCTAAGCACACATTTACATATCCTCTCTTCTTATATTCCTTTGGCATACAAATCAAAGCATCCATTAAAGCCATGCTGCTAATGCATGCTAATGCATCATTCTTGACCAGCTTTATCTATGCAGTGTGCTAGGTAAGAGCAGAGGATGCATCTTGGTCAAGCCCAGAAAGAGACAGTTCCTCGGCTCTGGAGTTTGGGAGACTGAGCTGGTGATCTAAGTCTGACAAGGTGCAATATGGAAGCCCAGTTCAGACTGCTAACAACTGCAAGCAGAGGCCCAGTGGTTGCTCCTAATAATATTAAGTCTGTGAACCATCTTCAAACACTGCCTTTTATCCCTGCCCTGAAGGGTAGGCAGCTTCTCTTTGTTTAATCTTTTTATTTCACGCAGCATAGTTTGCTGGTTTTTATAAAGCTATCCTGAGCCAGTGGTGTTTCCACTGGCATATCTCCTCACACTGCTGCAGGGAAATCTCCCTGGAAGCAAAGTCATGCCCATAACCAAAGGCATGGCCCTACAAACATTAACCAGGGCATTCCTCTCTGCTCTTACCACACTTTGTGAGCAATCCATACAAATGAGCAGACAGATTCACTGATCTAAAGATGTGTGTCTTTATAGTGTATCAGGGATTGTGCTTCATGAAGAGCGCTGAGAAATAGCGTAGAATGCAAAGCTGAAATATTTACCAGCCAAAGGGAGTACCCCTGGGGACCTGTTGGTGTGAGGAAGATCTAGCAGCACTCGTGTCTATGTAACATAAGTAGGATCTGAGTTCCACTCCCATTTGTGCTCAGGTTTCTGTTCTCCAGGTAGACTTGAACTTGCTTCTCTGCAGTCATGTGTTAGCAAAGGTAGATGAAGATATGTGTATACACAAACACACACATATAAATTGTTTGTGTGTTCATGTAGCTTGGTGTAAAATCAGGTACGCCAGCTCAGCACTAGTTAGGCAAAATTAATCAGGGAAAGGAACAAAAGACTACAAGCACTTTTTAACAAAAACACACATGTATGAAATATCTTCCATTCAGGCTGGCTGCTCTGCAAAGGAGTGATGACTAACTGTGCACTTAGCACAGACTATCAGTCACCAAGGCAGTTTTTCCCCACCACTTGTGTACTATTTCCTTTTAAGTATACCTTCACTTCAGAAAAACCAACCTAAGGGAAATTAACCTTGCAATAAAACCCGAAAAAAGCCTGTAAGGGTCAGGACTCTCAAAAAGAAATAAGAAAATCTGAGCTCTTCTTTGAGAGATGATGTTAACGTGAGTTTCTGTAATGCTTTCAAGTCCTTTGAAACCTGAAACGTGGTTTTCTTTCTCTGTTTTGGGTGGCAGAGGTGAAATAAAAGGTAAAGTTATGATTTTTCAATGGTTATTATGACTGCTCTTAATTTGTTGGGGTTTGTCAGAATACTCAAATTTCCATTTTGTACCTCAGCCTTTAACAGTCTACTTCTGCAAAAATGCAATTAATCTGTCTCACAACCTTTCCATTTCTCTACAGGTTTGTTTCAGTGGACATTCGAAGACAGGAGAGCTACTTCAGAAAAAAATCCACAAAAATTTCTCTTGCTGTGAACACCAAGCCTACAGCCTCAAAAATTAAAATCAAAGAAGGTAAAAATCAAATTTTATTTCAGAGTTCTTGTAGCATCTTATGTATAGCTTTTGTTAATGTGTAGTTTTCACAGGCAAAACAAAATATTAATGTTACCATTTGTACCAGGAAGCATAACAAGGTTTTTTTTGTTTCACAGAGTTCAGGAAGGAAACCATTATAACCTCTAGTCAGGATCATAGAACAAATACAGTAGGAAAATTATTTTATAGATTAGTGTATGTTGGGGTTTGACACCGGTTAAGCACCAGGTACTCCCGAGAAATCATTCACTTATTTCCTTCTGCTACAGCTGAGAAGAGGAGGGGGAAACAAAACAAAGGCTTCATGAGTTAAGGATTAGGGGAAAAACATGCTAAGTCAGAACAGGTTCAAAACTTAAACAGTATAAAGAAAATTTATTATTAACAGAATTAAAAAAAAAAAAAAAGGACAATGAGAACTAAAATAAACCTTTAGAACACCTTTTCTTCCCAGTCCCTCCCTCTTTCCCACTGACAGCGCAGAGAGACAAAACATGGGATCTTTAGTCAGTTTGTCCCTTCTAAAAATCTTTCTTCAGTTCGCTTAGGGAAAGGAGTAGTTTTTCTTTTTTTTTTTTTGCTGTGCCTTGGGGTCCTTCCCAGGGGAGACAGTTCTCTGTGAACTTTTCCAGCGTGGTTTTAACTTTCACGAGTAGCAGTCCCTCCCATGGGCAAACAGTCTTCCCACAACTGTTTTGCATGGGTCATGAACTAATGTTCACGGGGTGTATTTTTTAGCGGTGAGCTGTTGTAGTTTGGAAGCAAGGGTTCTCTCTATCTTCTATCTCTGTTCGAGTTTCCTACTAGATTACAGCTTTTCAGCATCTACTCGCTGCAGTGTGAGCACTTGTTCTCACATGCTGTGAGTGGACCTCTGCATCCCCCCATATACTTCATGAATTACAGGGGAACTGTTGTATCACAGTCCTCACCAGGACTTTGTAGAAAAATCTCAGCTCCGACGCCCGGGGCACCTCCTCCCTCTCCCTCTTTTCACCGACCTTAGTGTTGCCATGTTGTTCTCCTCATGTGTCTTTACTTTTTCCTTGTCTTCGACTCGGGAGAAAATTGTTGTCCGTAGATTCGTTTGTTCTCAAGTTCTACCAATTTGAAAGTTCTTATACGGTTTTGTAGTGCTGAAAAGTTGATTTTGTCTGTGCTCCGTATCCGGGAATTGTTCGTCGTGCCCCTTGCTGTCGGCCACCGCGGCACTGGCTCTATTCAGCGTCTCTTTTCATGCGGGGCGCCGAAAAAGAGAAGCTGCTGCCGCCACTTCTGCTTCCCTGCTCGCAGCAAGGCTGGCTAAAAGTGGCTAAACAAGCAAAGTTCATTGCGAGCCATGCCGAGATAGCGGCGGCTGCATGGCCCCGGCGGTCGCGTGGCCACTCGTGGTGCCGGGCTGGTCCCTGGCAGCATGGCCCCCCGCAGCCATGTGGGAATCAGCCCCTGCAGCCGCCTCGTCACACCTCGGAAGAAGAATCAGAAAGCCCCCACTCTTTTCCCTTCTTAAATATGTCATCACAGAGGCGTTACCAACTTCTCTAGTTGGGCCACCAACCTGCCTATCGTCAGAGCCTTCAGCGATTGGCCCTGTGCGGGACATAGTAGAAGCTTCAAGTAGTTTCATCTTTGGGAAGCCGCCCCTGTGGCTTCCTCTGCCTGCTAAAAAAACCTAGACTGTTTTACACTAACACAGTGTAACTAGGCCTGTAAGTAGTACCTGCTCTTACTGTTCATCATGAAGAGATGCCTTCTATAAAGGGTAAAGGCAAAGTGGAAGATGCATAAACACAGCATCTCACATCCTGAAAAAAAATACTGGACAATACTGTTCCTCTGCGTATCCTTTTCTTGCCTTAGCAAATCACTAACGTTGCATTGTGCTTGATATTTGTGTGTTGGAAGCAGTTCCCTGCAGGCAGGGAAGGAAAATTAAGCTGTCTGAGCCCTCTCTCATGCTATGTCTATAGTTTGACCCAGCCAGCTCAGAGCTGCCTAATAACTTCCATTCCACTCACAAGAAGAGATCTAACTTCCCTTTTTCTCTCAAAATATTGAGGCAGGGCATGACCTATGTTATTTCTTTGAATTCCTGTATACAAGACACAGTAAAGCTAAGTGAGCCTTTGCTACAAGCATCCTCAAAGTTTGCATAGGTTCAGACTTCTGACACGTTCATAAAAGAGAAGTAGATCAACAAGTATTAAATGCAAGACACTGTCTCTGGCTCACAAAGTCCCTGAGCTGCAACCTGATGGAGTCTGAGAGTACACTCTGCAGAAGTGATAGATGCTTGTCCTCATGCTCTTCCTCAGCGCTCCGTTCTTTGGCCACAGGATGTGGACAGGATACTGAACTTGATGGGCTTTTAATCTGCTGTTCTTAGGTTTTTATTTTCCTTCTGGTCAAGTGAATAATAAAAATGAGTAAGATCAGCATTATAAAGTTTAAAAATTCCATAAAATCATGTTTTATTTTCATAAATGCCCTACTCCAGAGGCTACATCTGTGAACTGTGAGAGAATATTGCAGGTGACAGAGTAAAGCAAACTTGTAAATAGTGTTGATGGCGTAAAAATTTCTATGTTATCCAAGTTTGTAATGAAGTATTATGTGTGTCAGCAAAGAAAATGGTACTTCTGGGATATTTTTTTTTGCTGTGAGGACTGAGACAGATGCATCAACATTTGGAGGATAGCTGAAAGTATTTGAAAAACAGGACTTCAGAAGGAAGAAAACTGGTAACTTAAAGGAAAGTGTGGTGGTTTAGTTTGCGTTTTTTTACTTTTTGTGAGATAAGAATTAGAAGGGCAAAGCAGGCTTAAAACTTCAAAGAATATAAAGAAGTTTATTACTAACAGAATTAAAGGTAATAAAAGAAGTATAATAAAAAAAAAAATTAAAGCAAACTCCCCCTTTCCCTCCAGTACCTC
>VWZT01008521.1:13142-37199 GCA_013397055.1 Pachycephala philippinensis
GATGAGCTGGGACGCCTGGCCAGTGCCCGGGCAGGCAGGACGAGCTGGACACCCGGCCGGTGCCCGTGCAGGCAGGACGAGCTGGACACCCGGCCCAGCCCCTGCAGCAGGGAGCTGGAGGTGGCTGCTGGCCTCCCCTGGGCTGGGCTGAGCGCACTCTGCATTCCCCGAGCGTGTTTCAGTTGTGACTTCATCTGCGAGCTCCTCTCTCCCTCTGAGGTGTTTGCAGAGCCGATGACCTTTGCGGGAATGTGTGCTAGCCAGAGCTGCTGGAGGATGGCTGTGCTTCCCAGCCCCTTCCCAGGCAGCCTCGGCTGGATGCTCCCTGCCTTTCCCGAGCCTTTTGGGCTGCTTTGTTGTTTCACGCTTCCCCAGGTGAAGCTCGCTGGGAGATGTGACTTCTCTTGGCAGAAGTGGCTCCAGGGCGCAGGACGAGTTGGGTTGGGTAGAGGCAGCAGATAAGGAAAATATCCCAAATAACCCCCCAGCCCCATCCCTCCTGCAGGGACAAACCAGCACTTGCTGTGCTGCCCGAATCAAGTATTTTCTCTAAAGAGATGGTGAGGGAAAAATGCCTTTTCTGTGACTTAGTGAGTTTTGTTTCCTGATTTTAATTGAGCGAGTTAACACTTGGATAAAGGGAATGCTTTCCTTTCAGTTGTCTGTCTGTGTTTTAATTTTAGTTTTCCCTGCCATGGCAGGAGTTAGTCTCCTGTGTCAGAGGCTGTTTCCACAATTATGGTTTGCCTAATGGTCCTTTTGTTATAATTCATAGGCTAATAGAAGTCAGAGATGGAAAAGACCTGTTAGATTATGGAGTCAATGCCCTGCAAATGCAGGATATAATCTCCAGGATAGAGGATGTATTGGGTATTATTAAACAGATTTTACACTTGATCTTAGCTAAATTATGGTTGGGAGTCACTGGATTCCTTGAATGGTGCAATAACAATGGCTTAATTTTGGGTGTTGGGAGAGCACATCTATATTTACGTTTACCACGTGGCATTTCTCTGCCTTGCCTCTAGATGTGTCTGATTTCCAAAGGGAAAATTGGAGATTCCGACCAGAGACTGGTGTGGGGGGAAACAAAAAACCCACTAAATATATCTAAAAAAGCCCTTAAATTTTCCTGAGTTAGAGCAGTGCAAAATATCAGCTTTTTAGGGAAAAGAAAGCTGTAGAAGGAGAAAATCCTCATCAATGTAAGTGTCAGCAGTAAATGTTTATGAAACCCAGCTGCTTTGGCTTTGGCGTTGAGCTGAGCTCTGAATGCTTCTGGATTCAGGCACAACTGAACTCAAAGTCGGAAAGGAGACTCAATTAAAAAAAAAAAAAAACCAAAAAATGCAGAGGTTAAACCTGCAGAGCCCAGCTTAATGAGTTCACCCTGAGAAGCTGAGCTGGGTGTGAGAGCAGCCACCTCTCCTGAGGGCAGGGACAGGAGGGACACCCCAGGCTGGGGCTCTGGGGTCCCTCTGGACAGGTGCTGACCATTCACTGCCTCCTGTTCCAGGGGTCTGGAGCTCAGGACATGGGGATGTGCCTGATCTGCTTCTCTCCCACAGACTCCCAGCACGGTCTGGGCTGGAAGGAACCCCACAGCCTGTCCCCTTCCATGGGCAGGGACACTTCCACTGTCCCAGGCTGCTCCAACCCCATCCAGCCTGGCCTTGGGCACTGCCAGGGATCCAGGGGCAGCCACAGCTTCTCTGGGCACCCTGTGCCAGGGTCTCCCCACCCCCCCAGCCAGGAATTCCTTCCCAAATCCCATCCATCCCTGCCCTCTGGCAGTGGGAAGCCATTCCCTGTGTCCTGTCCCTCCATCCCTTGTCCCCAGTCCCTCTGCAGCTCTCCTGGAGCCCCTTTAGGCCCTGCAAGGGGCTCTGAGCTCTCCCTGGAGCCTTCCCTTCTCCAGGGGAACATTCCCAGCTCTCCCAGCCTGGCTCCAGAGGGGCTCCAGCCCTGGAGCAGCTCCAGGGCCTCTCTAGACTGGCTCCAATGGGCGAATTCCCTGTTTTTGGTTAGTTAATGTTGATGAGGCTGTTGGAAGGATCCAGGATCTCTGTGCAGGCAGCGCTGCTCTGCTGCAGCTCCCGGTGTCCCTCAGCCCTTCCCTCCCTTCCCTGGGTGCCGAGGTGTTTGGATAAGGCCGGGGGTGTGAGGGACACCCCACCACGGAGGCTGACCCTGCCAGCTGCAGCAGGCTCCGGGCTCCTCTCGCTGTTTGAGGAGGCCTGGAGAAGTGGCCCTTGTTTGAGAGGGGTAAATTAAATGTCTTTCCATCTGTCATTTCTATGAACTGATGTAAAACACAGCGTGAGGCTGTTCTGTCAGGAGAGCTCTGAACAGCACTGGGGCTGTTTTAAGCAGCATCTCCCTGCTTTGGGATAGCAAGAGAGTCATCCCAGAGTTTGGGAAATATTTGGAAAAATGAGAGCTGGACTGGGAAGGGTACCTTGATTTAAAAGGCTGCAATTAAAGGGGGGGTAGGCTTTTGTCGACGTGGAGAGCTCTAATTAAAAACGGATAAGGTTTCCTCCAGGACAAAGTGCAATTCTTCAGGTTTGAAAAACTTCCTCTGCTCCTGGAAGTTCTTCACTGGTGGGATCGTGAGCAAGATCCATTGGAGCCTCCTGCCCTGCCAATGGGCACCAGAGGAATGGCTGGGGCTGGGCTCCTCTTGGAAGGCTCTTTTTGGGGTATGGTTCAACTCTGAACCCAGTTTGATTACGTAAAGTTAATACACGGCATAAATTCGACCTCGAGTTATTTTCAGAGCTGCTCTCATCTGCTTTTCCCATAATTAATTCCTTGTGTAATCGCTCCGTAAGGGAGTCTGGCCGCTCTGCTGGTAAAAACAGTCGTCATCAAATATGTGGGAAAAATTGGAACACAAACACGAGCCTTGCAAAGGCCGAGCAAGTTCTGAGATTTTTAGATGGAATTGGAGAAGTAGAAATTATTGCAGCAATAGTTTTTTGTACTTTCTAACCTCGTGCATCTCGAAATAGACGCCTGTAACATACTATTTACAGCATTTCTCTTCCTGTGAGCGTGTGCAGAACCCTGCTGGGCCCAATGGCATTGTCTGGCAGGGAACAGCCTCGTGGCGCTTTCTAAGAGTTATATTAAGTACAAAGCCCATTATATAGATCAAAATGCAACTTTTAAAGCAAGGTGGTGAAACCTTTTCTTTCAGAAGTGAGCAGGGACTGCCGGTGCCTGTGGCCAGGGGTTCGGGGAGGAGCCTGGTGTCCAGGAGGAGATGCACCTGCTCTGGGGAAGTGTCCCTTTGGAACGAGAAGAGCTTTGTGGTCCCTCCCGACCCAAACCATTCCGTGGCACACGGAGCCCTCTGCCATTAAGGCACTCTGAAGTTTCACGCATAATTATGTTTGTGGTTCATGAAGATGTAAACTTTTCCTCCTGACTGTGTCAATGAAGAAACAGAAGGGGTTTTTTTAAAAATGCCCACATTTTTAGGCTTTGCTGTAGTTGCTATGAAGTGCTTGGGTTTTTGTACAGAGGGGTTTGTTTCAAAGTGCATTATTTCCCCCGCAAAAGGAGATCTGAGGTGCTGCCTGCTCCCCGGTGTGCCATTCCTGCCGTGGCTCTGCACGGCACCAGCGAGGAGGAAAGCCCAGGGAGGGTGAGGTGGTGCTTTACCCCATCACAAAGGGCTGATTTGCCTGCTCGGAAATGGAGCGCGGGGGCCGCGCTGTGCCCGGCACGGAAAGGGTGCTCACATCGGAGCGCATTCCCCCTGTAGCAGGCAGCTCACGGAGCCTTCACGGTGCCCTTTACCTGTCACACCGGATCGCATCCCAGCCTGCCTCCTCGGGGCCCGGGAGGAGCTTCAAAAAGCGTTCCCAAACGTGCCCCGAGGAGCGCGGAACGCGGGGCTCCTGCAGCATCACCGGGGAGCGAGGGTCCGCTCCCGGAGCCGCCGGAGCGAGCGGGGCTCGGGGCTCCAAGGATGGATCCCTCCCTCTCCCGTGCCTGCTCCCTCCTGGACACAGCCTTCCTCACTCAGATCCCACACGCAATTAAGCCTCGCTGCTAACGAGAATTTATTTATCTGTGTGGTCCCGGAGAGCGGCACCACGCAGGATTTGTGTGAGGCTTTCAGTGGGGTGTGGGGATAAAGGACACGGGTGTGGAATCTGTGGGATCGCAGACACCTGCTCCAGAAGGGCAGAACCGCGTCCTGTAGCTGTTTTTGGAGAAAAAGAACATATAAGGAAGCAGTAAGAGCCAGAATTAACATTCTAGCTTGCAGTTTAATTGCATTTATTAATAGGAATAGGGGCTTTTTTTTTTTTTTTTGGTAATGTAAACTTGAGGCCAAAAATCTGAGGGAAAAACTTCTAAAAAAAGTTTGTGTTTCCCTCACATGTACAAGTATTGGGAGTAAAAGGCAGGAGGAGTGCACAGCGTAGGATATTTCCAGTTTCTCTATTCCTTGCACACGGGGAGCAGTCAGGGCTGATAAAAAAAATCCCCACCCCACTCTTGCTGCAGGTGCAGCATTGCTCTCCAGCCCCGTATCTATTTGCAGTACTTGTGATCAAAATCCTCCTTTTTGATGCCATTTGTGAAATCCATGGGTTTTTTTTTCACTGTTCATAAATGAGTTTACAGCAGCGATTGCTGTTCCCTGCAGAAGGCAGAAAAATCTGACTAATGAGAGATTCCAGTTCCAGGTTTCCAAAGGGCAGTTGCTGGAAACATCCATGAGTCAAAAATAGTTAAATGCAAATCTCAGAAAATACTTCTGAGGAGCTGAGTTTTGGGGCTGAGAAGGCAGGAAGGGCTCTGCACAGACAGGGCTGGGGCACAGGGGTTTGGAGCTGAGATTCTCGTGGAACATTTCAGAGGTGGAACTATGGGAGTAGCGGGTTGAAATATTCCTGTGCTACTTGGACTGGCAAATGTACGGCCTGGCCACCTCCTTTATCTCAGTAGAAAAGGATAGAAATGGAAAAAGGAGGTTATTTGTCATTTTTGTGGGGGGTGTTTCTTTGTGTGTGTTTGTTTTTTATTGTTTGTTTGGTTTTTTATGGGCAGGGACACCTCCCACTGCCCCAGGTGGCTCCAAGCCCTGTCCTGCCTGGCCTTGGGCACTGCCAGGGATCCTCGGGCGTCAGGACTCGGCTCCTGTGTCTCACCTGCTGGGTTGGGAGCCCAGGTGAGTGGGCAGAGAGTTGTTATTGCCAAAATGTCCCTGATCATGGTGCAGCAGAATTGGGTGATTTATTCCCAGGCCTAATTGGACCAGGAGCACGAGAGCTCCTTGGCCTTTCAGCGCAGATCCTCTGCAGTGACTGGAGGAACTAAATATTAATCCGTGTCTGGCTTTATAATGCAAATGTGAGTTTCAGTTTTACACGGTGCTCTGCCACAGCTTGACAAAACCCCACCACCCAAACCTCGGCAGATCCTTACATAATCCTTGATACTTGAATAATTCACGGTGCCCACAGAGCAGCCCCTGCTGGTTTGGGACTTTTGGGGGGCAGCCTGGCAGGGACTGGCTGTGCCCCAGGGCAGGTTCCACCTGAGCCTCTGACGGGGCTGTGCTGGGAGCACCCGGGTGAGCCCGGGGCTGTCCTGGAGCACTCAGGTGACCCCGGGGCTGGCTGGGAACAGGGAATTGCTGTTCCTGGGGGTTCAGTGAGGGGTGAGGCCGCTCTGCAGCGCCCAGGAGCAGTTCCATCTGCAGGCAGGGCTGGCTCTGTGGCACAGCCCCTCGCCCAGCCAGCGCTCCCCGCTGCCAGCACGCATTTAATACTTCTGCTCCATAAAAGATCATTTCTTTCCAGGGAGAATTAGCGCGGGATGAGAGCGGTCCATATGTATAACCCAGGCACGGTTATTCCTACCATTACAAGTAAGGCAGTGATAATTACCATGGCAATTTGTTTCTTTATGGATGAGATTTCTTCAAATAGATGCAGGAATATCTCCTCTCTGTCTCTGTGTCCTTATGTTTAGCTTTTCTCCGAGATAAAGGTTCCGCGTCAAACGTTTTAAGGAAATTGGTGGTGCTTACTGGAAAGCCTCGTCTTTAAAAATGTTCCGACGTTTTTCACTAGTCATAGAAGCAGCTAAATAAAAAATTGTCCTTAAGAGTTCCCAGATCCTGTTTAATGGCCGAGGGGCCCTTGGGAGGTAACCAAAGGAGGGAAAAGTGTCCAAGTGCATCACCATCCCCAGTGCTGGTTGGGGTGAGCGTGGGGTTATTCCAGGGGTTATTCCATGGGGTTGTTCCTCTGCTGGGCTTGGCTTGAGCCCTCCCCTGGTTCCCTGCCCCTGGAAGGGGCTGCCTCGGGCACAGGTGGCTCCATCAGCGCCAGGGGCTCTCCAGTGGCTCCTCTGGGCTTGCCTCCTCACCCAGGCACCTCCTCTCCCGGCCCCGAAGAGCATCAATGCCAAGAGAAAAATCAGTTTTGCCCACACAGAGGTCAATGGGATGTGGAAGTGCTTATTTACCAGAAGAATTGATTCATCAAGTGAATTATTCAGTAAAGATGGCAAAATTAATTGAATCACATGTTTTAACAAATGGAATCTGACTGGTTTTATTGTGTGTGCTCAGAGACCAGCAGCAGCTCTGCCTTCGAATTCAGTTCCTCTGCTCTGTTGCTTGGCAAGAGAAATTTTGAGTTTTAGAATTTTACTTCTTGCTCTTAACTTTGTAGACATCGGCGTTAAGTTCTTCAGTTAACAGCAATCCTAAAATTGAGATTTTTTTGTTTTAGCAACAGGTAAACTTCACTTAGGGTGTGATTAAACCATTTGGGGGAGAATTGTTTGTATGTTTTTATATTGAGGGATTTAATAAAATCCATTTAATATTGTACCAATTTAGAGCCATTTCTTTTGCCACAGATGTAGAAAAATGCTTCTTGAAGTGCTTGCCTTAGCAAGCCTGAAGCCCTTTTTCCTTTTGTTCCTCTGGATGAGAAAGGAGTCCTTTTCTCAGGCCTAATGAACACAATATTTCTGTTTTAAGCCGGGTTTATTCAGCCTCCCCTGGCACGTTCAGGTCAGTGCTGCTGCTTTCCAAGCGTGGTGGTGTCTGCCATGGCCTCAGAGTGTTTTCCAATCTAAGCCATTCCATGATTCTGTGATTGCAGTATTTCTAATTGTTAGGAATTGCTTTCTCTAGGCCTGCTTTATATTTAAAAAGTGATTTTTCTCTTTGTTGTTTGAATCCGGTTCTGATTTCCTTAAAGATTTTCAGTAGATTGTATCACCAGAAAGACAAATCTGTTAGGTCAACTTTGATTACATTGGGGAGACGTATTCCATTATATAATTCACTGGGGTCTGCACTACTCTTAAAGGAAAATATAAAGCTCCCTCAAATGTCAGGGTTTGATAGATTCAGAATGCGGCCCCTCCAAACTCCATTAGGCCTCCTAATCTCTGCATCTCCTCGTGCTCCTCCCACCCAGAGCCCTACTCCTCGTTGGAGGCACTTCTCCCAGTAATCACGGGATAATTTAACCCTCCTTCCATGGCCTGGCTGCAGGGATGCTGCCGTGTGCTCGAGGGAGGGAAGCTCACAGGGAATATTTGAGTGGCTTCTTTCTCTCATTTAAATATAATCAAATGTTTTCTATCAAATGTCCAATACAAAGCACAAAAATACGAAGCTGTGTGTGCAGAGCAATGCAGACCAAGAGCAAATGTGACCGAAATGGTGTCAGCATAAAGATGTTTTCCACCACGAGGTTCTTGGCAAACAGATCAAATGGGATTGTAGGAACACTGGGAATGCTTACAAAGCTGTAAACTACTCCTATGGGGACATTAATGGTCTGGGTTGTAAAATAAGGGGAAAACTTGCACAAAAGGAGCATTTGCAGTTGAGAGGAGGGAAACTCTGCAAATTTGATTTGTAGTTTTAACAAAATGTAACTTTCCGTAAAATAACGAAGCAGCACCTGCTAGCTGCGTGCAGAACTGGGGGCTCCTTGTGGCACCTGTGTGTGGAGGTGTTCGTGCCTGGCACAGGAGTTTCTGTGCTCTCATTGCTGGAACTGTTCTGTGAATTTCGGGCTGGGGTTGTAGCATCACTGGGTGCTGCTGTGGCCAGCGGTGGGAATTGTCCTGGCAGTGGCCAAGGCCAGGCTGGACACTGGGGTTGGAGCACCCTGGGACAGTGGGAGGGGTCCCTGCCATGGCAGGGGTGGCACTGGGTGGGCTTTGAGGTCCTTCCCAGCCTGGGATTCTGTGAATATGTGGGGTAGGAAGTGTGGCCTCCCAAACCCAGAGTGAGTCAGTTAATAAATAATTAGAAGAAACCGTGTAGCCAGTAGCAAAAGGCATCTTGAGGTGAAGCTGTGAGTTTTAGCAAAACAGGGAAAATATTTGTCTGTGATAGCTTTGCTCTAGTTGTGATTTAAGAGCAGACTAATCAGAGGTGAGCTGAGCTTGAGTTGCAGTGTGGGTTTTCTCTGTTTATTCCAGAACTGAAATTGGTCATTTTTGCAGTTTTGTTTGATAGAGTGGAAAAGTTTCGCGTAGTTTGTCATGGCCGAGTTTTGCTTTTTCTGGCCTGAGGAGCAGAATCCCAGCATGTTCTGGGGTGGAAGGGACCCCGAAGCCCATCCCATTCCCCCTGCCGTGGCAGGGACCCCTTCCCCTGGGCTCCCCTGCCATCCATGCCCGCGGCGCGGCGAGGCGAGGAGAGCCCTGGAGGGCTGAAGGGACTCTGACTGCCTGAACTTTCGCGAACAGTAGCGTTTTGTCAGCAGCTAAATCTGTTCTCCGTGTGAACTGCCAACTTCTCGTGTTGTATAATTACCGAGTTCAAAATGGAACTCGGGAGCTGAAAGTTACAGCACAGCTTGAGCCCCTGTTCTGGCGCAGACGCTCGTGTTCAGCTGCGCCGGGCCCCGCGCTCGCCGCCGTTCCCATGTGCTCCATGGAGACATTTCCGTGCTCTGTGCGTTCCCTGGGCACTGCCTCGTCCTGCCCTGACATCCTCGGGCACCCAGATCCTTCCTGTCCCCATCCCACCTCCCAGCCAAGGCTGGTGAGGGTCCGTCCCCTGCCGGGGCACCCCTGGCCAGCGTGGCTCACTCAGGGCTGTGTTGGGAGCAGATGGAGGGAGCAGAAAAGGGGCTATGGAATCAGTGCCCCTGGCACTGCGAGCAAATAGGCTCATTCTGGTGTTTTTTCTGGTGGAAGCTGGCTTTAAATTGCTGGAAAAAGACAATTTTTCTCTTTTAAGGAGCTTGAGGCAGACTCTTGTGCTGGGTAATGATGAAGGAAAGGTTTGGTTTAGCTGCCCTGGTTTGAAGCCCTGTCTAAATGTCACGAGCAGCAGAATCCCAGACTGGCCTGGGTTGAAGGGACCTTAAAACTCATCTTATTCCAACCCCCTGCCATGGGCAAGGACACCTTGCAGCAGGCCAGGAGCCTTGTGCTGTCTGAGCAATATCTGCTGAGATTTGTGTGAAGGGTGGTGCTGAAACTGCCCTTTGTTCTCTGCATCTCATCCTCCTGGCATTTCATTAGAGGCATTTTTTTTTACACGACAAACATGTGACAGTCCGTGCTTGGGAGTTCTGGGGACACCCTGGACATTTCTGGTTTGAACTACAGGTGAATCTCTCCACCCAGGGAGGGTTGGAGTGCCCATCCCTGGAGGTGTCCAGGGAACACCTGGAGGTGGCACTCAGCGCCCTGGGCTGGGGACAGGGTGGGGATGGGGCACAGCTGGGACTCCATGGGCTTTGGAGGGCTTTTCCAACCTCAGTGATCCCAGGATTCTGGGAAAAGAGCTGTGTGCTGACAGAGAACAGCCTTCTCTTACTCCCTTGGATCATCAGCCTCCTGCTCTTTCTTTTACCCCTTTCCAACTCCCCTTCATAACCTCCCCCTACATGGAAAAGGAAACAAAAGGAAGAGGCAGTTTCAGGAGGTGAGTGTTCAAAAAGCTTTTTCCTCTCAGCTCTGAAATTTGTCAGATTATGAGGAGGTTGTGAAAAGGTGCCTGACTATGTAAACTCCATCCTGGAGGCTTCAGGTGGACCAGAGCCGTGTTTGAGCTCTGTGCCCAGGAGTGAATTCCATCCTGGATGTTATTAAAAGTTTCCGTCCTTAACTGTGGCATGGCTCACAGCAAATGATCGCTTAAATCTCCAAAGTAATAAAGAGAGAGAAATTACAGTAATGTGGAAATCTCTGCTTCTGCAGAAAAACCCACCCCAGCCCCCATTATATTTGCATTGCATCTGACCCACAAATACTCTCTCAAAACTGAGGTGGACTTTAGTGTGAATTAAACCGTTCCAGGGAATTCAAGCCGTGAATGATGGTGCTTGAATGAGAACACAAAAATATCATAAAGGGTAAAAGCACGTGGCATTTGTTCCGTCTGAAATCCTTGTGGTTTCTGAGCTGGAAGCTGGGAACGCCTGTTATCACCCGGTGCAGGAGTTCTGTACCACCGGGGTACGTGGCTGAGAGGCAGCTGCTGATAGGCAGGGCATAAAAGGTTGATAAATCACAAAAAAGACGTACTTTTATGTGGAAAAAAATGCATTCAGCATTTTTTCCCGGGTAAAGTATGCAGAAAACCTGCTTAAATGGAGCATATAATTTTTAATGAATCAGACCCTTTCTCCTAGGAAATGAAGCAAGTATGATAAATATGATGGAAACTGGTGAATATCGAGGGTCTGGTAATCAGATCAGATTGGAAACCCACCTGAGGTTTGTGTGAAAGGTAGTAGCTCAGAAGGATTAGTCTTCAGGCCAGCAGACTTTGAGGGATGTGGGATCAATTGGAGAAATTTGATTGTAATCAATTAAGGAAAAATACTGCTGGAAGTAGGGGGGTATGAGAGGCACAATTACAGAGATGTGAGTGATTCACTAAATCAAGAGCCCGGTGGCTTCGAGATTTATTTTGAAGCAACCCAGGCATTGCTTTCCTGGGAATGCCCACCCTGCAGTGACGCTTCCCCTGCTGGATTTCCTTTACCTGACCAGAATTCTTGTGTTGGCCGAGCGCAACAGCAAAGAGTTAAAAGCCCTCGGGAGAGGGAATTGTCCCATTTCGGACTGGGATCCATCCCCTGTGGGGGCCAGCAGCTCTGCAGGTGCCTGTCCCCATCCTGGGGGCTGTGGCTGTCCTGCCAGTGCTGGGGGAAGGGGAGGGATCTGGAGGCAGCGAATTTAGACACGTTCTGAGCTCCTGGATGTGGATGTTTGGATCTGGCCATGCTTTTAAATGCTCTGGCCAGGAGCTGTGCCTGGAGAAGGGGGGCTCCCAGGGGCTGTGCCTGGAGAAGGGGGGCTCCCAGGGGCTGTGCCTGGAGAAGGGGGGCTCCCAGGGGCTGTGCCTGGAGAAGGGGGGCTCCCAGGGGCTGTGCCTGGAAAAGGGGGGCTCCCAGGGGCTGTGCCTGGAAAAGGGGGGCTCCCAGGAGCTGTGCCTGGAAAAGAGGGGCTCCCAGGAGCTGTGCCTGGAAAAGGGGGGCTCCCAGGATTCCTGCACAGGCAGGAAACAGGTAAATGCCAAAGCTGAGCTTATCTTTGTCCGTGTGAGCACATTTCTTTGGTTCCAGTGACCGAATGCTGCAGAGCTCCCAGACAATGGCGCTGCTGTTGCTGTCCCTGGAGCAGGGAGATGCCTCCACACTCTTCCCTGTCGCTGCCTGCTCTCCACTGGCAGGGTGGCTGCATTTTCCCTGCTTACCTAAGAGGAATATTTCCCAAGACCAATTCCTCAAACCTTAATCATTTGCCGCTTAGAATTTTCCCTCTGCGTGTATTTATTGCGTTTCTCTTTGACATTTTTAAAAATCCTACACTCTATGGAAACTCTTTGGGTTTTATGGCTTCTCACTTTATGGTTATTTCTCTTTCCAAGATGAAACACTTGGACAGGAATGTAGAAGGGTGAGGCACCTCTACCTGTCTTGGTGAGACCCTGGCAGCTCTGGTGGCGTTGCTCCTTTTAGCTCCTCTCTCACTGATATTTAATGAGCTGTATTCCCCGGCAAGATGGTGTTTGCTGGGGAGGTTTTGCTGTGGAAAGGTTATTAAAGAACTAAAATGGTTTTAAAACACTGTCCATGAGGCCTGGCCATATCTGATTCAGCTGTGGCACAAGGGTTGGGGGATTTATGTCTGATTTAAGGCGGATGGACGTGACAGATATTTAATTATTCCCATCTCCTTCTCTCACAACCTGCATCTGTTCCAAACTTTACTTTGAAGTCTTTGTGATGTCATTAATGGAGTGTTCTTGAAGTGGCAAACAATGTGCTTATGAGACACTCAGGCTGTCTTGGGACCAACTACTTGTGTTGTTTCAGAAGAATTTACGGGTGCTTAGCCATAAATCTCGAGCCTGAAGTGTCTGAATTTCATGGGTTTATGTGGAATTGGACTCGATTTCCTGATTTAAAGGCGAAGGTGTGCACTGAGTGCAGGATGGAGGAGGAGAGCATTGGGATGCTCTGCTCAGGCACGGGAGCTCTGCAGTGAGCAAGGGACACCAGCAGCTGCCAAGGGCTTCCTGCCAGGGTGTCCCTGCCTGTGGCCCTGGCACAGCGAGGGCATTGCAGGGGGGCAGATGGGTCTGTGGTGGTGCTCTGGTTTGTAAGCTCATGGAGTCAGAGAGGTGCAAAACGGTTTGGGTTGGAAGGAACTTAAAATCCCATCCAGTGCCACCCCAGCGGAAGGGATGCCTCCCACTGTCCCAGCTGGATCCAAGCCCTGTCCAGTCCGGCCTCGGGCACTGCCAGGGATCCAGGGGCAGCCACAGCTGCTCTGGGCACCCTGTGCCAGGGCCTTCTCGTCCTGCTGTTGGCCCCAGGGTGGGCTCACCTGGCTGGGGCAGAGGAGAAGAATCCCCGCTTTGCCCTGGCGGGGACGAGCCCAGGACGCGCGGCCAGGTCCTGTCGAGGTTCTGCCCCCCAGCCCGGTCCCGGGGGGGTTCCCCTGTCCCGGGGTTCCCATCCCGGGGGTCTTTCCCACCCCGAGGTTCCCATCCCGGGTCCCGTTCCCGCTCCCGCTCCCGCCGGGGCGGTGCCGCCTCTGCCGCCCTCTGCCGGGCACTGCCGGGAGCGCGCCCGCCTCTGCCCCGCCGGGAGCGCGCCCGCCTCTGCCCCGCCGGGAGCGCGCCCGCCTCTGCCCCGCCCTGTGCGTTGGTGCGCGCGTTTGTGCGCCTTTGTGCGCGCGTTTGTTTGTGCCCTACAGGAGCTTCCCTGCTCCCCCAGCTCCTCACCAAGCTCCTTTAGGGGATGGGGCAGCGCTGCCCGGGAGCCCTGGGGGAAACGCCTTTTCCTTAAAGTGTAATGGCAATGATAATGGAACCCCCCAATGGCACTAACTGCGGGTTTTGACTGATTTCTGTTCAGGGGCAGCTGGGGTGAGCCCCACCGTGCCCGAGGGTTCCTGCCCTGAGGCCGGGCACTCTGTGCCTACATGAGGTTTTGGGGGTTCCCCGGAGGTGCTGGCCAGGCTGGGGAGGGTCAGTGCCCGGGGTCCCTGTGCCCACCAGGGCCGGGCTGGGCAGGGTCAGTGCCCGGGTCCCTGTGCCCACCAGGGCAGGGCAGGGTCAGTGCCCGGGTCCCTGTGCCCACCAGGTCACAGGGGGAGGGGGATGCAGCTCCCTGAGCTGCCCCTGCACGGTTGGGGTGCGGTGGGAATGGCAGCAGAGAGGGGAGGGTGACCTTATCCATGGCATTCCCCGAGCACGGGGAGGACGTGGGACCACTGGAGCAGGTCCAGAGCAGGGCACGGAGCTGTTCCCAGGGCCGGAGCCCCTCTGGAGCCAGGTGCTGTGCCTGGGACGTGGTGAGGGCTCGGTCACACCCTGGAGGGGGCTGGAGCTGCTCCTGGCCGTGCCCGGGCCTGTGGAGCAATGGCCAAAGGGGTCTCTGCTGCCCTGAGCCCTGCTCCCTCTGAGGCCCCTCCACAGCTGATTTCTCGCTCAGAACCTGCTCCGTAGCACAAAGCTCATCCTTCAGAGCTGCTGCTAAATGGTTCCTACAGAGAAAAGGGGGTCTGCAATTCTTTACGTGTGTAGCCAATCCATCCCCAGCCACATCTTGCTGTAATTAAACACATTTTATATCTCAGGTGTGATTAATATTCGGGGACATCCCAAAGACAGTGTTTAAGTGCCTCAGGTTGGTTAATGACTGTGTATGAGGTGGTTTGTGAGCAGAGGGTGCAGAGCTGCTCTGGGGTTACCCCGGAGTGCTCAGCAGTGCTGGAATGCACCCCCAGGCTGCAGCCCCCCTTTGTCTGGAGGGGGATCGATCCCAGATTTAACTCACAAATCGATCATAACAGCTGAGATTACACTGCCAATCCTTCTTTAGTGGATTGCTATCAATTAGCACCTAAAATGTTTATGTAATGTGCTGTTAGTGTCTTCCACACCTTCGTGTGGCTCCAGGTAAAATTTGGGTGGGAGACCAAATCAGCCTCAGGCTGGGCCAGGGGAGGCTCAGGGTGGGCATCAGCAGGAATTTCCTCATGGAAAGGGTGCTCAGGGATTGGCAGGGGCTGCCCAGGGAGGTTTGGAGTGCCCATTCCTGGAGGGAACACCTGGAGGTGGCACTGAGAGCTCTGGGCTGGGGACAAGGTGGGCATCGGGCACAGCTGAGACTCGATGGGCTGGGAGCCCTTTTCCAGCCTCAGTGATCCTGGGATTCTGTGATTTTTTTGAGGTGTGTTTAATTACAGTCACATTCTTTGCACTGCCACTGTTCTCTGCTCTCTGCCTGGTCAGCTGCACCAGGGTTTCAGGTTGTCAGTGTTTCAGGAATAGAATCTGTACTTACAAAGGCAAAATTAAGGGGTTTGAATCTTTCTTTTTTTTTCTTCCACTATTTTTTTTTCTCCTTTACCCATCAGTAGCACAGGTGGTGGGGGAGTTTCAAAGGCTTTGCCTGAGATTATTTTTTATGGAGGCCTAACGAGCAGGGGAAGATGATATTTTGTGAAAGTCAGGTCTCTAAATATCTCCAGGAGAAGTTTCTTTTCCCCAGTCCCCGCCTGTGAGCTGTGGCGGTGAGCTCCTGGCGCAGGGCGGATGATTCATGGCTGGGGGCTGCACACACACCTCGGGATAACGCTGCTTGGGTGGTTTTTATGGATATGTTGAGATGATTATGATCACCCCGGCAGCACATTTGATAAATGAACGTAATTACAAATACAATAGCAATTGATGTGATCACGGTGTTTACCAAGTGCGCCTCATTGTGAGTATTGATTGGGGCTTTCAGAGGATGTGGGAGCATTCCCTGGCACCCGGAGCAGGAGAAGCTGTGGCTGCAGGGGCAGAGCTTGGGCAGATCCCTGACCCCTTCCCAGAGGAGACACCGCGGTCACACTGAGCTCAGCAGCTCTGTGTGGAGTGAAAGGACCTGCTCTGGTACCCTGCCCGTGTACCCCCATTTTTAGAGATTTTCGCCCATGCTTAACTTGCCTTTTTTCCTCCTCAAAGGCAAATAACCAACCAGGCAGAGTCTGCCTTGCTGAAAACACCAGTCTTGCACCTCAACTTAAGGCTGTGAAAGAGAATTTTTAAAAAAATTACATCAAACTTCTCTTTTAAAATAAAAATTAAAAATGAAACCACAAACCATTGAACCCGAAGCTTTATGGTATGTTTTTAGCTGATGGTTATTAATTATTGCAGGCAGCAGTGTGGTTTGGTAAGCCTGTTTTTTGTAGCTCAAGGTAGTTAGCATAATTTAGGATGCCTGCAATTATGGGATGCACTCAGGCAGACACCAGTGAGGACTGGTGAGCGTTTTCCTGTTGGGATATGAGCTCCTCATATCAAGTGCCACATGAAAAGCAAAGCTGTGGAGAAGAGATCAAAGGCAGAGCTGCTCCAAAGGAAGGGGACGATTCTGCAGCAGCCACAAAGGAAATATTGAACCAGATCAGAGCTCAGCTGGGAAGTGGCACCTGGGGAGACTCACCCAGAGCAATCCAGATGAGAGCTGGGGCCATCCCAAGGGAAGGGCACAGACTGGGTTCAGGAGTGTTTCAGCAACTGGTGACTCTGTCCTTCAAGCTCTGTGCATCCCTCTGGAATTGGGAAGGGCTCTTCATCATGAAATACTGTGTTTTAGGCCTTCAGAAAAGCTGTTGTGCTTCTATATATTCAGTGATAAGCAGTTTGTGATGTATTTAGTCTCCCCTCCAGTGTTCAGGTAGCTGCTGTGAATTTTAACTTCCAGTTTTTGCAGTTATTTGATGACTTCTGTCCTTCACTCTGCCTTCTTTAGTGTCCAGAGACCTCAAGCCCACCAACCCTGGCTTTGCACCATAGGGACATGTTTTTGGCATGCTGTGTTCTCAGTGATTCTGCTGCTGCTCCTCCCTGACACCCTTTATTCTACAGAACACCCTTGGCTCTTGCACATCTCTGTCCATCAGGGCTGAACCCAGCGGCACCAGCAGGTGGGAACTCAGGAGCAGGGAAAGCCAGGAGACCCCCAGGGTCTTCAGGGGAGCAATCCCACCCTGTGCTGCCTGCCAGGCTCCGGGGCTTTGGCAGCTGGAGGGCCAGAGCTGCTTACAAACCCACGGGAGCAGCAGTGTGTGCTGCAACCTGCTTAAATGGGGGACTGGGGGAGCTGGGTCCTCTCCTGCAGCCTGGTTAAATGGGGGATTGGGGGAGCTGGGTCCTCTCCTGCAGCCAGGTTAAATGGGGGACAGAAGGGAACTGCATCTTCTCCTGCAGCCAGGTTAAATGGGGGACTGGGGGAATAGGATCTTCTCCTGCAGCCAGGTTAAATGGGGGACTGGGGGAATAGGATCTTCTCCTGCAGCCTGGTTACATGGGGGATTGGGGGAATAGGATCTTCTCCTGCAGCCAGGTTAAATGGGGGGTTGGGGGAGTAGGATCTTCTCCTGCAGCCTTGTCCTTCCATCTGGAATTCGCTGATGAAGGACTGTGGCTGGTCCCTGTCTGTGGTGTTCAGAGCAGGCAGTGGTTACTGGGACCAGTCCCTCCCAGTGGTTGTCTGCCATGGAGACAGCATCTGAGTGTATTTGTATTTCCTGCTGCACTGCACAGCAGGTGCTGCTTGTGCTGGCACAGAAAGCCAGTGGTACAACGTGGTTTTGGTTGGAATTCATCTCAACATCTTCCAGTGCTGCAATTCCAAAGCAGGTCAGGTGTTTCGGGTTTCCCTTGCTGTTGAGTACTTTGGTTGTATTGCTCAGAAATTAGGAAGAAATTCTTTACTTCGGGAAGGAATTGTTCCCTGTGAGGGAGGTGGGGCCCTGGCACAGGGTGCCCAGAGAAGCTGTGGCTGCCCCTGGATCCCTGGAAATATCCAAGGCCAGGCTGGACAGGGCTTGGAGCAGCCTGGGACAGTGGGAGCTGTCCCTGCCTGTGGCACTGAAGTTTCCTTCTGTGTTTTGGGGTAGCAGCAGCTGCACTGCCACGTTCTGCAGGTGCTGCTGGCACAGGAAGCCTTCAATTCTGCTCCTCTCCAACTTCCCATCCCAAAGAAGGCACTTGGAAGAGCACTTCAGGATCTCAGCTGAGAATCGAATCAGAAAAGGTTCTTCTCGTGAATGGCTGATCAGCCTTAGCTGCCTTGGCTGCAATGTGATTTAAGAGTACTTAGCACCTTGCATTAATTGGCTCTAAATGGGCAAAAGGCATTAAAATGAAATTCTTTTAATTAAGTGACAATAAGCATTCCGTGCTCCGACACTCAGCTGTAAATTGTTTTGGAAGCCAGGCCTGGGAAGCTGCTCGTGCTCTGCCCACGGACGGGTTCCTGGTGGCACAGCTCAGGTGTACCTCACTCACCCCGAGGCACAACAACTGGGTGAGGAGGATCTTTGCTTGTTTTTCCCTTCCCCTGTTTGCAGAATCCTTGGCTTTGGCTGCCTCATGAGCCGGGCAAGCAGGGAAGTGTCTGCTCCAAACGCGGCTTTCCTTGATATTCCTCTGGATCTGCTGCTTGTCCCGGGTGGTTTTCTTCCATTTAGGGAAGGAATAACGTTTGGAAAACTCCAGCAGGTGGTGAAGGAGACACGTTTTGGCGAGTGTGGGGTGTTTGGGGTGTCTGGTGCCGGAGCTGTGGCTGCCAGCAGCATTTGGGGGTGCCGGGGGCAGATTTGGGGCAGGGACACCAAACCCTGTGGGTTCTGAGGAGCTGCTGTGGGAAGGGTTCCCCCTCCAGGGAGTGAGAGAACTCGCTCCTGCGCTGGTGTGAGCGCCCTTCCCAGCAGAGCGAGGCACAGAGTCTCCATCCCTGTCCCCCGTACCCCGGGTTCCTCCGGCCAGGCTGCCCCGCTGTGTCCGGCCGAGGTTTGTCCCTCTGACAGAGCGGCGCTGGGGCAGAGGAGAAACCCTGCACCGCCTGAGCTCGGCTCTGCCTGCTCATCCCATTTGGATGCAATCAGCTCCTCGGAACCGCTCCCCTCCGTGAATGTAAATCTCATTAAAGCCCTCTTGGTTCCCTGCCCACTTCTCCACCATGAATCCGATCGCTGTCATTATTTCTGCCTGTGTCACTTTTATTTTCTCTTACCTTTTCCCCCTCGGTTTTATGTAAATAATGTTTGGATAATGGAGTGAAATGGTTTCCATGGTGCTGAACAAATACAGGTCACGGTGTGTGGGACTCCTCTGCACCTGAACATAAAGGTGAACACGTATATAATTTTTAATTATTCGCTTTCTTACAACTAAGAAATAAGTTTTGTGTCTCTTTTAGCATTGTTTTGCTGACGAGAAAAATTAGTTCATTACGAATTCTGCCAAAAATAGTTCTGCCTTTCAAATGGTAATTTTTTCACTGTATTCATCCATTTTTTTTCTTTTAAATGACACTATCATGCATTACACCATCTGATTAAAAAATCTGCTGGAATAATATTTACACTGAACATCTGTCATTGGCAGCTGTAAATATGTTCTGTATTTATCTACAAGAGCTCGGGCTCGGAGCCGCTTGCAGGCAGCAGAACTTCCACTGAGGGAAGGAGGCTCTGGCTGCCCGGGCTCTGCCTCGGACAGGGCTGTCCTGGAGCAGGTTAAACAGAGGGATCATTAATTTGGGAACCAGTCTGAGGTTACAAGGGCTGCTTTTAAAGCGCTCCCCAGTTGGTGTCACAGGGGGAAGCTGCAAGTGCAGTTTTGCAGGAGGATGAGGGTTTGGTGCTGGGTTTAGGGGTGTCCTGGGACCCCCAGGGCTGGATGGGGCCCAGAGCCTGGGGAACTGGGGTGGGATTGTGTTGCTGCTGCCCCCGAGAGCCCCAGCCCCACTCCTGTGCTGCCCCTGCAGTTGCTGGGTTCCTGTTCCCGTGCTGGAGCTGAGCCGAGCCTGGATGCAGTCAGCAGGGCAGGAGAGGAGAGGAGCACACTTTAATGCCCTCCCATCCCAGCCTGTGTGCGCTCTGTCTCACTTTCAGACGGCTTTCTCACGCTCTGCAAACAAGGAAAGAGGATTTCACTCATCCTCAAAGAAAGAGGATGATAAAACGGAGTTTATGAGCTTTATCTCATTGTCAGAGTTGCCATCTAAATAGAATTTACATTGTCTAACCCCACTTAGGTCCTGTCTTTCCCTGTAACCTCCGCAGAGGAGCTGAGCTGGGGGGTTTGGAGCTGCTCCCTCACACCCAGAGCCCTGCAGGTGTGACCCACAGAGTGCCAGGGGTGTGGGGACCTGCTCTGAGCTCCTGGTGTGACACTAAATCCCAGAGGGAATGTTAAAGAACTTGTCTTGTAAGATTTAGTTTAAATTTTTAGTGCCAGTTTAACAAGTAGCAGTGGTTTTGCTGTTCACAGACCTTGCCCTTCTTAGGAAGACTTGGGGTGAGTCTTGGAGTGAAGGAGGGAGTGACCTGAAATAATGAAATCCTCACCAAGTGAGTACCTCAACGAGCAGCTGAAAGCACGTTCTCAGCTCTGCACTGTGTGAACACCTGCAGACACCAAGCTGTGCCTCACTCTGGAGCTCAGCCTGGGCTGGATTGTCAGGGAGAGAAAAAACCCAGACATGAAGTTCTTTAATTGAAAATTCCCTGCCTCAGTTTGAAAGCATTTTCATCTGGGCTGAGCTCCCTCAGCTGGGGCCACGAGACTCGGAGTTGTAGGGTAGCTCCAAGGACTAGAGACAGCAGCACAGAGTGTGGCTTAAGTGACTAATCAGACAGAAAAATAAATGCTGGAGCCAACAGACTCGAGAACAGTCCGTGGGCAATCTGTGGTTATCCCTGATATTGTAAATGAGCTGTTGAATAGATCAGAGTAACTTACAAATGAAAGTACTAAATTACCATCAACAGAAGTTTGTGTAGGGGTGACTCACACGCAGAAAAGGGACACAGTGTTTATCAAAAATCTTCCACTGCAAATAATTCATCTGTTACCCTGAGCCTCGTCTTGAGCTGGTCCTGGTGGCGAGGGAGGGGTTATTCTGATGTAAAGGTGTGTTGTCCCCAGCTGATGGCATTAAATAATCCCCTGCCCAGCTGCACAGGGCTGGCCTGGCCAGTGCCATCCCCCTGCCCCTGTCTGGAGGTGACACCGGGACCTGTGACCCCTGCAAGGACCTTACCTGCAAGGGCCTCGTGCTGCTGTGCTGACCCTGGGGTTAAAGGTGCCCCACAGGCTGGACAATTCCTCTCCTCTCCAGCTCTAACAGTGCTCAGTCGGTGCTCTGGAGCAGCAGAGGACACTGCTCTGGGGGGTTGGTGGAACAACACCGAGTTCTGCACGTGCAGCTGGGAAATGTGCTGCGGATTGCTGAGGGTGGGACAGGCTTCATCCTCACCCCTCGGTAGGGGACCCGAGCCAGGGAGGAAGTGTTCCTTAGAGGGGATGTAAAATGCAGTGTTTCCCCCAAGTCGCCTTTAATTTAGGTCCTACAGGTTCTGTGTCTAATTTAGGTCCTACAGGTTCTGTTTCTAGAGCTGGTTCTTAATAACGAAGCAAATCGTGTCCATGAGGAGTCCTCTGGCTGCACCACTGAGGGCACCACTGGAAAATACCCTGCCTGTGTGCATGGTCTCCCACATCCCTTTGGGGTATTTTAGAGTACAAGGTGCTGTATAAAGGTTTTGGTTTAATGCTATGTTTAGGCTGCTTTAGTTTGTCAGTTCGAGAACCACAAACAAACACGGAATTCATGGGGGTTGGTAAGTCAGACCTACCCTCCTAATCTTTATTATTTAAAGGAACAATTGTGTTTATTCTTAGAGAATCCCAGGATCTCTGAGGTTGGAAAAGCCCTACCAGCCCATGGAATCCAAGCTGTGCCCGATGCCCACCCTGTCCCCAGCCCAGAGCACTGAGTGCCACCTCCAGGAATTCCTTGGGCACCTCCAGGGATGGGCACTCCAAACCTCCCTGGGCAGTGCCAAGGCCTGAGCACCCTTTCCATGGGGAAATTCCTGCTGATGTATTTCTTCTCCCCCAGCAGTATTTTTCAGAAGTCCCATTAGAATTCTGAGATGAAGACAGCTGCCTCCTTTCCTGCTGTGTCACGTTACGGGTGAGGGACACCAGGCTGATCACAACAGTCTTTAAGAGATATTCATAAACATAATTTTCCCTGAAGTTTTGACATGGAAAAGTTTGTGAGGAGAATTATGGCTCTTATTATCAGCAATATGTTAAGGGCTAAATTTAGTTACTGATGTGGCAGGAAACTATGGGAGTAGTTTTGGTTGAGGCTGAGGCTGAAGCAAAGCAGCCCACCCTCCTCAGGAATTAATGGAGGCTTTCATTCTTCCTGGCAGAGCTACTTTATCATTCATATGACTAAACAGACAATCAATTTAACAGCAACGTATGGGAATGGAGGGAATGAACAAATAAGCTATGAATGATGAGAATAGAAAAATCAAGCCCCCCTCCCTTATTCCCTTTTAATGGCTAATACCAACAGGGACAAGACCAGTAAAAAGAGGTTAATGAATTGCAAAGATCCTTTAGAAAGTGATTGACTGGTATTGAAGCTCAGTCAAATCAGTCATAAATATTTACTTTTATTAGCAACAGTGGGTTGCCTGTTATTTTCAATTGATTTTTAAAGCTGTCAGAAATCTACCACTGTGACTATTATCAAGTGTTTTATTTCATCGATATTTTCGAGCTGCAAAGAGCTGGACGAGCCCCTGTCCTGAGCCCCTTTCCTGAGCTCTTGGGGGAGTGTTGGTCCCCAAGGACCCTCAGAGGGAAGTTAAAATAAGCTTCAATCCCTGGGATGTGACCCCGTGTCCTCTCGGGGTGTCTGTGCCACCCTCAGCCAGGTGCCCAGGCTGGAGCTGCGCGGGGATTTGGGAAGGAGCCTGGTGGTTCCTGCCAGCCCTGCCCTGGCTGGCACCCACCCGGGATGTCCCCAGGGAGCCCGGGGGCACAGAGCCTTCCCAAAGCACGGAAAACCTTTCCGAGGTGCTGTTTGCTGCGTTCCAGCCTAATCGCATCATTCAAAGGGGAATAACAAAAGGAATTTCCCGGAGATAACAACAAAGAGTTAACATTTCCCAGGGCAGACAAGTTTCCAATTCAATTAGTTTTAATGAACCTTCTGCTCACTGGTTACTGAACTAGAAAGAACAGCAATAAATGCCCAGAGGAAAGAGAGAGAGGATATTAAAGGAGGGTTAGTGTATAGTATATAAATTTCCAAGTTGACTAAAAGAGTAGCCTTGATATAGTTTTAGGAACCAAACCTGCAATATCGTCTCTGCTTTCCCTTCCCAGCTGTCACCCACGCTGGATAAACCTTCCCCTGTCCTGATCCTGCCAAACTATCGACCCTCTATTGTCTCTGGAAACGCTGGGAAAAATGACAAATTGGTTTTTTGGTTATTTTTAAAATTAACTGTACAGCTTCCTTTTTTTTAAGGAAAAAAACAGAGTTGCAGTATTAGTATTTCACATGCCAAGTGCAGAGAAAACAGGAGTTAATAAGGAAACGAAAAAACAAATATAAATTCTGTAATGAGAACTCTATATTTAATGTATTTTAATATGAAATGCACAGTAATTTTTTTAAAAAGAAAGCTTTGAGGCTATTGTTCCGCCTATTATTAACAGCATTTCCATGCATGTTTGCTTTAAGTTTAAATATTAATTTTATATGAATTTTGGCCAGTGAAATTCTGCTCTGTGGAATTTTCCTGTAGTGTTTCCAGAGCCCAGCAGAACGTGTCAGGTCCCGGTTAACACACAGCCACCCCGTTGCACGTGTTTGCACACCCCTGCTGCCTCCATATTTGACAGAAATAGTAGATTTTAATATGTGCTGCATATGGCATTATTGTTTCAGAGAGCATTTTCTCTTATATGAGGCTTCCCCCCCACCACTCACTGAATTTCCTTGGAATTAGCAACCTGTACTTAAAATAGTTCATAGCCTGCTTCCTTCCACCAGCAGTGCTAACCGCTGGGGAAAACCCTGCCATCTAAGCATGTGGCTTACCATTCATTTGTAATCTAATGTGAATTTAGAACAAAAATCTGAGTTTTCCTGCTCATATTGGGAGAAGCTAAGGGCAGAATTGTGCTTGCTGTGTTTCCACACTGAATTGTGCTCACTGTGTTTCCTCACTGGATTGTGCTCACTGTGTTTCCACACTGAATTGTGCTCGCTGTGTTTCCTCACTGAATTGTGCTCGCTGTGTTTGCATACTGGTGTTTTCTCTCTGAGCCCCAGTGCTGGTCACTGGGCAGGCAGCAGAATTCCAGCTCTGTCCAGTCCCGCTGAGCCGTGCACGTCAGCAAAGCCAGGCTCATGTCCATTAAAGCCAGGCTCGTGTCCCTTAAAGCCAGGCTCGTGTCCCCTAAACCCCTGCAGCCTCCCTGGGCAGCACAGCCACACCTCGGGAGTGCAACTCATCCTACAGACACCTCTAAGCATTAAAATACACATCCTAAAGAGAGGCTTTTCCATTGTCAGAGTCTGAAATAATAGATCCCACCTCCTCTCCTCACTGCTTAGTTTGCAAGATCAGCACCAAAAGAGCCAGGGCTTTTAGGCTGGGTTTCTATTTTAATTTAATTTTGGGTACAGTAGCTGGATT
>VWZT01008521.1:38003-77647 GCA_013397055.1 Pachycephala philippinensis
TTTTTTTTTTTTTTTTTTAAATTCTCTGGTGTTTGTAACGTGATAGAAAATTATTACAGTAATTTTACAGGCTGTTTGCAAAGGAACAAATTGAACAGCTGAGGCGAAGTTCTCCAGAAATACAAATATTTGTGTTTGTGGGAAGTGTTTCGGGGCAGGGATGGGTTAGGGAGGGGTGCTGAGGAGCATGGATAGGTGCTGAGAGTTAAGGATGGGTGCTGAGGGTTAGGGATGGGTTAGGGATGGATGCTGAGGGGCAGGACTGGGTGCTGAGAGTTACGGATGGGTGCTGAGGAGTGGAACAGCTGCAGTCCTGGGTGGCTGGACTGAGCCAACCCCTCCACGGGGATCCAAGCCCCATCCTGGTGCAGGGGAGCTGGAGCTGGAGCTGAGCTCCAGCGGGGGAACTGGGANGTTAGGGATGGATGCTGAGGGGCAGGACTGGGTGCTGAGAGTTACGGATGGGTGCTGAGGAGTGGAACAGCTGCAGTCCTGGGTGGCTGGACTGAGCCAACCCCTCCACGGGGATCCAAGCCCCATCCTGGTGCAGGGGAGCTGGAGCTGGAGCTGAGCTCCAGCGGGGGAACTGGGAATGAGGAGATGCCTGCAATCAGCCAGGGGGTCTCTCATTGCTGCCCTACAGATTTTCTCATCACTCGCTGAATTCTGTCCCTGTTGGCACGGGGAATATTTGTTCCTCACAGGGACAGGCTCAGGGTGAGCCCCACACCCATTTTTAGGAGCAGGGCCCACTCCAGCAGTGCTTCCTGAGCAGATCCTGAGCTCCAGGCTGGCAGCCTCCTCCCCAGCTCACTGAATCCTGAATCCCAGCAAATGGCGCTGTAGGATTCTGGGAAGGCGAACAAGAACAATGGGGGAGATAAAATAACCCTGCCTTCCAGTTTCTGAAATAGCAACTCAAAGTCTAGAACTTGCCTCTAAGATATTACAAGAACTTTGCCAAGTAGCACATGAGAAAATAGAGCCCACAGCCATATAGTAAGCAAAAAAATTCTGTTTGAGTATTGACATGACAGTTTTTGAAAGTTCAAGCAGAAAACCAATTATAATGAGCACTGAAAAGCCCGAAGCCCTGCTGTTCAATAAATAAAAAAGTACAACAAACTATTTTCCAAAAAGGTTCTAGAGAGTTTCTTCTTGTCCCACTACTTACAATATGATTACATAAATAGTCTCTATTTGCCGTTGAATTGCCAGGCAGCTGTATTAAAGTACAAATCAAATCAAGTCAGGATTAGAAAGTAAAAGAGCATGGTTTAAAGTAATCTATCCCCCAGGAACTGTGCTCAGATTCATCAAACAGAGCTTAAAGTACAGTATATCTTATACCCTTGTGTTTCCATGCTGCACTGCTGCACAACCAGTTATTATTTTTGATATCCAGAGAATGCTGCTCGTAGCTTTAGGAGGCTCACTTGCTTATTTAAAGTACCAGAAACCTTCTCTGTCACTTATTATTATTTCTCTTGGTTAAGATTCATGAGGAGGCCGTGAGTGTGGAAGGCACGGAGCTGCTTTATTGATCGCATCGTATTTGCCTCCCCTGAATTACTCGGAATCTGCGCCGTGGATAAAGGAATGATGTGCTTTCCCCGCTCCTGCTGATCTGCAGGTGCAATATTTTTAAAAGCTTAACCCCGTGCGTGGTTCTGCCTCATCAGCAGAGTTTCCCTCCCGGGGTGTGGGACCTCGGCCCCGGAGCCAGGTCAGTGATCTTTAGGTGAGCAAAGCTCTGACCCCTGGTTACCTGATCAAACACACTTCTGCTGGTCTGGAAGCATAATTGGCTCTCAAAATGAGTTCAATTCACACAGTGAGCATGACTTGATAGAGCTTTTCTGTATTCCTATTTTGAGGCCACAGGAATACAAGGTCCCCTTGGTGCAGACCCTGTGCGTGACAGAGGATCCCAGGTTGGCAGGGGAAGGGCAGAGCCTGGGCCTGTTCTGGGTCATTGTCCCACGGGGCTGGGACTTGTGCAGAGCAGAGCCAGCCTCGCATCCTCCTGATGGCCAAAGGGCAACGAGCAGGAATGAAAATTCACAAGGATGAATGGGAATAAAAACTGCCTGGTTGGATGCTCAGCAGCTGGCTGGTAACAGATACTTCCATGATCCTCTCCCGAGGACACCACGGGGTCTGGGTGCACCAGGTGTCTTTGGTGGCAGCTCTTTGGGCTCAGAAGGTGGGGCCTGGGGCAGGGCTGCCTCTGGGCTGGGCTGTGCCCGGGGTCCTCCTGGGCTTGTCCAGTGGCTCAGCACAGGCTGAGCGAGAGGAGGAGCTGGGAGACTCCAGATGGGATTCCTGACAGTGAATTCCTGCCCGAGCTGGCGGAGCAGGAGGGCTCTTCCTGCCCACCTCCCTCACACAGAGCAGGAGCACTGCCCGTGTCCCCGTGCCCATGTCCCTGTGTCCCCGTGCCCGTGCCCCACTGCCCGTGCCCCACTGCCCATGCCCCACTGCTCATGCCCCACTGCCAGCCCAGCCCAGGACCCCTGTTCTGCTGGGATGTTGTAAGGAAACTGCTCCAAGTGGGGCTAGGGGAGCTTGAGGCTGGGTATGAGGAAGTATTTCCTCATGGAAAGGGCTGTCAGGCATTGGGACAGGATGCCCAGGGCACTGGTGGAGTCACCACCTCTGGTAGTGCTCCAAAACCTGTGACTGTGGCACTCGAGGACAGGGGTGGGTGGTGAACGTGGTGCTGGTTGATGGTTGGACTTGGTGATCTCAGAGGCCTTTTTCAGCCTTCACAATTCCTTGGTTCCGTGGTTGCTGTCACTCTGCTGGGGGAGATCATCCTCCCTCCAGCACAGGGCAGTGCTGTGGCTGCGAGGGATGCCTCCATCGCAGAGGTTCACATAGAGCCATTGAAAATTAATGTATTGGTCATTTTTGGCTGCTGTGCCCTGGGCTGGGGATGAGGAGGAAGGGGTCACAGCGAGCACTTGTTGCAGCTCTTCCCCTGAAGTTCTGTTCTGGGGGATGACTCCCTTTTTTCTGTCATTTGTGGGGTTTTTCTTGGCTTCCCAGGGAGCAGCGAGAGAACGGGGCCCTGCTCCTCCTTTTGCCCTCCTCACAATCCCACAAACTGCACGTCTCCATCCCTGCTCCTGCAGAAGCTGGCCCCGGACAGCACAGCCCTGCGTGGTTGTATAAATGTTAGTGGGTTACAGAGGAGCCCCTTCCTCCTTCCCCATTCCCTCTCCTCTGCTGAAATTGCTCTGAACAATTTTGGGGGAATCTTTTAATGAAGTATTGATTTTTATCAAGCACATCAAACTAAAGGTAAATGTACCGCCGTGTCATGTTTAAGAAAAACAATACAAAAAACCCCGAGCCCCAGTATATTACAGATAAACTAAGATAAATGACTTAAGTGCTCAGTTTGTGGAGTAAATTGAAACCATACATCACAGGCTTTCATTATTTTATATTATAAATACTGTAAAGAGTAGGAAAGATGATTGAACAGTAATACAAAATTAGTACTAATTGTCATGACTCCCTTGATGAGGAAATGTGCTTTTAATACAAATAATGCGGAGTAATCATTATAACAAAAGTTAATTTTTTATCGCCCGTGATTGCAGGGTGATAATCAGAGGACTCTGACATCCATTAAATTGCCCTTCCCCGATCCCGCATGAAGAAATGAAGGGATCTGTGTTAATTTTCAGGCTCCCTTTGATTGGGTGAACCTGTCTCCGTGTTGTGTGACACTCCTGCCACAGGTCATTGCCTGGTGCAGTGTACCATGAAACAAACAAATAGAAAAAGGCACCTTCTGGCACTTTAAGTTTCGCTGCCATCTGACTGCAGCCCCGGTGGGTTGAAATGATGAAAAGCACAGCCTTGGAAAAATCTTCCTATGGTTAGATTGGGAAAAATGAGTATGATTATCACATGTGCTGGGAAGGGCAGGATAGACAGCTGAAGTCATCTCAAAACTCCAGAGAGAGGAGGAAGACAAGAGGTCACAATTATATTCTGGTATCACACTCCCTTTCACGGAGATCTGATCTATTCGGTTTGTTCTTGGAGGGTGCTTAGGGAAGTTCTAATTAAGGGAAGAAAGAATTTTGACACATGTGAAGCAGAGATCAATATTTAGCACCATAATCAGCAATTCCTGATGGTTTGACAATGTCACTATCCACACTGTAACTATCCATTATTCCCGGCGAAGGGAGCCAGGCGGAGGCTAACAGGCTTACTGCAGCCTCTCATGAATCACGGCCAGCAGTGCCTCATTCACTTCTATTTGTCTTGCTTTTCATCTTCATTCATCCTTATAAAGCAGCCTGTGCTGCCACCAGCCTGGAGAGCCACGGTGGCTCTGCGCCGGGACGGAGCTGGGAACGCGCCTGGGGCGGGAATGGGGGCGATTCCTGCGGGAACTGGGGAGATTCCTGCGGGAACGGGGGCGATTCCTGTGGGATCAGGGGACCTTCGTGCCAGCTAAATCTGTGCCGTGCCTGTAACACCCGTGGTGGGTGCACAAGGAGCGTTTCCACAGCTGATGGTGCTGGGAATAGGCAGGAATGGGGAAGGAGCCCCTGGCTCCGGCTCCTCCAGCAAGAAATGGAGAGATCAGGAGAGTTGTTTTTAGGGTATGATCCCGTACCTGCTTAAATTGATGGCATCCAGCTCTAATGGTGCAGCAGCAAAAGAAAAATGGAGCAGGAGAAGGAGCTGAATCTCCAGTTTTTCCTACTTGTGCATGGAAGACCATCAATCATCCTGTTTACTGGCTGAACTCTGAGCGGAGCTGCTGGAGCATTAGAGAGAAGGATGACACACACACCAAGCCCCCATTTGTTTTTGTTTGCTCTCTGGGGATCATGGCTTTAATTGTTCAAGGGTGGAGATCTGGGAGGTGCTCGAGGAGCTTATCACTTTACCCAATTTCCCCCCAAAATGCGGGGTGAATTCTGCACCTCCCCAGGCATCCGTAGCTGCGTCCCTTTAAAAATGGGATCACTCCAATGTGGGAGCAGAACTGACTCAGGTGACTGCTGCCCATGCCTGAGCACACCACGAGCACTGATCCTTCAAAGCAAAATAATTTGGAAGAAATTCTGAGCTGAAAATGATCTGCACTGCCCAAGTTTCCTCACCGATGATGGAGACATTGCCAGGTGCCCCACTCAGTTCATGAATCTTTCATAAACAATGCCAAATTTGCACTGGAAAGTGCTGTCACACCCACTTTGGGTCTAGTGCTGATCAGAATCCAATGAAAACACGTTTTGCTGGGGTAGGAACGTGGGAGTGATGCTTTGGGTGTGCCATGATCTGGACAACAAGCTGTCCCTCCCTTCCCACCTGATTTAAACTGAAATGCAAATTGTTCAAATGGTAAAAATGAAACTGTGAAATCTGGGATGCCTTCACATGGTTCCTTGGGAACATCTCCAGGTGCAAGGCAATGTAAGGGGGACACAATTTTGCTGCTTTTTCCAAGAATTGGTTATATCCTGTGGAACAGTCTGTTGTTAATCCCCATAAAAATGCAAAGTTTTAACATCGTGCCTTGTTCTTTTTTAAATAAGAAATCAGGATTTTATATTCAAATACCTGAATAACAGTATTTGGTTTTCCATGCTGAGTTTTTAACGATCTGAAGAGTGACTTTGATATTGGTCTGTTTGTTCTTCCCTCCCCTCACCGTTTTGGCTGAGCTGATGACCCTGCGTGGTTCGAGCTTAAAGAAATAAATACTTTGTGTAATGGGATAGAATAATTTGAGGCCGCTTAACACAGAGTACATTAATTCCTATGTTTCTCCTCCCAGTGCCGTTCCCACAGCGTGCTCTGTGTTCCTGGGGGTGGCAATGAGAGTCCCAGAGTCCTGCTTTTCCAGTTCTGGCTCTCGGTGCTCCTTGCCCGCTGCCCACGGGTGGGATTGGGATTGGGATTGGGGTGGTCCTGGCCCCCCTGCCCACCCCAGCCCGCCCTGCCCGGGGCTCTGGCAGCGCCCAGGGCTGCTCAGCACCCCCTGGATGGAGCTCTGAGTGAGATGCTGACACAGCTCTCATCCCGACTATCCCGAGTAGCACTAATTAAGGGCTGTCCAACTGTGCTTGCTGTTGAGCCGCTTGCTCCGGTGGGTGACAGGGAACAGCCTGGGATCTGTCTGCAGAATGACATAACAAAGGAGGGGGGAAATAACCGGCCCTCGGAGAGGGTGGGCTGGGATAGAGAGCCCTGAACTAGGCTTGAATTGCATATTTTGTTGTTATAAATATGTAATCTCAGATTAAGCACCGCAGCCTGCTATGTTTTTGCTTTCATTATATATTTATTAGTGCTCCAGTGGTTGCTGTAAGTGATAATTACAGAGGAGCATAAATTAATAAGGAACTTGGGGAATGATTTTCCCTTTGTTAGAAAGGTTATCAATAAATCTTCCTTTTTTTTTTTTTTTTAAGAGCATGATGGTCAGCGTTGCTGGTCTGCAAGGTTTGGGCTGGGGGCCGGGGAGGGAGAAGGACCCATTGGGTGCCAGGGGCTGCTCCACGGGAGGCTTGGCAAAGCAGACCCTGGGCAGCTTGGCTCGGAGACCAAATCAGCCCAAAGTTCACTTCTCTGTCTGGAGGCTTTCCCCAGAGTGATCCCCAAGCAGGGCCTGACCTGGAACCCCTCTGTGGGGCCCCCAAAGGCAGCGCTGCCGGGGGACCCCCAGAACAGCAGGGAGGGCACCCGGAGGGTTCCTGGGGTCCCCGAGGTGCCCCCAGGGCGGGGAGCAGGGGCTGTTTGGGGACCCCCAGCAGTGGGCAGTGGCAGTGGCAATGGGCAGGGGGCAGTGGGCAGTGACACCTCCCGTGGGCAGCTGCCCCTCGGCAGTGCCCGTGCCCCCATGCCGCTGTGGCAGTGGGCAGTGGGCAGTGCCTGTGCCCCCACGCCGCTGTGGCAGTGGGCAGTGGGCAGTGGGCAGTGCCCGTGCCCCCACGCCGCTGTGGCAGTGGGCAGTGGGCAGTGGGCAGTGCCCGTGCCCGTGCCCCCACGCCGCTGGGGCAGTGGGCAGTGGCAGTGCCCGTGCCCCCACGCCGCTGGGGCAGTGGGCAGTGGCAGTGGGCAGTGGGCAGTGGGCAGTGCCCGTGCCCCCACGCCGCTGTCCTTTCCCGGCGCTCGCCTTCGCTGCAAACCAAAGAGCAAAGGTCTTTAACTCTTTAACCAAATTCCAATGTCTGCCAAATTCAATCGCTGTCATTCCCTCAGAAAAAGACACTGTAATATGTGCGTCCTGATCCAATTTTATAGAAAAAGACAGAATTTACATACTGTTTATTTAGTTAAGTCTCTAAAATCAATACCTTTGTCTGTAGCTCTTTTATTTAAAATACATCATGACATTGCAAACTGCTGTATAAATGAATTTTTCCAAACCACACATGTTGTTAATGTTTTTCTATTGCACATTTTTTTTAAAGTTTGAATCGTAGCATTTAATAGATCAACTTAAATGTATTTTAATATTGGATTACTAAAGAATGTTAAGTTTTACATTTCTAAAATTATAAATATTATTTCAAAAGGTCAGTCATTTGCCCAAGACTTATCTGTCCAATGGAGAACATATTTCAAACCATCCAGACACAGAAACTGATCATGTTAAATACTAAGAAAAAAATGGAATCTCTTAATAATATATCTTTTTTTCGGTAGTAGAGAGAGAGGAAAGAGCAGCCTTGGACAACAAGCCTGATGAATACTTGTGTAGGCTGCCAGCAGTGCTTCAGGAAAAGAGAACCCTCTCTTTTGGGGGAGGACCTGGAATTTATGGTCTTCATTTACACATAGGTTAAAGTGTGTTTTGGAGGCTGTAAGCAGGAGTAGAAAGAATTCTTTTAAAGAAAATTTATATAATAAAATCTGTTTAATAACATTTATTTAATAAAATTTATCGAATAGGTTTTTTTTAATACAATGTGCACTGCTGCTCCGGCTGAGCTGGGTCTCGTGGCTGTGCTGCTCTCGGGGCCCAGGTCAGCCCCAGCTCAGGTGTGCCCCGAGCCTGACCCTGCCCGTTTTTGGGCGAGCTGGGTTTGTGGGAGCCAGGGGAGCACCAGGGCTGGGGCTGCTCTCAGCCCAGCTGAGAACTCTGCGTGTGAGGGGTTGGGTCTCACCTGGCTGGGACCACACCTTGTGCCAGGAAAGTGTGGGTACTGAGCACTGACATGGGCGAGGGGGGCAGAGCTCATTCTCTGAGGGTGTTCAGCACTGACAGATGCACCCCGATTTTACTGGGTTTCCTTTTTTAAGCTATGAGCCTTTGTACAGAATTGAAGTTTCAAACCCTGGCAGGTTCTACTGGAGCTGTTTGCTGCGAGCTCCCAGTTTAATGACCTGTTAATGAGCAAATGACCTCGGCTCAGCAGGTAAATTTTGGAAGGATCAGAACCTCCAGTCCGTGATGCTCAGCTCTGTGTAGGGTGCAATGTCAGCCTTCAGGTGAGCCCTGTGCTCCTCTGGACAGGGAAAGAGCCTGGAAGTGGTCCAGGAAAGGTTGGACAGGGCATGGAGCAGCCTGGGATGGTGGAAATGTCCCTGTCCGTGGCAGGAGGTGGTGTGGGATGAGCTTTAATGTCCCTTCCAAACCATTCCAGGATTCCATGACTCTACAATTACCCCTCCTCTGAAACTTGACTTGTGGGAGTTCCACGAATTTAAAGATCAAATGTGGGTGCTGTGGAATTCTCTCATTTATCACTCCCAGGACGACCTGGAAGGAAGTGTAAAATCATTCCTGAAAATGTCTGCAGGTGATACCAGGATGATTGTGTCATCTTCCACGTATGGCCAAAAAAACTTTGGCTGTTCATAGTGGTGGAAATGATTGGCAGGCCTCAAATGTCACTTCTTTAGTTTCAGTATTTGAGTCCTTGCCCTGCTTTTCTTAGAAAATGGATTTATTCTTTTGTGATTGCTCATTTAAAAATGCAAACAAAACCTTTTTATTGATTTGTGTGTATTGGCAGAATTACAGTAATTGCATCAAATGACATAATTGGTGTAAATAGGTATAATGATGTCATTAGCATGTGTGATTGTGACATTTAACAGTGTAATTAAAATGTATAATGACATGGTAAAAGTCCTTATTAAAGAATGCCAGAAAAGCTCTGCAGGTGGACAGAGCAGGATTTTAAAAATTCAATATTGCTGTCACTCTTTCATGTTCTTTTCAAAGCAGCAAAAGCCATTAGGTCACATCAAAACTGATTTTTAAACCCACAGGTCTGTTCCTGGGAAGGCTTTTTCCACTGGGAAGGTTCCAGCAGCACCTCAGTGGCTCCAGGGGACCTGTTCTGGGTAGGAAAATCTGCTCACCCCAGCTGTGCTCCCTGGGGTTCAGCCTTTCTGTGGGACTCTGCTCCCACAGCACCAGGCTCCCCGTTTTCATGGGCACGGGGGGTTCAGAAGGAGAGCTCAGCTTGGAAGGGACCCCATGGACACCACCGTGCCCAGCGCAGCACTGGTGGTGAGGCTCCAGCTCCAAAGGGACTGGAAACAGTTGGAAACCCCCAAAGGGTGAAAGGGTGCACCAGGCACAGAGGGATTTCATTCCATTCACCAAACACCCCTCTGTCAGAGGAATGTGGCTCTGTTCCCAGGGGTGATCCCCACGTGCTGCCCAAGTCTTTGTCCCGGGTTTGTGTGACATTTGTGGGCTGTGCCTGAGCGGGAGAGGATGTGCCAAAGCTTTACAGAATCAGGGAATCCCAGACTGGTTTGGGCTGGGAGGGACCTTACAGCCCATCCCATCCCACCCCTGCCATGGCAGGGACACCTCCCCCTGTCCCAGGCTGCTCCAAGCCCCGTCCAACCCAAAATAAGTTGAGGAAAAGTTAATAACCGAGTCCCAGAGTCCCAGAATATTTTGGGTTGGATTGGACCTGGATAGCAAATAATCAGTGTGGGATCCTTGGAATATTGTAATGTGGCACTGCATTTATTTGGGGTGAGTCTAAACTTTGCTTGGAAATCTGTCCCTTGTCCAAAATCTGGTCACTCTGGGGACGGGGAGCTGAAAGAGGGGCTCTTGTGCCCCTCGTGCTGAGGAATGCTGAGTTAATTCAGCTCTGGGAATATTGGAGTATTTACTGTTCATAAATGATGAGGCAAAGTCCAACCAAATGTGAATTATGTTCTCACTAATTTAATAACACAAAACGTTTTTTCTCACCTAATGTGTTAATAACAGCCTGTGTTGACACCACAGGGATAATCTCATTCCGAGAGCAGTTTCTGCACGGAGCTCCTGTGAAACTCTCGTAGGGCTCTCTGGGAGCAGAGATTGCCACCCCATTTGGGTGCAACTGAGATGACACAAGTTCTGGCCAGAAATAAATATTTTTCAGGTAAAAATTACTGGTTTTTTCAGCAGGTTGTACTTGGTCTATGATAGCAACGAGAATGAGTAAATATTACTACCCCAGCAGAGAAGGTTTGAGTAGGCACTGAGTTACTGCAGAGTATGAAACTGCCTTCGAGCGTTTGCTCTCACGCTCCAGAGTTCACTTTATTCCACCACAGTTGTGCTGGGGGTGGATTGTCCACGTCTGCAGGTCTGAGATGTGCAGGTGTGGCTGGGTGGGAGCTGCTGTGCCCACCACAGGTACTGAACCCACCACAGCTGCTGTGCCCACCACAGGTACTGAATCCACCTCCAGATAAATGGGAGGCACCAGCTGCTGGATGGAGAGGATGGCTCTTCATGGAATTACAGAATGGTTTGGGTTGGAAGGGACCTCAAAGCCCATCCATCCCCACCCCTGCCATGGCAGGGACACCTTCCACCATCCCAGGCTGCTCCCAGCCCCAGTGTCCAACCTGGCCTTGGGCACTGCCAGGGATGGGGAATCCCCAGTTTCCCTGGTCAGCCTGTTCTCTCGGTTGTGCACACCCCCTGTGGGATGGTTCCTGCTGAGCTGTGTTTCCTTATCCCGGTGTTTTTCCAAGGAAAACGCTTGTGCCCAGCCGCGGGGTTGAGGAGCGCAGCGCCGGCCCAGCCCCAGCGAGTGACACCTCACACGGGGCTGCAGCCACACGGAATCACCTCCTGCCAAACACACCGAGGCAGGGAAGGCTCTCAGCGGGCTCCTCTGACACGGGGCAGATGGAGCCGTGTGTGGGGACACCTTTCCCCCGCGCCTCCCTCGCCCTGGCACCCCGCTCTGCCCAGATGCTCTCCTGACGCTGCCCTGCCGTCAGCACTGCCACATTTCGGAGGGCCCGTCACTCACGGGGCCCTCGGTCACACGTGGATAAGGTCTGTCACCGTGCTCACACGTGGTGACACACTGTGTGAGCACAGGCACGTGGTGACACCCTTCATGGCACGGACACGTTTGGGGACGAACAGAAAGGACCGGCCTCCAGGCCGAAGCCAGAGCAGCGTTCCCGTGCCAGGAGCAGATGTATAATTGGAAATAATACTGTGTCAATGGTGCTTATAGGAAATTGGTGTAGAACAGGAGCTTCCAACTCAGCCTTTAGCTGGGCAGGAGGGCTGAGGAGCTCCTACAGTGGGCCCCTGGTCTGAGCGTGGCTCTGGAATCTTTGTGGTGCCTATCCTGGTGGTTCTGTTCGTGCAGAGCAGGTGGGAGCCTGCTCCACCCTGGGCTGAATCCCGGCTGCATTCCCTGGAAATGCCCCATGATTCCACAGTGACCGAGGGAAGGGCTGCTCCAGATCAGCCCAGAGAGCTCACGGCTGTGATTTCGTGCACACGCCCAGGACTGAACTGGCACAGTGCTTTTGTCAGCATCTGTGTCTGCATATGGATTATGGATGTAGCTTTAAGTGACTGTTTGTTAAATCACAGATTATCCACTGCTATCCCAAACTATTAAACTGTCCAAACTAGAGGAGGTCACTGTTCATACAGCAAATTATTTAACGTGCTGAATGCTGTAAGGGGGTTTGGGGCCACTGGACATCACATCGTAGCTGCTCATTTAACTAATTTAGCAAATCCCAAAGCAGCTGGACAGTTTTATTTATTTAGATATGGATTCTATATTATTTAAAGATGTTTTATTCATGTGATTTTGAACTGATTCATTTAAACCTCTACAAAGAGGAGATCCAGGTCTCATTGTGATTTACTCTTTTTCTTCTCCTGGTACCATTTGCTGTTTGTGGGAAGTTCATATTTCAGCTCAAAGAGGAGAATTTTATTACTCTAATTATTGTTTGCTAAATTACAGAGTTATTCATAGTAGTTTAAATGGTGACTAAATAGTTCTTGTACCATCTCCAAGTTAAAATAGCCGGCAATGCTGTGTGTAAAAAGGATAATTTCAGATGGATATAAGGGTGTATCGAGCAAGGCAGTTAATTTAGGAGTTTGCCTAATTTCCTAACTGCTCCTATTTCCTTAATACATTTATACTATAATGTGCTCTAAACATATTAAAATGCGTTATCAGTCGCTTAGCAAACCTCCCTAAAGATGTTTGTATTCATGAGGCAAGTGTAAGCAGAAGAAACACAGCTTTATTTCACTTACTCCGCTGCTTTGTTCATTAAGCTAATTACTGTATTCTACATCCCTCTTTTTCATCTCGCTTCTTTCTGGAGCTTGATCCTTTCCCAACCCTGAATCGACTGTTACTGAACAGTTGAAGCTGAACAGGAAGGAATTGCAGGTGTCAACTCACAGTTTACAAATATGACATCTCCTCTGGCATAGCTGGAAATATGAAATATTGATTTATGTGCAGTAAAAGGTCTTATAAAAATGATCACATACACATGAGAGATTAATGCGCTGGAGATCAATAGAAATTTCATTCTTGACGCTAGACTGTCACCTATGGTGAAATGCTAAAATACAGAAATCAATATTATCTATGAAATGTCAAATTTATTATAATTATGAGGATGAAAGCTGGCCAAGTGGCTCCCAGGAGAGAAGGAAGGATAGGTTACTGTGCTGAAGCATCCTTCATGTCCCTTGTTCACTTGCTGCCAATTTGAGAGCAATATTGGTGCAGGGGGTTTTCAGGCATTATGTATCACCGTGCAGGAACAAATTCCTCCTGGAATATTTAACTCTTGAATCTGACAATAACACAGGCGTCTCCGCAGTCAAACGGCTCGGGGGCTTTGGGGAATGCAGCGCCTGGGGGCTGTGGGAACATGTGCCAAATGCAGAGACATTTCTGTGTGGGTGGAGGGCTGAGCCCAGCCTGCTGAGGGAGCTGAGCTGGGGAAGGGGGATGAAATCCCTGCAACTGGGTGTGCTCCTGTTCTTCTGTGCTGGGGGGGATTTATCTGAGAGCAGGGTTTACATTTAGTGTGGTCTTAGCTATCAGCCTGGCTCTTAAAACATGGCCCTTTGGTGCCTACTGCCATGCAGGGGTTCCTGAAGGGACATGTACAAGTTTGTACCACTGATTCCTGAAGGGATTGTGGCAAGGATTCACTCACTGAGGGTATTTGTGCAGGTTTGTGTCAGGGATTCACTCCCTGAGGGTATTTGTACAGGTTTGTGTCAGGGATTCACTCATTGAAGGGATTTGTACAGGTTTGTGCCAGTGATTCACTCACTGAAGGGATTTGTACAAGTTTGTGGCAGTGATTCCTGAAAGGATTTGTACAAGTTTGTGGCAGGGATTCACTCACTGAAGGGATTTGTACAAGTTTGTGGCACTGATTCACTCATTGAAGGGATTTGTACAAGTTTGTGGCAGCCAACTCTCTTCATTTACTGAGTTTACAGAGTATCCCCAAAGCTAACCCAAAAATGTTGTGAACTGGCAAGAAAAGAATAACAGGTCATGGGTTCTTCACAGTTTTTTCTTTGCTGTAGACCTCTGATATAAGTGGGAATTTGCCCTCTGATATCCGGGGATGCTGTTAAATAGGTGATGCCATGGCAAAGCTCCTGGGTTTGACTTCTTGCAGGTGAATTCTGTCCTTTCTGGTAGCACTTCTGTTCCCTTCTATTTCTGTTGCATGAGGGATTTGATTTCAGTTATTCAGTGTCAGCCATGTAAAAAAATTCCCTTTCCATTCCTTTTCTACCCTGTACCTCTTTGGTGCTTTGGTTCTGTTCTGGTTTTACTCCTGACCAGCCAAAGTATCCTCCTGTCTTTATTTCCCACTCTGTGAGTGGCCCTTCTGCCCCTCGAGAACCACAGGTACCTTCATCTAACCCTTTTGGAGTGCTTTTCTGTGTAATTTTGCCTTCATTTTCAGGGCCTTTGCTTTACTTTTCTGATTTCAGTAACATCTTCCAGACAGGAAGGTGAGAATACTCTCGCTCACTATGGGATTATTGCTGCTGCCTTTGTCTTTGAAAGGAAAAATGTCTTTTGGCTTATCAATATTTCCTTCTCCTAATCTGCCCCACACTGTCCTGATCTTGTCTTGTGGCTTTTTGGGGGCAGCAAACGGGTATATTGATAAATCAGTGGAAGAGCACACCTGCAGCTGCAGGAGTGGGGATACACCTGGGTCACAGTGAGACCTGAACTCGCCCGAGCTCTGTGAACGGGCAAAGAGCCTTTGAAATGTAGATTTGTTGTTATTTCATGTTAATATTCAGAGAAACAACACTGGTCCACATCCAGTGCAGGAGAAGGTTGTGTGTTGTCCCACCTCCTGAGAGTGACTCCTGCAGTGGGGAGGGCAGAGCTCAGGAGTCACAGGGCTCCTGGGGAGGGCAAGTCCAGCTTTTCCTCTGCTTCTCCATGCTGCAAATTCACTGGCAAAAACATATTGCCTGGTCCTCCTGAGAAACTGGAGGGTTTGGGCTAGAAAAAGCAGTTCATGCCTTGTTTACGTTTGCTTTAAAAACAGAAGAGAGCACTCAAGAAGAATAAGGTGGATCCCAGTTTTGTGCCAGGGCAGCACGGTTTGGGACCTGTGTTGGTCCAAAGGTGTTAAGCTGACACTGGAATGGTTTGACCCCATTTTACAGAGGATAAAATTGCTGCACAAGGACATTTGTGCCAATGTCTTCAAACACATTCTGGGCTTAGAGCTCAGCTTGGAGAACCACAGAATCACTGAGGCTGGAAGAGACCTCCAGGGCCATCAAGCCCCACCTTCACTGAATCCCCCCATGCCCACTAAACCACATTGGGAAACACCACATCCACTCCTTTTCCCAACATTTCCAGGGATGGTGACTCCAGCACGGCCCTGGGCAGCCTGTGCCAGTGCTTAACCACTCCTTCAGGGGTGAAATCTTCCCTGACATCCAACCTGGGCCTCCCTCAGCACAGCTTGAGGCCATTTCCTTCATCCTGTGCCTTGTTCCTTGGGAGAAGAGACCTGCCCCCTCCTGCCAGGGGGATGAGGAGAAGTTCTCCAGGCAGTTTGAGAGCACCTTTTCAGGGAGGTTGTTTCCCAGGAAAATGATGAAAAACACAAGCCCAGACCAGGTTTTGGGTTTCAGACACCAACAGGGAGTGGAACACTTGTGCTCTCGGGGCTGTTGCTGAATGCAAAGCACGTCTGTGGGGAAGGAGTGAGTGCAGAGTGGAGAGAACCTGCATCTTCCACGCTGTCCTGGCTCTGCCAGACTCCACACTCTTCACTCAGGGCTGTTCTGGGAGGGATGGCTCAAAAAGCACAGATATTTCCCATCAAAGGGTGTCTGTGGCAGTCACACACCCGCCCGGCTCCTCCAGGAGGAGATTCAGCTGCTGCTGTTGACAACTGAATGGACTGAACAGATCATTCGGTGAGAAAAGAATTCTTTACCACCTTTAATTGTGAAATAATTTCTTATTCATACACATTCATTTCCTAACGCTCTCCTTTTCCAGGCCCTTTGCATTTTAATGCATTTCCAGTTAAGCAAACAAGTGGATGGAGTTGATTTCTGTCTGTAATACACACTTTCCTTTTCCATTTTTCCTTTTACTTGTGGGAAGAGGCAGAGAAGGAAGAAAAAGATTTTTATTTTTTTTATTACACTGTAGCATTTACACAGTTTTTCTAAACAGAGATTTGGGGAGATTTTTTTTTTTTTCACCCTTTTCCCAGCTTCTTAAGGTTTTTCTGTACCTCAAGTAGCCAAAGCAGTTCAAGTTAATACTTAATGCACCACACTTTAAGAGATAGGCATTTCTTGCAGTCAGGTCTCAATTAAGAGATAAAAGACAAAAAGTGCAAAGCACTTGATAAAGCTCAGAATACAAGGACCAGCATGGAAGTGCTTGAAGCTGTCCATAGCGATAACTGGATAGCCAGCTGGAATCTTCTTGAAATGAAGTGGGTGCTCTAACTTATCAAATTCCACATATGGGGAAATTATTGGTGCCCACAGGGGTGATTAACACGAACTCAGTGGGTCAGAAACAAGCTGGGATAAAGGTGAGCACTGTATCTGACTATCAACACCAAATGGAGCCATTTAGAGGGAGATAGCGGCGGGGTTTTCGCCTCCCTGTATCTGCAGTGGTGCAGGCTGTCAGGGGAGAGGCACAGGGGAAGCTGCAGATCCAGAGAGTGCTGGATAATGTGCAAATTGCAGTGCACATTAAAATGTAATCTATTTTAATAAGTCATATTAAGATTACATTTTAGATAATTGTGTGTTTATCTTATACAACAAATATTTGCCCTGCTGTATATAGTCCCTGTCACTCTCCCGCTCTCTCTTTAAATTCCAAGTGCCAGCACCAAAAGCGAGAGCAGCATTTAACTGGGAGAAGGAAAGCAGCAGCTGGAGCTCAGGTGAGGCAGCCTGGGAGGTGAGGAGGGGCTGCTGAGCCCCAGTGACCCTGCCAAGGGCAGTGTGGGCACAGAGCCGGGGCTCCCTCCAGCCCTGGGACAAATCCAGGGCAGCTCCAGTGACCCCGGGGCTGTGCTGGGCTCACAGAGCTTGGCCAAGGATTTGGGCTCTGAGCTGGGTGTGAGTGACTCTGATAATCACCGAGAGGGCTCCCTGCCCTGGGTTTGGGGCTGATGGGGCCCATTCAGGCGTGTCCCTGGTGGCTCCCATGGGGAGGAGGGTCCGTGTCCCCCTCCCACGGGCAGTGCTGGGCTGCAGCTCCCTCACCAGCAGCGCCTGGCACCATCCTGCTCCTCCCCGTGCCCCTTGCATTCCTACAGAATCCATGGAGGGACTGCACTCTGCCCTCAAACCCCTCCTCACAGCTCCTCTGCCACGATTCCTGCAGCACAACTGGCCATGGGGAGGCAGCTCCTGTGCTGAGACCGCCACTGCCCCAGGCTCAGCACCTCTCCGGGCTCGTCCCTTCCCCTGCTCCATCCCCGGGCTCAGGCTGAAGGGTTTTGGGGGTCCCCACTCTCTGCTGTAGGGTTTGTGAAGCCTCCAGGCTCAGCACCTCCCTGGGCTCATCCCTTCCCCTGCTCCATCCCCGGGCTCAGGCTGAAGGGTTTTGGGGGGTCCCCACTCTGCTGTAGGGTTTGAGCAGCCTCCAGGCAGCAGCGCTGCCACTGCCACTGCTGAAAGGAAAAGGCATGAGACAGAGCTCTTGTTCCCAGGCTTCAGAGGCCTGGATTGGGGTGGTGTTTGAGGCTTCATTGTGAAATTATTGGAGTGCAGGCCTGGAACAGAATTATTTTGTGCCCGTTTAAGGTGTTTTGGGTTTGCTCATCACTTCACTCCTGTTTTTGTGTGTTGTTGCTCGCTGTGTTGTTGTTTCCGGAGAGCTGTGGAGCTGTTTGAGGTGTTCCTGGGCTGTGTTAGGGAGCAGGAGCTGATCTGGAGCTGACACCTCAGTGTTTCGGGGGGATGGGGATGATGGAGGTGCCACAGCCGAGCCATGGCTGGGCAGTCTTTCAAACCAGTGTTACTCCCGTGTTTAGATCATTAATAGACATTCAAATAACAGCATTTGCTTTTTAGTTTTGGTCGGCAGAAGCTGAGTATTCAGATAAAAAGATTCCTGGGTATCCTGGAGTGTTCGGCTGCTTGTTTCTCCTTCCGTGAGAGTCCCACATGCCGGGCTCCCAGGGCAGCTGGGGGGCAGGCACCTCACTTTTGTGCACACAGCACACGAGCTGTTTATTCAGCCCCAGAGCCCATCTCCCTTATTTGCTTATTCCATGAGCAATTTTTGTTCATTTCTGATAGATTTCCCCCTACTTTCTCAAGTACACTGCAATTTCCAGCCCAGTATTTGCTCAGCTGACAGCACTGTAATCGATGGCTGAAAATAAGGCTAAATCTCGGCATTTCTGTTAAAAGAAAGTGCTTGGGAACAATCAGATGAACAATGGTGTCGGCAATAAAACTTTGAGTGAAATTGGACTGGCACGGGCTGACCCTGGCTCTAATCTTTGTTCTTGCCATGGGACTGAATGTCAAGAGGTGAGTGCCGGTGACATCCCCCAGCCGGCAGGATCGAGGGCAGCGAGCTCCTCCCTCCCCGGCCACAAACAAACTAACAACTTCAAATGCCTCTTAACCTTCATCTCCATGAGCTTCAAAGGATCAGCATGAGATGCATCTTCATCCCTCATCGCAGCAGAAATCCAAGGACAATGTGATCAGTGGGCTCAGGGGCTGTGCCTCCTCTCCTGCAAATGTCTTCTTTTATTCCCCTTGCCTTGAAAAGGAAGGAGAGGGGAAAGCAGGGAGTATTTTGGTGCAGACCCTTATTTCCTGCAGGTATTTATACCTCTGATAAAGTAGCTCCAAATTAGGGAGTGAAAAGTGTCTGGAGACTCTGAGATCTCACCTGGATCATTTCTTAATGTTTATTTTCATTTATTGCTTACAATCAATAAGGGAGCATTTTGATACCCAGTAAACTTTTCCTCTTTTTGTGTTTTTCTTCATTTTCCATTGGTATTTTCTCTTTTTGCTGTGAAAACTGCCCATAAATACCCAACGTTAAAGCAGAGGCAGGTGTGAATAATTCAGCATTTCTGAGTCAGGACGTTCTGAGGGTGAGGTGACCACCTGACACGTGTGTGCTTGATTTCTTCCCATTAACGCTGCATCATTAACTCTGTTCCCCTATTAAAGGGAGAAGCTGCAATTTGCTGGGGGTGGTGAGGAAGCTGAGGATGAGCTCAGAGTTACCCTAGAGCAGAGTGGGGGCCTGGTGCCAGCTGCTGCCTGGGAAGGGATGAGGCTGGTGGGAAGGGCAGTTACACCAGGAGCATGTTCTAGGGGCTGCTTAATATTCCACAGAGGTGTTCCTGTTCCTTGGGCTGCTGCCTGGGGAAATACCCTCCACTCCCTGGAAAAAAATAGGGGAAACGTCTCCAGCAGTGTGTTCTACTCCAAGCAAAGTAAACTGGGAGTAAAGGAAAGGTTAATCAAAGTTGTGCCTTGCTAAAAGGAACTCGGAAGCTTCATTGTGCTCCTTGCCCACGTGGCCAGGGGCTGCAGAGATCCAGGAGCAATCAAGGAGGGTGCAGGCGCTGGAGTCACTGGGCTTGTTGCTGGTTGGGTTCATCCACTGGAAACAGTTTCATCCCAGTTTCCAGCTGCTCAGTGGTACTTGGAGTCAGGGAATTCTGGAATGGGTGGGAAGGGACCTCAAAGCCCATCCCATCACATCCCACCCCTGCCAGGGCAGGGACACCTTCCAATGTCCCCGGCTGCTCCAAGTCCCACCGAACCTGGCCTTGGGCACTGCCAGGGATCCAGGGGCAGCCACAGCTTCTCTGGGAATCCTGTGTCAGGCTCTCATTGTATAAGAACATCCTCCTTCTGTCTGCTTGGGATCAGCACTGCCCTGTTTCTGAGCCCACCAGTGAGACAGAGGAAGGACAGAAGGGGCAGGAAGCAGCTCCTGGAATTGGCAGCTCTGGCATTCCTTGCCCTGAGGTGAGCTGCCCCTTGAGATGCAGATTTGGGATCTGAGTTATTCCAGGCTGTGTTCAGAGATCATCCCAGGCTGGGCACTGCTCTGTTCCAGCTTTGATTTCACAGGTCAGCAGGTATTGCTGAAGTCACTGAAAACACAAGGAATACCCCTGGCAAGTGGCAATATCCCTGGAAAGTGGGAGAAGTGGCTGTTTACTAACCACTGGCTTTTCCCGGGCAAAGGAAAGCTGTGCCCTGTTGCACTGCCTCAGTACATTCATTATTCCAAGCAGTGTGGACGGGCTCTGGCACCACCCCAGCTGATCTGACAGCCTGCACAGGTTTGGCTTTCCCTTTCGGAGGCCCAGGGCAGGGAGGCTCCTGGTTCCAGGCTGTTTGATAGCCTGCCACAACCTGAGCTGAGCAGGTGGCAGGGTGAAGTATAAAAGCCTTGCTAAACAAAGAATTCCTATTTCCTGGCCCGTGCCTGCAGGGGAGGAATTCTGAAAGCAAAGCAGGAACCCGACAGCCAAAGAGCATCCCGAATTTTTAAACGAACATTTTGATTGTTCTTGTATAAAGCTATGCAGATTAATGACAGTTTACAAATAAAAGAAGGGTTTGTGATGGTTGGCCGTTGAAAAAACCAGCAAATTACAAAATGGGTCATTATTCCTCGAGAAATTGGTGTCTAAGCTGCCTGGATAAACTGTCCACTCGACTCCAGCCAGGGAACTGTGAGCAGCACAAGCAGCCACAGCCTGGTTTTCCTGGGGTTTCCATGGACAGGTGACAGTGTGGGTGGCTTTGGGGGCACTCCCTGCTGGTGCCACGGTCCCAGAGCTTTGCTGCCCCTCCTCTCCAGGCACCAAAGCCCAGCCCTGCAGCCCCGTGGCCTCTGCTGCGAGCCCAGAGCCCTGAGCAATAAACACCCCTCGCCCCGCTGGAATTAATAAAGTTAGTTTGAGCCTCAAATGCCACTTATTTGCTTCCCTGTTTTCATAGGTGATTTCACTAAGCAGCAGCACTTGCTAATCCCACATTCACATAGATAGAAGGTCAAAGTTGGTCAGTGAGCCAAGAAATACCATATCAGGGTTTCTTTCCTCTCCAATTGAAAGAGGTATAAATTGTGGAATTAGTGTATTGATTGAAGGCTACAACTTCAAGCAATCAGTTTTTCTGGCTTGACAAGATTATTTTATCCTACTTTTCTTTTATTATTATGTGTTGTATTTGAGTCATCCTTCAGGCAGATGAAGTGACAGCTTGATTTAACTCAATAAAATCCAGCAGTTAGGAAACCTACTGAGCCGAACAAAAGCGGAGGGCGGCTGCAGGGAAGGGGCTCGGCGCTGTAAGCAAGCAGAGCGTGCTGCAAGGACACAACATTAACGGGAATTAGCCCCTAATCAATGCATTTCTATGGAAACTTGGGACAAATCTGTAAGACCTTCGTGCTGGGCCAGTGAACGAGTAATTCCGGCTTTCCTACGGGCAAGCAAAAATAAAATTTCGGCTGTGGGGTCCTGAGAGCAACGATTTCGTTGGAGCTGTGCTGTAACTGCAGAAAGTTGGGTTGTGTTGCTTTTCTGATAAGTTTAGAGGGAAATGCTTAAGCAAGGGGTTGTAATTATGTGGTAATTAAAATAGTAATAAAGTAAGTAAAAATAATAATAAAGTCTTTGGATAGGAGGTCCTTGCTTCGGTATAGACCAGTAAACACAAAACTGAAATGAATATTTTTGTCTTCATAGGAGTTTTTTCTCCTGATCCTGCCTGAGTTACATGTGGAGTAAAGAGCTCAGAAAAAGGCTGGTGTAAGGCAGCTCCTCTTCCTCCTGCAGCCTGCCAGAGGTCCTGGTGCACCCAGCACAGAGAATGTGCTTAAACTGGGGCCCCAACCAATGACCCCATTTCCCCTTTGTCTGTGTGGGCAGTAGGGCCAGGGCTGTGCAGTGGGATTGGGACTGGGGGTTCTTGCAGGAAAGCAGGAACTCGCTGCAGTGGAGTGACCCATGCTGGCTCTTGGGGTGAGGAAGGAGGCGGCCAAGGTGCAGCAGGGGACAGCAGCAGGGGACAGCAGCAGTGCCAGGGAACAGCCTTGCCTCTGGATCTCAGGGGTGCAGCAGTATCTGCTCTGTGGTACTGGATCCTCAGCAGATGGCAATGGGAAAAAATGCATTATTGATGTGTGAAAAATGATCTCAGTGTGTTATTTACATCCCTGGCAGAGTCCCAGGCCAGGCTGGGTGGGCTTGGAGCACCCTGGGACAGTGGAAGGGGTCCCTGCCCATGGCAGGGGTGGGATGGGATGGGCTTTAAGGTCCCTCCCAACCCCAACCATCCTGGGTTTCTGAGATTCACTGTATTTTGATCGTTATTTTATTTGGGTGACGAGTTCAAGATCCCAATTAGCCACGTTAATTGGTAAATGATCTCTTGCTGAGTTACCTTAAAGAGCCACTGGCTTGGCTGGCAGGTTTGGGCTGGTTTCTTTCCCACTTGGACTATTTTTGCACATGTGCATCTGGAATGCTCATGGGTGTTAGAATTGCTTTTAAAGTTGCGTTTCATAGTATATAAACACATCTAAAATCCAGTGCTGCAAGCAGCACTCCCGTGGCAAACACCAGCAGCTGTCCAGCACCGAGGCAGTCTGTGTGACTCCTGCAGCGGGGTCTGGATCCTCCCTTCTCCTGCCTGCTCCGTCTCAGTTCCTGTCATTAATGGGATGTAAAGGCAGGAAAAGGACAACTCCCACTTAAGGTCTCAGGTGAAAGCCCAGGCTGCTGCCCCATTATTTTAAAAACCATGGTTTGCAACTTTCAGGGGAGTTCAGACCATGCATTAACATTCACTAACTTGTGTGTAATTTCTCCCACCCAACATTTCTTCACCATTTAAAGTTGTTTTCATCTTCCTGTGGAACAGCATATATTGTCATGATCTCCTTAAACTGCAGTTTGGTAAATGACTTGTTTAAATTTAAGGAAAAGAGGTTGTTGATAAGTATAGTTTTCTAATACTCTTCCTCAGCTGTCATTTACTTTGACTAAATTTATTTAAACCACCTTAACCTTTCAGAGAAAGGCCAGGAGATGTTTAAAAGAATAATATGTGTCTGACATTTTGGTTTACCAAAAGGACACCATCATAATTCTGTAGTGCCTCTGTTAAAAATAAGCTAAGAAAAGAAAACTAAAATCTCTTTTTCTTTCTGCTTAATTTTGAAAGAATGGAAGGAAATTTGATTGATCGTTGCATTAGGAAGTGACCTGCAAAGGTGATCACCAATGCATTGATCTGTCACTGCGCCGGGGCGTGCTGAGCTGCTGCCACGGGCAGGTGGCCTGGCCCTGCCTGAGGAACACCTGAGAGGTTCTAATCCAAACCTGGGGTTTGGGTGTTCCTGGCACTGCCCACCCTCAGCCCTGGCGTGGCCCTGGCAGCCACCCCCTGGGGCTGGGCCCCAGCGAAGGGCCTGAGGCACGGGCTGGGCAGGTGAGGTCACTTGGAGAGCACTTGATGAGTTTTTGATGTGATTTCAGGATAAATTCCGTTCTCACGGGCACGGGGCTGGTTGGTGTGCCCTGGAGCTGTGGGGAGCAGTGGCTGGCACAGCAGGGCAGCGGGAGGGCCAGTTCCAGCCTGATCCTGTCCTGCTTTCAGAGACATTTCCATTTCAACGTGTCCAGGTCTCGGGAGTTTTTAGCCAAAACCCCTCTGTGTGTGAAAGCAGCCATCCTCTGGTATCAGTGACTCCAGCCTGGCAGAGCTGCTGCCACCCGAGGGCTGTGCCCAGGCTGTGCCCTGCAGCTGTGTGCCACGGGCACTCGAGTGTTTCAGGGGTGGCTTTGCTGCCCCGGGAATTCAGGTGCAAAAGTGTCTGGTAAAGCAGTAAAACAGTAAATCACAGGATCCCAGACTGCTCTGGGTTGGGAGGGATGTTAAATCCCATCCCATCCCATCCCACCCCTGCCATGGCAGGGACACCTCCCACTGCCCCAGGCTGCTCCAAGCCCTGTCCAGCCTGGCCTTGGGCACTGCCAGGGATCCAGGGGCAGCCACAGCTGCTCTGGGAATTCCATCCCAGCCCCTCCCCACTCTCCCAGCCAGGAATTCCTTCCCAATATCCCATCCATCCCTGCCCTCTGGCAGTGGAAGCCATTCCCTGTGTCCTGTCCCTCCATCCCTTGTCCCAAGTCCCTCTCCAGCTCTCACAGGCCACCATTTTATATTAAATAAGGGGATTAAAATAATCTTTAAAATGCGTTAAGACAGAAATTCAAAATTGAGGAAATCAAAGTCTTCAGACTTGATGCCCAGGCTGGAGTTGCACTTTTGCCCTCCTGACCTTGCCCGAAGTTGTGTGAATTAAGGACAGTGGCAGCTGTGACTCTGCATTTCCCCGCTTTTGTCAGCTCGTGTCACAACCTCAGCATTATTTAAATGAAATTTTCTTTTCTCTCTTTTTTTTTTAATATTTAATATTCACATTCAGGTATTCGAGCCATAATTTCTGTTAGTAAAAGTGACATTTTGTAAAGTTCATTATTTTTTTACGGAGAAAATCTTGGGCACTTTTAAAAATAGACATTAAATAAGGGAATGGCGTCTCCAGGCTGGGAGCCATCCCTACAACTTCCCGTTTTAATTCCTGAATATCTGTGAAACACAGCTTTGGTAATACCTGGGTTATTTCACCTGACCTGGCTGCCCAACCTGCCCAGGCACACAGATCCCTGGATTTCAAATCAATTTAAAATAATCATTTGCTGTGTTTAGGGGACAGATTTGAAGAGCCGTTAAATATGAGGAAATGTGAAACATTCCCGATATTATCACAACACAGAGTATATTTAGCTTATAAGTAAATGAATTAAATTTCATTGATGTCCCTGGAGCTGATCATATTTTGATCATCTCAAACTGAATTTGGGTGGAAATGCTACATTAATACCAATTTGCCTTTCTTAAGTCATTCGGTGTTTTAAATGCTTTTAGATTTAGGTTTTATTTTAAAAATTATTTTAAGAATTGCAAACTTCCTTGGCTGTGAGCTTTTCCCATCCCTCAGAGAGGTGTTTAAGGTGCCACAGGAGTGGGTTTAGGGTTAGTGAATGATGCAGTTCCAAACGTGGAAATTTTCTCAACAAACAGGGATTTGTGTCAGACACCACAGGAATACACCTGATGTTTTCCTTCTCTTTTCCAGTTCTACATCAGGAAACCAATTTTTTTTTTTTTTTTTTTAATCTAGAGGAGATAATTTAATCTATTTTCCCCATTTTTTTAATGGGCCACGAGGACTCCTGAAAACCATTGTAATTTCTCCTGATACAACTATTTTTATGCAAGAACATCATATTCATGTACTGCTTGGCATTCAGAAATGTTGCTGAAAATCAAGCAAATTCTTGCTTAAAGCCATATTTCTGGGAGTAACAGCTTCAGTTCAGTCTTTCCGTGGCTCTTGGTAATTCCTGAGGAAGCTGCAAGTTAATGAATATACATTCTCCAAGTTGTTCCCGTATCAAGGAGTGCCCAAGGCAGGATTTCACACGCTGCTGGTACTTTCTGTTCGAGTCCCCAAGCACCAATTCTAAAAGTACCACATGAATTAATGCCCTGTAACGTTGTTGTGACAATAAATATCCTGCTTTGGAGAGAAAAGCCCCACAAAACCACGTGGAGGGTGAATATGAATTAATTTTAAAATCTACATACTACAAAGAAAGGTCAGATGCTGCAGAGGTGAGATGCCTGACAGAGGCAGGATTTTTCAGGAGAGCTGAGTGAAATGTCTGAGGTTTAGATGAAGTCTTAGACTGGTTTTCTTCAGCCTTCAAAACTTCATCTTTTAATTTTTTTTTATGAATACTTTGTTGAAATTTGTGTGTGTATCATATTTTAGATTCCATACAGAAGCACAGAGTGATGTTTTTATTTATCCCAGAAGGATGTTTTGGATTCAATGCCCTTTGTGAGTAGTAACAGATGGAACAGCCTCAAACACCCCTCCTGTAATTATTGACCATCCACAATCCAAAAAAAGGACTTTTTTAAGGAATATAAAAAGCTTGGAAGGAGTTTGAGCGTGGCTGTGCCACGATGGCTCGTTCTTCAAAGGGACCCTGAGGGACAGAATTCACCCAGTTCCATGCACAGTTAATGTGGCATTTCTCCCATGTGCCAGGAGAGTTTAAAGATTGCTGGATTTGAGGTCAGAAGTGGCCAGGACATTCCTCAGAGAGGGATCAGGGCCACGTTATCCTGCTGAGACAGGTTCTGCAATTCTGCTTCACCTGGAAAGAGAATCCCAGGATCCCTCCCAGCCCATGGAGTCCAAGCTGTGCCTGATCCCCACCTCGTCCCCAGCCCAGAGCACCGAGTGCCATGTCCTGGTGTTCCCTGGGCACCTCCAGGGATGGGTGCTCCACCACAGCTTCCAAACCCTACCTCTGTGGTAAAAAAACCAGAAGAAAATGGTGCATTGTTTGGGAGACTGCAGGCTGTCTGAGGGAGGTGTTGGAAAGCCTCTGTAGGACATGGAAGGCTGCTTTGGAGAGCACCAGCACCCCAAATCACCCCTTCACCAGGAGAACTGGCCTCAGGCTGAGCCCTACCCCAGCAGATGCCACATCCCCTCCAGGAGGAGTTCCCAAAAGCTGGGGAGAGCAGCAGAGAGCTCTCAGGTGCTAGCTGAGGGCCAGCTCAGGGTTTGGGGTTCCCTGGAGGAGCAGCAGAGAGCTCTGGCCAGCTCAGGGTTTGGGGCTCCCTGGAGGAGCAGCAGAGAGCTCTGGCCAGCTCAGGGTTTGGGGTTCCCTGGAGGAGCAGCAGAGAGCTCTGGCCAGCTCAGGGTTTGGGGCTCCCTGGAGGAGCAGCAGAGAGCTCTGGCCAGCTCAGGGTTTGGGGTTCCCTGGAGGAGCAGCAGAGAGCTCTGGCCAGCTCAGGGTTTGGGGCTCCCTGGAGGAGCAGCAGAGAGCTCTGGCCAGCTCAGGGTTTGGGGTTCCCTGGAGGAGCAGCAGAGAGCTCTGGCCAGCTCAGGGTTTGGGGCTCCCTGGAGGAGCAGCAGAGAGCTCTGGCCAGCTCAGGGTTTGGGGTTCCCTGGAGGAGCAGCAGAGAGCTCTGGCCAGCTCAGGGTTTGGGGCTCCCTGGAGGAGCAGCAGAGAGCTCTGGCCAGCTCAGGGTTTGGGGTTCCCTGGAGGAGCAGCAGAGAGCTCTGGCCAGCTCAGGGTTTGGGGCTCCCTGGAGGAGCAGCAGAGAGCTCTGGCCAGCTCAGGGTTTGGGGTTCCCTGGAGGAGCAGCAGAGAGCTCTGGCCAGCTCAGGGTTTGGGGCTCCCTGGAGGAGCAGCAGAGAGCTCTGGCCAGCTCAGGGTTTGGGGTTCCCTGGAGGAGCAGCAGAGAGCTCTGGCCAGCTCAGGGTTTGGGGCTCCCTGGAGGAGCAGCAGCATCTCCCGTGCCCAGCTGGGACACAGGGTTTGGGGGTGCCTCCCCAGCCCCCCGAGAGCCAGGGCTTTGCTGGGCTCCAGAGCTGTCCCCAGCTCCAAACGTGACCATCCCACGGCTCCACCGAGCTCTGTCCTCGTGCTCAGGCTTCCCCAGGGTGGCATTTTGCCATCTTTGGTGGCATTTAGGGAGAGCTCTGGGTCAGCACTGTAATAACACACATCTTTAACAAAATGACTGAAAATGGTAACTGAGAATATTGGACTGGGAGCGAGGAAGAGAGGAGACCTGTTTGTCACTCGCCGCCTGGCCACTGTCACCAGCTGAGCTGTGTAGTGTCTGAGCAGAGCATTAGGAGCCTTTTAAAGGGGCAGATCCCCCCTCAGCCGCGGCGCTGCTCCATCAGGTGCCCGGTGTCACATCCCGTGTATGACAAGCATTTGATGTGACACTTATGCACGCAGGTTGCTCCAGAGATATTTTTATAGGTCAGACTAAATATCACACATCCAAGCCTTCAGTCAGGTGCTGGAGCCGCCTGTGATTGCAGCTAATGGCCTTGGAAGTTGCCATGGTTCCTGGTAAACAGCATCCCGGGGCTGCTGCTGCGGGAAGGGGCAGGGAGCAGCCGGGGCACGAGGGAGGCTCGGGTTCCTCCGGACAATCAGCTGCTCCTGCTGGCCCTCATTCCTGCTTCGTGCTCCCTGTGGGAGCTCACCTGTGCCCAGCTATCCCAACATTCCAGCCGTGCCCGCTGCTCTGTGACTGTACAATCCTCCTCCTCCTCCTCCACAAACCTCCCAGGGCCGTGTTCCCGGAGATCCTGGTCCCCAGCAGGAGTTTTGGGAATGGTGGAGAAGGGGGACACAGTGGTGAGGCCACGGGGGACATGAGCACCGCTGGAATTGCTGGCACACTCCGTAAGGATGGGGCAGGAGAAGGATGAGGCAGGAGAAGGATGCAGGGATGCCAATCCCCATCCCACCCTCCTGGGTTTGCTGTGTGTCCCAGAGATTTTGGGGCTCCCAGAGGTGCCTGTGGTGGGCTGGGTGCACAGTGAGCCCTGCGTGCAGTGACCTGTGTCCTGCAGAGCCCAGCCTCTGCCCCTTCCAGCCCCCAGCCCAAAGCCGCATCCTGAAACAAAGGAATGGAAAATGGTTTGCAAGCTGGGATGAAGAGAGTTTGAATGGTAAAAAGTTAATTGGTTTTTGTAGGTGATAGGATACTAAAAACTGTTCCTAAGGACGGTGATAGTTGGTGTTTGGAAAGGTTTTACATAACAAAATGTGACAGATTTTAGTTTCATTTTAACCCTCTCCAAGGTCTATTTTGGCTGATAATTTACCCTGTGTGATCTCCTGGTAGTTTTCTGTTGTGTTTTGGGTGACTCTCAGAGGAGGGGCAGGGCGGGTTGGAACTTTGTCTGCTCCTCTTGTCCCTTGCAGAGGCTCTGAGGAGCTGAGCCCCAAACTCCGATGAGCTGCATCTCCAATCCCCCTCCCATCCCGTTTACCCAGGCGCAGCTCAGCCCGGGCTGTGAGCAGGAGCTGCAGGTTCACACCCAGCCCCTGCGCAGCGATGCTCCTTTCTGCCCCCCGGCCACGCCAGGCAGGGGCTGGGTGTGCTTCCCTGGGCTGGTCCCGGTGCTGGGCTGGTTTTTATCCACAGGGGCTCCATCCCAACGCGGAACAGCTCCGGCCAAACCCCGAAATGCCTCTCACAAACACAGACAGAGCTCCGCGCAGCAGTTACTGGAGTGGCACCCAGGTCTCACTGATTCGAGCGGCGCTCAAGTGCTGGAGGTTTTGCCTTCGTTAAGATAAACAATGGAGCTAATTGGAACGCCACAGAAACAGCTGCTAAATAATGGGGGTGTTGGGAACTCTCCCTGCTCCAGGTGACCAGAGGAGGCTGGAGATGGGGCAGGGGGAACGCCTCCTGTGCTCAGGTGAATTTTAATTTGCACTTGAAGTTAGGGAAAAAATGTAACTTACTGAATTGCAGAAGTTTGAAACCTGCAAGGAGATGACAATCCATGGATTAAAAATGTAAATAAAGGAGGATGGAGGGACCCTGAGGGAGCATCATTTTAAAGTGGAGCAGTGAAGGGAAAAGAGAGTACAAAGTCATTTATATCACAATATTTATTGTGCCAGGCACTCGCTCATGGGTCAGGAATTCTTCCTGTCCAAAGCTACCATCAAATAAAGAGGCAAGAAAAGGGCTGGGTGGGAGGGGGAGCAGAAAGTGTTCCCAGGGATGATTGCTGGAGGGAGGAACAGCCTCAGCCCTTGCTGGTGTTGTTCTGAAAAGGTCCAACTTCACACAGGGCTGTATCAACACAAAAATAACCTTAAAAACTTGGGGCATCACTTGCTCACCCTCAGCTGCGGGGGAGAACCCAGTTTGGAGGGGTTGAGAACTCCAGGGCTGTTCCTGTACCAGGTTTAAGCACGGTGGATTTGGGGACTGGGTCAGTGCAGAGTCCTTGGGGCTCCAGTCCAGCACAGAAGCTGAGGGTCAGCTCGGGATGCTTTTTCCTGCCCATGATTGTTTGGGCAGCACTGACACCAGCTTTGGTTTTTTTCTGAGGAATATCCAGGAAAATGTTTAAAATGCCGTGGTTACTGTGCTGTCCCTGTCCCTGTGGTCTGGAGCCACGCTCTGCCTTCCCCAACGTCCCCAAACCTCCTCTGCCACCTCCCCAGCACCGACTGTGCTCCTGATACTGACTGTATCAAGCTGCTCTTATAGGCATTTTTAAGCTTAGGTGATTGATAGATTTTTCCTTAATTTCTTTAATTTCCGAATAATCCCCAGGTTTTATGTTTTATTGGATGTGCTGTGAGGTATTTGCTGGTTCTCAGAAGTGCTGCTGGATCTCCCTTTGAGTTCAGTCCCCGTTGTGACAGGCACTGCCTGCTCACCAGTGCTCCCAGTTTGCAGTGACCCCTGCTCCCCTCGGGCCTTTCCGGGCTGGGAGGCAGGAGCTGGGAGCTGGGAGCTGCTCTTGCGGCTCGGGAGCCCTTCCCTGGCAGCAGATTCCCAGATGAGCGGGGTCCGGGCGGGCTGGCAGCGGGGACTGACGGCACATTTACCCCGATTGCTTGAGCGCGGCTCAGGAGAGGAGGCGGCTGTCTCCAGACTCGCTGTCTATGCCTTTTATCCACTTCTGACATAATTTATTGGAAATGAGAGGAATTGTTTCAGAACAAGCGTCTCTGACAGCTTGGCAGATTGATAGAGAGGTTTTCTGATTCCATCTCTCTCTTCTCTCCTGCTGCAGCGCTGCCTCCGTGCCCTTGCCAGTCTGTCCCGCGGCAGCGGTGTCGCGGCTGAGGCGCTGAGACAGCCGCTCCTGTGCGGCCACTGCGGGGCTTTATTTCTCTATTTCCCTTACCGGGGCTGCCTCCTGCCTGTCTATCCTCTTAGCAGCTCCCCAAGTTGTTTCAGTCGAACACCACTCCCCCAGTATGGATTTTATTTGGCCTAGGAAGGACCCCCCAGGTCCCCTGCCAGGCCATGGGTGCTGAGCTGGGACCTGGGCACGCTGGGGCGATTGGGATCCTGTCCTGAAACAGGCGATGAGGCAGAATTCCCGCTGTCTTTCCTGAGCAAATGCTCCCAGGGCATCCTTTGGCTTGTAGGAAATCCCACGCTTTGCCCCACTGAAACTGCAAAAACAAAACTAAGGATTTTTTCTGCTTTGCTCGTTGATGGCATCACTGAAATAGTTTTGGGACTGTGGGCTCGGTGTGGAATATTCCCCCAAAAGAGCAGTGCAGGGTACGGCCATCACCTGAACAACATCCCAGGAGCACAGCTGGTGATTAAGAGACCTTGAAGAATTTTACCCAATTAGTCATTTTTAAAAGACTTTTTTCCTTCGTTCGGAGGAAAAAAAAAAAAATAGGTTTTTCAAAGAATCCCCTGTAAATAGCAGGATTTCTGCTGGGCAAACAAGCATCCTGCCAGACTGTTGCTCCTGTGCCTGCCTTTTCTCCAGCCTGATGCCCTGAAACAGGAGCTCCACTGCTGGCAACACCTCCCTGCCCTTCATCAATACAAATTTTGGGGACTCCGGTGAAAGGCAATGGATTCAGTCCCTCCTGTCCTTACTCACCTGACGAGGTGACTGATGGCAAAACGAGTCAGAGTCAGGAGCTATTTGTGCTCAGGAAAACGGGTGTTAAACTGGGTTATTTACACTGTTCTGGCAGCCAGCCCCCAGCCCCACAGGTAACACTTCTATTTCAGGTCTTGATTTTTCTGCAAAACGTCTGAATTCCATGCCGTGGTCCTGGGGTGGAAATGTGGGTGGAAATTGGGGTGTCCAGGGCAGCACGGGGATGGGATTTAAGGTCCCTTCCAACCCAAACCAGTCTGGCATCCCGTGGCTGTGACGAGTCACTGGTGTCCTTACAGGACAGGGGCAAAGCAGAGCAGGCTGTGGTGAGGAATGTCAGCACCTTCAGGAAAACTTGCCAAAAGAAAAGTGGCCAGAAAGAACTGGAAAGTGTCGATGTTCAGTGTGAGCAGTTGTGAGGATATTGCTCCATCCGAGCTCATGGAACTTTCTGCTCGTGTTTTACCTGGCAGTTTCCAAGGGAGAGCAGGAGACAATGGAAAATGCAGGATCTGAATTGCTGCCCTGACAAGGGGGGCTCAGAGGCAGGGCAGGACTGGCCCATGTCCCTGTGGGATCCACTGAATTCCTCCCTCAAGGGGTGCCCGAGGTTTGAATCCTCATTCCTCACACACAGAGCCCCTTTTCCCTCCCCGGGAAGTCACTTTCAGGGCTGTGCCTGGTGGAATTTGGAGGTGTTTATTATTCTCCTCCCCGGGTCTCTCCAGATGTTTAGCTACAGGGAAGCTCTGCTGCTGGGCCCCGTGCAGCTGCTGGGAGAAGGAACTGCAGCATCTGCGCCTTGTCTGGGGAGCGGAATTTCAGTCCCTGCAACGTGCCCCCAACTTCCAAGGAGCTTTTGCATTTCAGTTAAACTGACTTCAGAGCACACCTAAGATTTATTCCTGCCTTTCAAATTAACTTCCACAGCCTCCGCTGATGGAAATTGCTGCGCCTCTCCTGAGCAGAGCTCAGTTTGCATGGGAAGGGATGTGCATCAGGGCAGAGAAAGGGGCTTTGTATCAGCCCAGCCCAGGCTTGGCCCCTGGGGTAGTTCAGTGGAAGTAAAACATTTATTTACTTTACAGAAAAAAAAAGGTTTTTTATTATTTATATTTTGTAGCTTTTTCCCCTTAGAATTATCATAAAATATATCTTTGTGAACTTAAGAGATTACCATGCTTTTAGTATTTTAATTGAAAAAAGACGTTATTCAGAATTCTAAGGTTTTTTTAATATGCTTATTTTTGTTCAGATGTCGGTTTTAGTTACTACATTTATTTTTAGTCTAACAGAGTGAAAGAGGAAGTCAGTAATTTTTCCCTGATAAAATGACATTGGCACAATTAGTTATCAGGATCCCAGCTGCTCTCTGCACCCTCACGGTTACACCTGTGATGTTTAGAGGAATCCCTGCCTCCCCACTCCCTCAAAAGCTCTGCTGTCAGTATTCAAATATTTGGAAAAGGGGTTCTGGTGAAAAGGCACCGTGGTGCTGAACGCCCCCCAAACCTTTCCCAGAATATCTCCAATAAATTAAAGAGCCTGCTGTACAAATGCTGGCCGTGACAGCAGGTGATTGGGGGTTACAGAACGGGGTGGATGATTCCCCGTGCCATGGAGGGCTCTGAGACATCCCCGGGGGGAGCCTGGGGACACCGCGGCCCCTCCGCACCTGGGGGCGCTTCCCGGGATCACTGGGCTGGGGTGGAGCAGGGGCTGAGCCTGGGACGTGATTTAAAGTCTCCTCCCTGCTTATCTCTGGGATAATCCTCTCCTCCCCGGCTGTGCCGGGCTCTCGGGGCACTCCCCTGACATCCCAAAGCCATCCCAAAGCCATCCCAACTGATGAATCCTTAAATCCTGGGAGAAACTCCCTCGAGGATCCCTAAAATTGTGCCGTGTTTCTCAACATCTCTGCACACTCATCACCTTTTCTCCGGCCTTTTCTCAGCGTCAGCAGCCCCTGGGCTGACCCATCCCAGGAATACAAAGCTCCTCTCCCTCCCCCTGCCCCGCTGGAGCCGCAGCAGGAGCCGGGAGCCCCTTTTCCCCTCCAAAGGCAGAGCAGCCCTTTGCAGCCTCTCCTAAATAGGTATCAATACCTGGCTTTTACAAACAAGAGGAATTAGACTTGGTAGCATTTTGCTATTTGAATGACCTACTCAGTGGAATTACAGCAGCAAACTAATCCTTTAGGAGAGATGGCTCTATCAATCTTGGGATTTTTCTAATGTGGAAGCTACTCAATTGCATCTCAGAAATCAGGGAGGTAATTACTCATGCAGACAGCACAAAATGAAAAAAAAAAAAAAGCAAGTTCTGCTGAGTATCCCTTTTAGGAGAAGCAGTGGAACAAGGAAAACAGCCTCTATAATCAGTCAAATTCTTCCACTAATTTTTCAGGTGTTGAAGGCTATGGTGAGGATACATGCCATGAAAGTTAACAAAGCAAAGTGGCTTTAATAGAGGGTTTTACAAGAGAAAAATGCCTCTTATTAGGCAAACCCACTATTTTAGATGTAGTTCCCCGTGTTACAACTTCATTGTTTAAAACAGACGTGTTGGGAGATAAATGCATTCCCAGATGCCTTCGGAGGTGCGGGGCTGCGGTGACAGGTCCTGGCTGTGCCCAGAGCAGCACCCGGGGCAGGAGGGGCAGCACCCGGGGGTGAGGCCGGGCAGGGACAGGGGCACCGAGCAGTGACACCGAGCAGTGACACAGGGGAGCTGGGCTCATTTCCCATGCCAGGGACAGCCCCGAGCAGTGACACAGGGGAGCTGGGCTCATTTCCCATGCCAGGGACAGCCCCGAGCAGTGACACAGGGGAGCTGGGCTCATTTCCCATGCCAGGGACAGCCCCGAGCAGTGACACAGGGGAGCTGGGCTCATTTCCCATGCCAGGGACAGCCCCGAGCAGTGACACAGGGGAGCTGGGCTCATTTCCCATGCCAGGGACAGCCCCGAGCAGTGACACAGGGGAGCTGGGCTCATTTCCCATGCCAGGGACAGCCCCGAGCAGTGACACAGGGGAGCTGGGCTCATTTCCCATGCCAGGGACAGCCCCGAGCAGTGACACAGGGGAGCTGGGCTCATTTCCCATGCCAGGGACAGCCCCGAGCAGTGACACAGGGGAGCTGGGCTCATTTCCCATGCCAGGGACAGCCCCGAGCAGTGACACAGGGGAGCTGGGCTCATTTCCCATGCCAGGGACAGCCCCGAGCAGTGACACAGGGGAGCTGGGCTCATTTCCCATGCCAGGGACAGCCCCGAGCAGTGACACAGGGGAGCTGGGCTCATTTCCCATGCCAGGGACAGCCCCGAGCAGTGACACAGGGGAGCTGGGCTCATTTCCCATGCCAGGGACAGCCCCGAGCAGTGACACAGGGGAGCTGGGCTCATTTCCCATGCCAGGGACAGCCCCGAGCAGTGACACAGGGGAGCTGGGCTCATTTCCCATGCCAGGGACAGCCCCGAGCAGTGACACAGGGGAGCTGGGCTCATTTCCCATGCCAGGGACAGCCCCGAGCAGTGACACAGGGGAGCTGGGCTCACTCTCAGTGCCCCGAGCAGTGACACAGGGGAGCTGGGCTCACTCTCAGTGCCAGGGACACCACAGTGACAGAGGGAGCCTGAAGAGAAACAGAAACCTGTAAATAATGCTGAAAAGAAAGAGTGCTCTGGCTATTTGGGGTTGCTCTGAGTCCTGTCTGCATTATTAGCTTTGAAATGTTATTTCCAGGCTGGACAGCTCCTCCTGCAGCACAGGCTGGGATAAGGGAGGGGGTGGCTCTGTTCATTGAGAAACTTCTCACCCAGGGAAACTTTTCTGTGCAACATCTGACGCCAACCCAAGTAAATTGGGGGGTCAGGTAGGAATGGAACGAATCCTCCAACATGACCCCAAAAACCAGAAAAAATCTCGAGATTTCTCTCTCTGTTTTGCTCTGATGTGACTTTGGGCTCCTCCACCCAGGGTAAGTCTTGTGCTGAACTTTCCCGCAGGTATCAGGGACTTTGGGATGCTGAGGGGAAATCATAAAATCGTGGAATGGTTTGGGTTGGGAAAGCCCTGTAAGACTTGAGTCCAACCCAGCACTGCCAAGGCCACCAGTAACCCATGTCCCCAAGTGCCACATGCACAGGGCTTTTAAATCCCTCCAGGGATTTCAAACCCCTCCGCCCTGCCCTGTGCCAGGGCTTGCAGCTCTTCCTGAGTCCTGCAGGGCTGAGGTGAAGAGGGAATCGGCTGCCTCAGCCTTCTCCACACCCTCTGTCCCCGGCCCTGCTCAACAGCCCATTTTCCTTGGTTTTCCTCTTGATATTGATAAAAACTCGTCAGGAGCAGCACCACGGAGCTGTTCCCAAAGCCCCGGTGCTGACTCTTCCCGGCAAAGTGTAAAATGTGCTTTTAATGCGAGCCCCGTCCCTTTAAACATCCATAAAGGATCAGGCAAACACTCAGGAGAGCGTCCCGCACTAAACCAGGGGCTGGGCTCCTGCTGCTGTCAGCCTGGGGCTGCTGGCACGGGTGAGAGTGTCCTTCAACACTCCTCAGGTGAGAAGCGGTGCTCTTTGGCTCAGTTCTGAGGCGCCGGAGGGAGGAGGGAGGCAGCAGGGCTGCTCTCACCGGCGCTGTCAGTCCGATCAGAAATCCAGGGGATGCTCTGGAAGGAAGGTGAGGGCCCAGAGGTCCCTCAGGCGCTCCCCAGCAGATGCCAGAGCAGGGGAGGAGGGCGGAGGGATGCTCTGTGCCCAGCCTGAGGATTCCTGCTGCGCTCTGCCGGGCTCGGGCAGCCCAGCCCGCTCCCTCTCACGCGGGGCCGCGTTCGCAACGCTGATATTTGGAGATTACTGATTAAGCAGAAATAAAGAACAGCGAGTCCCTCAGTTCCCAAAGACTCCTTGACTCGAGCAGAGCTGTGGTGACTTAGCCTGCTCCAGATCCAGCTGGGACAGAGAGCAGAGTGCACACCGATTCCAGAGCTGCTCCGTGTCCCAGGCACTCCGTCCCCGCTGGGGAGGGGAGCTCAGCTCTGTGCCAGCAGGGATTTGGGATTTGTCCTGTCACACTCCAATTCCCCACCCTTGTTGTTCCTCAAAGCAAGCCCAGGAATGCCCTGGAGGTTCTCCATCCGTGCTCTGCGTGTCCCTGGGACACGTGGGCTGATTTTGCTGTCAGGGAATGATTCAGGGCTCCGTTATTCAATATCCATAAAGCTCCTCGAGGTCTGCGGGTAAAGACCCCAAAGAAGTGCAAAGTCCTGGTTTTATTCCAGCTTTTGGGGACAGAAGTGGGAATGCTTGACCCAGTGATGGGAACAGCCTGCTGGGCTGGCCTGGCTTCAGTAGGATCTCTGAACCCCAGTGTTTGTGGGGTATCCAGGATTTTTATCCATTTTTAGCATCCTTCTAAATGCTCAGACTGAGTGGATGTTTGCCAACACTTTGATAGAAGCAAAAGGTTGTTATTTTTAAATATTGTAAGGAAATAACCCCCTTTTCAGGCTTTGTCAAACATTTGCCAAATTAAATGGAAATATTCCTCCTCCAGCATTTACAGATGTTAGTGAATAATTGTCAGCACTCCTGTCTGCATGCTGGCAAAATAAGGGTATTGTTTTATCTAATTGTATATTTATCTGATAAGGACAATTAACAGAGAAGACAGATCACCCCTCTCAAGGTGTACATTTATTTCTATGCAGACAGTATTTTATAAGTTTATAGGAGTACGTGTGTGTGCCGTAATGTATCTGTTTGGGGTTTTATTAATAAGAGTTTACAATTTTTACAAGTTTAACTTGCATAAAATCACAGATCTTCCTCCAAAGCCAATGCATTAATTGCTGGAAAAGAACAGGAAAATACAAACAGCCTTTCAAGGGAATAATTTTCTAAAAGTCAGAATCTGCAAAGCTTATTTCTGATATCACGAGTGCAATAGAAATATTCACCAAGGCAGGAAACTCCTGTTTCAAATCTTCGCTGCTCTTTTTGGAGCAGTGAGAGATTCATGTCTTCATTATAATGATCTACAGTGTATTGAAGGGACTGCTTAGAGCCAAATGAACCTGTACTCCTGAGTTTAGTCACAATTCCAGCAGGATATCCCAGAAAAGGTGCAGAATGGGTGAAGCACTCCCAGGGAAGCTCGGACTGGTGTCCCTTCCACACAGAAGCTTTCCCATTCCCAGCAGGTCACTACACTGTGCTCCTCTTCATCCTGGAATTCATTTTAGTTTGTATTTTTCAAGCTCACAAAGCCGAGAATATTTCCTTTAGCCTTGCTGAGGGGAATACAGCTGCCAGAACGTTCCACCACCCCCTGCCCCAGCCAGGCCACGGGCACCCAGGTGTTTGCTGCTGGCCAGGAGCCCCGTGCCCTTCCTGGCTGGAAGGTGAGGGTGCCACTGGGGACACGGGGCAGGGGTGGCCTTGGCAGTGCTGAGGAGGGGTGAACTCGGGGTCTGGGAGGGCTTCTCCACCCCACCCCATCCTGAGTGAGCCAGGGCCTCACTGCACACAGAGCTGTCCCCTCCTGTGTGGGGCAGGCAATCACTGGGATTGATCTCAGCTGGCCCCAACTGCCCCTCACAGGAACCTGCTGCTCTGAGCCACTCATCAAACCTTCTGGCCCCAAAATGGGGACACCTGTACCCCAGAGCAGGGGGGGCTCAGCCCAGGCCAGGTCCCCGCCCTGCAGGAGGCTGCAGATGCAGTTTGTGGGTGCCAGCAGCCTCAGTGCCCGCAGGGGAGGCTGCCCAGCCCAGCTCTGGGGTGAGAGGTGGGAGCAGACCCCTCAGGGAGCTCTGCCCTGCCCTCGCTCCTCCTCCAGCCTGGAGATCTGGTGAGGCTCGTTCTCCTGGAGCAGGTATGTCTCACCTCTTCTTCTGTGTCCGAATTCAAACCAATGGAACAAATGCTCTTCTCTGAGCAGCTCCATTGTTCCTGTCTGTGACACTATTGATGAATATTTCCCATTTAGTTAATTTGCAGGAAAGAAAGCCCAGCTGACCCTCCCTCAGCCTGGCAGTGGTTTAGCAGCTGTGGGTCTCAGCAGAGTTGCCATCAGTTTGTATTTGCTTTTCCTGCCCTTCCCTGTGCCCGTGCCACGCACTGAGGCTCCTCGTGCCCAAACCATAACATCTCTCCAGCTGCTTCTCCCCTAAAGAAAAGGTTTTATTTATGGCTATGCCTCCCCTCCCAGCTGCCCTTTAGCCGATGTCAATCCATTTTACGTTCCATTTCTGTCCATGCCACTTCCTTTGCTTCCCCAGACCTCAATCTGTGCACAGAGACCTTAATCTCTGATGTGGAACTTTGTCAGGCGCTGTCTGGGAGCCCAGGCAGGAATCCCATCTCCTTCCCACATGGAAGCTGGGCTTTGCTTTCCAAAACTTCCAGGGAAAGCTGGGGCCAGGAGCCTCCTGCAGCCCCTCCAAGCACCCCCGTTCTCTGTGGCCATTCCCCATTGCCTGGTGCAGGGGGCTGCACTGGGAATATGACATTTACTGACAAAACAGCTCAGCTCACATCGATTTTCGGGAGGAGCACGCTGGTGCCCATATTTGACCAAGTGTGGAAGGGGTGCTTGTGATCCTGCCTTAAATATGCAGCAGCAAAACGACAGCAAAGGCTGGTGCCAGTTCAGGAGCTGTTTTCAGATGTGTTACCAGGCACCAAATCTGCTAAAAATATCGATTTTCAGCACTACCATTGGGTAACTATTTCATTTCATAATTCCCATTTCCCTTGGTCCACCTTCTTCCTCCCTCTCTGTAGTTCTGTAAGGAAACACAAAGATACAGATTTCATACAGAATGGGTGGGGGGTCTTTGAGTGAGGAATACGTGCAGGGGGATTTGCTCCCTGGTTTCCAGTGCTATTAAGTGCACACTAAGTGTTATTTCCTTGAAGTGTGTTCGTAGGGAAAAGTTAAATTGAGGGCAGGAAAAGTTGTGGATTGGTTGTGTGTATTTTTTTTAAAATATCAGATTTAATTTGTTTAGGAAGTAAATGTTATCACATTTGTGAGGAGGAGCACTTGATGTTTGTGGCACGCTGTTAGTTCTGTCCCTGCTGAAGGCTATAATCGTGCTATAAATCAGTATTTATAAAATAGGTGATGTTTATCAGTTGGGGTGAGGGGGAGGTTTGCAGCCTTTGCAGGGGAGGTGCCTTGGAAGGACCGAGGATTTTGGTGCCTGAATTTTCTTGCCAGCAATTCCTGCTCCCTGACTCATCTGGGATTTAAAACAAATCACCCCAAAACAACGTCTCAAAAAAAA
>VWZT01008522.1:894-22584 GCA_013397055.1 Pachycephala philippinensis
TTGTTATGTAGTATTGTTATGGTACTGACCAGAGAAATATTTTGAAATGGGCGTTGTAGAGCCCAGCCAATCACCCTGAGAGGTGGGTGGCCCAAGGACCAATTACCTTATGCCATTCAACACATTTCTTGAGAACCAACATATAAAAACCCATCCAAATGTTATTAAAGAACTTCCATTTTGCTCCTGAACTCGGACCTCGTGTCGTGATTCCTTCCCGTCCTCAGCACAACAGCGACACTCTCCAGCTCTCCTGGAGCCCCTTTAGGCCCTGGAAGGGGCTCTGAGCTTTCCCTGGAGCTTCTCTTCTCCTCTCCAGGTGAGCACCCCCAGCTCTCCCAGCCTGGCTCCAGAGCAGAGGGGCTCCAGCCCTTGGAGCACCTCCATGGCTGAGCCAGAAGCACTCTCAGCCCACAGAACCAGGGGCAGCATTTTTTAGCCATTTCCTCAGTATTTCACCACTCTTACTTATATCCTTACTTATAAAAACACAGGGCAAAAGCACAGATAGCATCACCTCTCACAGATATGGATCGGAGACATCCTCCCGTGGCCATCACTGAGCCCCTGCCCCCACCACCACTCCCAGCTCCTCACCCACCAGCAGACATCTATTTCCAGGTCACTTGTAGAGAGCTGCAACAGGCTCAAAGTCCTAAGAAATCACATTCTGAGTGCGTGAACAACCCCAGCTCCAACTTCCAGCCTCTCCTCCGAGTCGTCCTTTGAGGTGTGGCGCGGCGGCGGCGGCTGAGAGATGCTCTAATCAGTGCATCTAATTTCAAACAGTGTAAGGACCATGTTATGCCTTGGGATAAACGGGAGAGGCTGCCATTGAAGTCAAAGAGAGGTAGGCACTTCAGAAGCTGGAACTTGGCCTCGAAAATAAAAAAGCCACTAAAACTCGAATATTAAAGTGCATTTAAAAACATAATAAGGCAGATTAGCAATCAAACCGAGCGGCTCGCTGGGGGAGTGATAAGAGGGGAGGATTCTAGAGGCACATATCACCACTGAAAAAAGGCCCAGAAAGCCTTGTTTAGAGTAAAAATGACTTTTGATCCAAAAAAACAGCGTGGAAATGCAGTTTTTCTCATGCATTTTCCATGAGAGAACAAGCCCAATCAGCCTTGTTTTAAGCAGCGATGCCGAAGCTCCCACCTGGAGTGTTCTGCACTGGGAGGGACAGGAAATTGCCCGGTGACTCAGTAGCACGGTGCACAAAAGGGACAACCTTGTCCCTCTCGTGGATGTTCAAAGCACTTTTGACTCATTCAGGGAATCCTTGACCCAAAACTTGACCCAACTCCATCCCAACTTTCTGAACTCCGCAGTGAAGGAGCTGTAAAAGTCTCACTCCTTCACAAATCCTCCCGGAACTGGGTCTTGGAGTTTATTTCTCATTAGAACAGCCATGAAGGAGGCATCTTTTATCTCAGCACTATCCTCAAACAGGGAGCAGGCACTGGGAGGAGTCAGCTTTGGGACTGGGCTGGGGGGAGGTGTGTGGAAGGGTGGGGAGGATGGCGAGAGCTCAGCCTTTTCCTTTAAAGATTTTCTCGGCAATTCTCGAGGCCAAACCTTCTGAGACAGCGGCGTGCTGAGCTGCAGAGGCTGAAGCACTTGTTGCTACAGCTCCAGACCCCTCCTGCTTTCAGACTGAGGGATCAATACAGGGTTTGACACCCATCAAGCTTCCACGTGCCTGGAGGCCAGCAAGGGATGACCCAGGGCCACCTCCTCCGAGACCTCCTTCTGTCTCACAGCCTCCTGAGCTCTTGGCTTGCAGAAATCCTCCTGCCCACGAGAGCTCAGCAGTTCCAGTTCCCCAAGACTGCTCTGCTGAGCTTATTCACAACCAGATTTTGGATGGATTTTGTCTGGAAAGGTTGGAACACAGAAGGCATCTCTTCCCATGCTAATCCTTGGAAGCTTGGACAGTAACCACCTTGCAGAGAAGGGGCAGATGGCCTATGCTCAACCCAAATTCCATATGTATTAGTCCAAAACGTGGTTCAGGTCTGCTCAAATCAACCCAAATTCCATATGTATTAGTCCAAAACATGGTTCAGGTCTACTCAAATCAACCCAAATTCCATATGTATTAGTCCAAAACGTGGTTCAGGTCTACTCAAATCAACCCAAATTCCTCATGTGTTAGTCCAAAACGTGGTTCAGGTCTACTCAATCAACCCAAATTCCTCATGTATTAGTTCAAAACATAGTTCAGGTCTGCTCAATCTCTAAAGTCTCTGTCCAACTCAAGGGACACCTCCCTCACGCCACCAAACCCCTTTAAGATGTCAAAGCCAGCATGTGATCAGCATCAGAGGGTGCTCACCATGGCAGGGCTGGAGCTCAGGGGTCCAGGGAAATAGGGTGGGATGTCTTTCTCCCATGGAACCTGGGGCTCCACCCATGCAGGGGAGAGGACTAACCCCCGTGCCCTTGTAGATCCCTTCCAGCTCAGGATATTCTGTGATTCCATCATAACTACAATCAGGATCCCTGTCAAATCTTCCCAGCATGCTCTGAGTGGCTTTTCCAAGCTCATCCCCCCACCCAGCACATCCCATGTTCACAGGGTGCTCGGCTCCCTCAAAACACGGGGTGCTCAGGCCTTGTCACCTCAGCTGGGGTCAGGGAGGCTGAAAACACAAGTGTATAATCCTTTCACAAGTTAATTAAAGCACCCATCCACCCTTCATTCAAACCATTAGCCACGGGTGTTTACAATTAATTATTTGGAACTAAATCAAACAAACAAAGAGAAGACACAGGAAGAAGAGAGGAATCCAAGCAGAGCCAGGGCATTCCTGCAGCAGGGCATCAGCAGGGCTCATCCCTGCCTCCCAAAGCCAGACACAGCCCCTTTTAGCCAACACAAGGGCTGCTGGAGGTGGGGACCCTGCTTCAGATTTGGGTGTTACCTCGAGCTCCCTCTGTGACCTTGGGAAAACCTCACAGCCTCTCCTTGCTTTATGCCATGACCCACGGCTGTGCCCTTCCCTGCGCACCCTCCTTTGCCCTTGAAGTGTGAACAAACATAAATAACTTACAAAGCACGAGAAATCAGGATCCCTGTCAAATTGGACTGGATTTGGGGGGTATATTTGCAGAATTCAGTATTTAACCCTTATCATTGTATCGATTTCATTTTGAGTTTTGACCTGTCAGACAGGGCTGGTTTGGGTTTTGGCCGTGGACAGGGAGCTGATGGATGCTGGTTTGGGTGGCTGTACCACCCAAATACTTTACCCAGAATAAATGGTTTACAAAGCACGAGAGCTCTTTGGTGAGGCACTTGTGTGGGCAGGAGCCAGCGCTCCCAGCCCTGACTTAGCCCCAGCCCCAGGACTCACTCTCTGCAAGACCCCAAACGAGCTGAGATCTTTCCACCTGCACGGAAAGCCTGGGAAGGGCTCCTGGATACTGCAAGGAGGGCAAGCAGCTCTCCTCCCACTCCAGTGGAGACCGTGTCCCCAGCTGAAGCTCCCTGCCCTAGTTTATCTCCTCTTTTCCATGATCTCTCTCCTTTCTGAAAGCTTCATCTCAGCGCAGGTATGCGAGGGGAGAAGGGGAGGTGGGGATCAGGGAACCATCCTTCCTCCTCTCTTCTTATTTCCCTTGCATTTCCTTCCCTCTCATTTGCTGCCACAGCCACGCGCCATCTCTTATCCCCAACCTCCGTCTCCTCCGTGCCCTCTGTACTCCCCATCAAGACAGGGTTTAATGTCTTTCCATCTCTTCCCGGGTAAATTGCAGCGAGTCTGCCGGCTGCTCGGGTGGAACACACTGTTTTATATGCGCCATAAAGGGAGAGAACTCTGTAAACAATATTATTTTTAATAAAATCCAAGTCTTTGGCAGGCCAGCTGCTTTTGTGTCTGTCTTAATTTAATCAGACGATCAGCTCTCTCAAGCAGCAAGAGGGAATGAAAAGCATTAGCAAGGAATCAAGGAACTGGTGAGGAAGAGACATGATTTCCATCAAGAGCTTTCCGGCCCAGTGTGTTGCTATGAGAGCAGGACCAAGTTTTCGGGAAACAGATTCCCAAAACAACTTTGTCAAGGTGCAGGAAGGACACGGGCACATCTGGGCATAACACTCAGCCTGTAGTGCTTGAAAAAGAGCTGCCATGGGCGATGAATAAAGCCAGGCTTAAGGACACTTTCAGTCAGAGCAGATCGCTGTGACATTGGAAGGTGTCTGACGGAGCCCACGCTCCCCAGGATGGGCATGCTGCCCACTTTGGTGACCCCCAATGCCTGCACCCAGGTACAGCCACCCAAACCAGCATCCATCAGCTCCCTGTCCACAGCCAAAACCCAAACCAGCCCCATCTGACAAGTCAAAACTCAAAATGAAATCAATACATGATAAGGATTAAATACTGAATTCTGCAAATGTATCCCCCAAATCCAAAGCTGGATCCAGGCTGGATCCAGGGTAAAAGCTGCCTCCAAGGAGGGGAGGGGAGGAGATGGTGCTGGCAGCTGGAGCAAGGGGAGGAGGAGAGCAGCCCCGAGCAACCCCTGACACGCAGCACCGTGAGCAGCAGCTGAGTTTGAAAGGTGTCGCGTACAGACAGCCAAAACCTGGCAGAAACAGCTGATTCCGTGACACTTCTGTTCTTCAAGACCAAGCAACAGCCAGCGAGCATCTGCCGTGGGCAGACAGCTCCTTTCCTGCTCCAAAGCCTCCGAGAGGCTTCACCGCCAGCAGGCTCAACACTTGGCCGTGATGTCCTCTGAGCCTAAACCATTCCAGATGTGATTCCTGCCTCCTTCTCGTACCCCTTTGGAGGATTTTTGGCGGCTAGAGCAGCCCAGAGCAGAGGGCAGGGCTCCCCTGGTATGGGAGTGATCAAGGGTTCCACTCTTCCACTCAAAGCCACAAATCCTCCAGAATAAAAATCCTCCAAAATCTGAAATAATACAAGCTAATTACAGACACAAAGTAAACAAATTAATTGATGTTTACTTGTTTACCCAGTCACCAAAAGATTGTTAATGACTTAACATGTATTTTTAAGATATTAAAACATGCTAAGGCACAGCCATAAATATAAAGCAAACATGGTGCTCGGCGCTGCAAAGGAACTAAAATTAGTATTTAATTACAAGAAATCGCTCGAAGTTCTTTTGCTACCATTAATCACTTTCAATTATGAATGTAATTATAAGTCATCTTGTCTCTTTGGGTGGTCGCTGCTGGGACCTGAAGCGGTGACCCTGAGCTCCAGAAGAGAGAACCCCGCTTTGCTCGCCAAATGACAGCTCCTGGCCGGCTGTGCCAACGGGACGGATCAATTAGTGCCTCCAGCGAGCTCTCGAGGAGCCAAGGGCACGCAAACAAGGAGAGGGTGAGGGGGAAGATTGAGTTACTTCATCCCCTCCGCCTGCACTGATGTGTGCACTACCCACCCGTAGCAGAACCAGGGCTGCCGAGACAGAGAAATTGATGTGAAAAATAGTCCGTCCTCAAATCATTAAAGGACGAGATGATAATGTTATCTCTCGCTACGAGGCAAATCAAAGCCTCGAGAGCTCCTTCCGTGCGACAGGAATCGGTGCAGTGGGACACGTGGCAGCTCTCTCCGTGCAGGAAGGGGAGGGTAGTGGAGGGCACGGCCAAAATCTGGCCCCCTGCACCTCCTGGCTCTGCCCTCCCCCTCCACCTGGGCTGCACCACAGTCAGCATCACCTCCTGGCATTTGCAGGTGGAGCATGCTCACTGCAGAGGGGATTTTCAGCTATGGATCAGTTCCCAGGGGAATCTGCATCGGGAATCTGCAAAACGTAATTAAGAACAGCAAATTTATTAGCCATAAGCTCCGGTTTTTCTTTTATGAAGGAGGTGGCACTTTTCTTCTGGGCAATGTGCAAATCAAAAATAAAAAGCTGAAAACTCCCTCTCTGCTCAGTGCTCAGCCTCCTTCATCAGTTCAGGCTCCACTCAAAGAGTTTGGGATGTGGAATCCAATGGAATCCAGGCCCTGCCTGCAGGCGGTCAGTGAAATAAACCCTTATTTAGGGTTATGAGGCAGCTGCTGGCAGAGCATCTCCAACCTGGGACACCCCTGATAACCAGGACACCCCACCACGAGCTGCTGCCTTGACTCTCCCCAAATCTCCTCAGCCTCACAGCCTGCTCCTGGCACGGCACAGCACCAAAGAGGACCAAAACACAGAAGACAACGTGGAAGATCAAATGGAAACGTTCCCTCTTGGTTCCCTCGGTACTTCTGCGCAGGGAATGTGATTAGACTGTCCTTATCTTGGTGGGAACAGTTGTTAGCAATAATGAAATCATCCAGTCCTTTTCTTTTTGAAATCCAGCCACATCCTTTGGCTCCAGGAAACAGGGGCAGTGACATGTGCTGTTTTCATAAAAAGCCACAAGACAACATATTTCATGGCAGTAAATTCCCTTCCCTCAAGTGAAGAGCGAAGGAGAGAGGTTTCAAGGACAAGAAAAGTTTCAGCCAAAAGAAGGGGCTGAGCTGAACTTTTGCCCATCTGACGCTTCCCAAGAAGTTGGCTCTTCACAACCTGAAGAGGTTTGGATGACGACAACCCTTGCTGCTTTTATCTCTCTCCTTCTGCCTCAGCTCCCGCGAGGGTAACAGGAATCGTGCGCTGAATTTCCAAGCCGACACGAACTCCAAGAGGATGACTCTCTACAAGGGAAAGCCCAGCCTCTGGAGGACGGACACTCCACTCCACGTGTCGGCCAAGAGCCCAAGGAGGACTCACGCCAAAACCTCCACATGTTTCTCCCAACAGCTACTCGTGACCTGCCTGGAGTCGGGAATACTCTTGCCAGGTTGTAAATCAAGCCAAACTCATCCTCACCTCATCCCCTTGGACTCTTGTCCAGCCCAAGACGCAAATTCCCTGCTGGGCCTTCCTCTCAGCCAGAGGTCAGCCCTGAGGGTCACAGAGGACCACGTTGCCCCCCGGGCGGATGACACAAGTCGTGACTCAGCACCTGAATTAACCAGGCCCCATCCTGCGCTGCCTCCTAATTAGCGGGCAGGATTTCAGCGTCCTCCGGTCCTTGGCTGAGTCCCCCCTTCCCTCTGCTCCTCACTTATTCTGTTCACTGAACTAATTGCCAAGCGCCTGCACCCTGGGTGTCTGCTGCTGTTGGAGAAGATTAGTATTTTTACAGAGGGGGAAAAAAAAAAGATTAAAAAAAAAGATTGTGTTTTTTAAAGCAGATGAAAGGAGAGCCCAAGGAGATGTGCATTTGACTCTCAAACACGCTCCTTCAAGTCTCCCTCAGCAGTACTTAAAGGCGTTTCCAAAGCAAGACTTTATGAATGCTAAATGAACCCGGCGCCTTGTTCCTCTGCCACAAGAAAAGAAAAAAACTTATCTTTTATATACAATATTTCCTTTATGGCTGGCACTGCGCATCATGCGTGGCTGCTACCAGCCCCACTTCAGACACCGACGCTGACCTTCACAAAGTCAAAGGGACACCTCCAGCTCCCTGGGCTGGAGCAACACACAGCTGGGCAGGGGTCAGGGAGACTGGCTGGATCCAAATGGATTCATCTGCTGCTCTCCAGGAAGGGCAAGGTGAGACCACAACAAATCTGGAAATGTTCAAAGTCTTGCTTTCCGTCTCTGTGATCTTGGATGACCCAGCCAAACTGGGGACGTTGGTTGATTTATCACCCTCCAGAAAGGTTTCTCAGGATGCAGCTTGCTCAGGATGGGATGGGGAATGATGAACCAAGAGGGAAACAGCAGCATCCCAGCAAAGCAGATGGACACAGGAGAAAACACCCTCTGACTCCAGCCCTGAAAACCATCTGTACCTCTGCGTCACCAAGGGGTGCTGGCAGAGTCCTCATTTGGGTGTCCAGCACCCAAACTCTCCCCGATTCCAAAAAGGACAAGGAAAAGCACATCAATGCATCCAAACACCTTCGGCCACCTGGGTCATCAAGTCAAGCTTCCTAGTGGAGCAAACAGCCAAACCCAGAGCCAAGACTGATCCCATCACCCTCACTGTGTGGATTTCCAGCAGGACCACTTTTCCCTGGGAAAATGGGAAAGAAGTGCCTTTAGCTTTTCACAAAGCACTCCAAGAAGCTGGTCCATGCTCTTAGGAAATCACCCACCCAAAGGAAGTCTTGGGAGATTTAATTAGCTGCAGTCTGTGCTGTTTGAGCTTGTTAGGTGCTATATAATTGCTAAATATTATTATTATCTCTGCAGGTACAGCAGTTTGTTAGGATAATGATAGTGATTGACATTTCCCTGGCATCTTTCATCCCAACCAGATCCCATTTTACTCTATTATAAGACACTGTTCTGCCTTGACTCTCCATATGTCTCCAAACTGTCAACAGGATCATAACCAGCTCAGCATTGCCAAAAGAAATAAAGGCAAAATGGCTCATGGAAGTTCACGGGATGTATCACAAGCTGAGCAAGTTCAACTCCACGCTCAAGAGCTCAAGTAGCACAGGCAGGTGTGGTACAGACAGAGATACACGGGCTCCACTTCAACATCAACATGGAGCAAAGCTGCAAGAAGTGGTCCTGGAAGCCACCACAGCACCCAAAAACCTCCCTCGTCCATCCCCACCCCCTTTTCCTGGCCAGCAGCAATGGGGACCATAACCCAACCACCACTGTGAAAAATACATCCCAGGGACAGCAAAGCAGAGGGGCCACCGAGTGATTAATGGGAGACTATCAGTTTGGGATAGGTCTCTAAATTCTCATTAAGTCAGGTGCTGAGGCATCGCACATTAATCCAGAACATTTCCCCTTCGGCCCAAACAAATAAATAACTCGTGTATAATTCAGGGAGAACTGGGTGGAGCCATCTCTCCCCCTCTCTCCGTCTCTTTCCAACTAACCAGTGAATAAAACATCGCCCACAAATCTATTAGGCTAATTTTAAATCCTGACAATTTAGCAGCACTTCAGCAAGATAAGAGCCATTTATTAAAAGCCACAGTTCATTAAGCCAAATGCTGCTGGCGTATTTACTCAGAGAAACGGGGCTGGGCTCGGCTCTCACCCAGACCAGAAGTCTCCAAAGGAGCAGGAGTGATCCTATTTCACCCAAAAAGAGAGGCCAGCATGAACCTTCGCCCACCTCGAGCACGCGTGGGGCTGGGCACGCTGCCCACCAAAGGAACTGGGTGTCCGTGCTGCCTCCTCCTCTCTGGGATGAACACAGAGCAGAAGCCATGGGATGCTCTGCAGGGTTGTCACCCAGAGCTGTGACAAGTCCCCACAGCTCACATGGGGCCACGCTTTGCACCACCACACTCTGGGACTGTTCCCAAAAGGATCAACCCCCAATCCGGATCAGGATGGCACCGCTTTGGAGCCGTGTCCGTTAGGGGCGAGCACAGACTGACTCTGGAGAGGGATGACTGCTTCCAACCACGAGCCAGGAGAGGGCTACCGAAGAGGAACTGCTGCTTGCCAAAGCCACCAGATTGCACCCAGAGCTCTCCTTCCTCCAAGCTGCCTCTTGACTTCTCTGCTGATGCCCTCTGCTGTGCCAGGGCATCGGCTCCGAGGGGCTGCGACCATGCCAGGGGGTGCTTTGGGACACACGGACAGGGCATCGGCTCCCAGGGACTGTGACCATGCCAGGGGGTGCTTTGGGACACACGGAAAGGGCTGGAGGCTCCCAGGGCACTGGCAGGAAAGAGATGGACTCGCCAGTGGGAGCAGCCGTGCTCTCAGGGAACTGGGATCTTTGTTAACCTTCACAAGGGATGAGCTGGATGCTCCACCCAAAGCAAGACACCACAACCCGTAAAGCCAAGCTGTGCATGAGCCCACCTCAGACCTACAAAGATGTGCCCGAGCACAACCTGGCAGAGCACAACGACGCAGATAATTTGTGGCCTCAGCAAGCCCTGTGCCAGCATGGATAAGGTTGTTCCACTTGGGAACCACATGCCACATGGGTTTTTTAAAGGATTTTTAAGGTCGCTTGCAACCCAAGCCACTGCAGGATTCTCTGATCCTGCGGTTCCCAGCGGCACGGGAAGGAGCCATGGTGAGGGGCTCCGTGGTGCCCGGGATGGAGCCAGCAGGGAGGGAGCTGTGCCAGCATCGCTGCGAGGAGCCGGCGGCAGAGGGCAGTGGAGAAATCCCATCTGGCAGAGTTTGTGAGTGTAATTCATTCCAGCGGGAGACATCCAGGAGACTTTATCAAGTGCAATTGTCCCACTGCGCCTTTCACCTGCACACACTTGCAAGACAGTCTGGAGTGACTACAGAGTATCCCTTTACAGTCAGAGCTGAAAGGAGCATTATAAAGGTGAATTAACATTTAAAAAGAACGTAAAAAACCCAGAACTGTTCTAATGATGATTAATGGGAAGCTATAAGGGAGGCCGTGACCTCCTGGTGTCATTAAATGGATTGGCAGGTTTCTGAGCATTAATTATAAATAGCCACAGGAGTTTGAGTGCTTAGCAGAACGATGATAAATCCATGACACAGGCGCAGGGACAAGGAGCCAGGAGCACGGGGGAACACGTGCCCGTGTGGGGACGCACGCGGCTCGGCGTGCAAGGGAACATGGCTTTGCACGTGTGTCACACACAGGAAAGAGGCAGAGAGCCAAGAAAAGGTGGAAATGAGTCCATCTGATGATACTGCCGTGTTTGGGTGGATAGAGAAATGGGTAAATGATAAATTAGGCACTGCCAGTCAATAACATTTTCTAAATGTTTTATATCCCAAAAGCTATAAAAGCAATATTCCTTTCTGGCCTTATTGGAGCCATTTCTGGAAGGCAATCACATCTGTTTCCTCGGGGATTTGAGCTGAACTGTGCCTTGGCTTTTTTTTTTCCTTGCCTTTTTTTTCCCCTCCCCTTTCTATTTACTCTCTAGCCTGTTACCAAAGCAGGGTCAGAGCATGCATACAAATAGGGAGGAGGAGTGAAAAACAAACAGCCCTGAACCAGCGATGAACAGACAAAAAGTGGCTGCAAACTTCTCATGGCAGAGCCACAGCTCCAGTAATCAGGGGCCACACAGATTTTGGGTCAGGCAGCTCCCACGTTAGCGTTGCCTTTAATTTAATGTGCATTATTCCACAATTTCCCTGACATTACGGAGATCTGCATCCTGGGGCACTGCTGTGCATCACCTTGGATGTGCTGAGCCGCCCAGCCTGCCTGGGATTTGCAGCATCTCACAGTTCTCTTCCAAGAGCCCTTGGAGAGATGTTCATGGATTAAAGCCCAAATCCCTCTCTGCATCGCACAGGGGCCCAGAGCCGCAGCCACGGAGGGACCTCTGCTCCCTGAAGCAGAAGGTGGGGTTTTTGCAGGAGTTCCTTGGGAAGGGAGGATCAGCAAAGGGTCGGAGCCCGCAGATGGAGGGTCGGGATAAACACGGGATGAATGGAGCTCGGAGCTCGGGCTCGTTAATGAGAGCTCCTCTCGCTGCCAACGCCGAGAACAAAAGGCTCCGGGTGAGATGCCAAAGGGGCAGGACCATCCCTGGGCATCCAGACACCCCCTTAGCATTCAGGAGAGAGCCTGGAGGTCCCAGACGTGGCACAGCTCTGCAGCAGCAGCCACATCCCATCACCCAGCTGAGACAGCAGCCCCACATCCAACCACGGGACATTTCCCCTGGGATTGGGATCCCCACTTCCTCCAGCACCTCTCTGAACCGCTGTTGTGGTTTCTGCCCACTTCATGGGGAAGCAAAAGCACAAGCCAAGCCCCCCCGCCACTGAAATTCAAAATATTCCTGTTTAGATTTAAGTCTCATTACCATTCTGGGCCCTCCTGTATTATTTCAACTGATTGGAATATGGTGGCAAAGGAATAAGTTCTCCATACAATTTTCTTCCGATCCTATTAGTTGCAATACAATTACAGTGAATACATCAATTCTTCGTCCCAGCAGCTCCTGGAAAGAGCCACCTATTAAAAGCTGGCTTATTAATGGAATTGTACATCCAGGATTAATCGGGCCACGTTGGCCATTTCCATTTCTCACTCCACAAGTGCTTTTGTTTGCTTAATAGGCTGAAGTAACTTGAGAATGACACAACTTAGAGCTTCCCCCATTTGCTCTGCACATCACCAGCAAATTTAATATCACTTTCCTCGCCAGCGTCTCTCCAGGATAAAACCTGGCACGTGCTGCCAAGGAAATCCACGCCGTGGGGTGGGGAGGGGAAGAAGGAGCTTTCTGCCTTTGGCAGAGCCAACAAGGGGAAATTCCTCATTGATCCAAGGCTTTAAACCCAAAGGGAAATGGCAACACCAAAAACATTTGCCAAAGCCTGCTGGATGAGAGCCTCTGGAATATCATCCCATGAGCAGTTCAAAAGCTTCCCAATGCCCCTAAGAGCGTCACCCCCTGCCCAATTTGATGTGGGGGTCCCCTCCAGCCCTCCCCAGTCCCTGGGAAGCCCCAGCCAGTCCCAGCCATGGGAAGCCAGTCCCATTCCCCAGCATCATCCCTGCACTCGGAAGCAAGGACGCCGTTTCCCAGCGCAGATATTCCTGTGGCAGCAAAGTCACTGCATGTTGAAGCACAGTAATACAGTATGACTTTTCCCTTTAATGGAATTTTTCTAGCCCACTAGGAAAAAAAAGACTCCATTAGCCATACTACAAAGGCTCCTACTTATTAGTATTTTAGAACAGCGGCAAAAACATTTCTTGAATCTAATTATTGCTGACAAATATGAAAATTGAAATCAAAGTTAAATTTTCAGCTACAGTGCCTCATTCGGCCGCGGCTCGCCCGCTCCCAACGATTGCATCAACACATTTATTCTGCTGAGCAGGCTCCCAGATTGGGCCCCCCCATTCCCTGCAGCCCACCCCTCCATCTTCGGAGGCATTGACTCTGACATATTCATCTCAGCAGCCAGGCCACAGAACCAACTTCATGTTTACCAGTTGTAGGCGGCCGATGGATCGGAGCAAGGATTCCAGGGGCTGGAGAAGAAGGGAATGGAGCTTGCTGCTTGAAGAAGAAGGGAATAGAACTTGCTGCTTTTTTTTCCCTCTTTTTTTTTTAATTTATTGTTATTTATTTCCAACTTCGCTGTCTCCCATCCCCTCCCAACCCGATCTCCAAAAATGGTGATTTTGAATTTCACAAGACAGAGGATGTGGAAGGGAGGGGAGAATGGAGAGAGGGGGGAAATAAGGAAAAAAAAAAGCCTTGTCAACATATTTCCTTTCTCCTACCTCCCCCCAACATACTGTAAAAATCAATCCCCTTTGTCATTTTGCTCTGCTTGTGTGAATGTTTAATGGCTGTCGAGGGAGATAATGATTGCTGCTAGGAAATTCATTTCAGATTTGCTATTTATAAAGTACTTGGTGCTCAGGTGGGAAATTAACATAAGGAAGGGGGAAAGGGACCGAACCAGGGAAAAAAAAAGCAGCAGGAGAGGAGGGATGAGATGCTGCAGGGCTGCTTGGAAGGGGATGGGGCCCGAAGAGAATCTGCATCTGCTCCCATCTCTCCTGGGACAGAGGGAAAAGGTTTGCATGGAGCAGGGATGGCACTGCCAGCCCCTTTCCATCACCCACCCGTGGATGCAAGGACACGGAGGCAGGATCATCCCCCAAGTGCCCGGGGGCTTTTGGAGCCAGCGGTGCTCCTCACACACCATCCCCCAAAACCCAGCTCACCAGCACCACCACTGGTTTGTGCCCCGGCTCCCCCTCCAGCCCCTCATCCCTCTGGGTTAACCCCAAACCTCCTCCGAGTCCCCTCGCCCCTCAAAACCCATGAACCTGTTGCCTCGTGTGGGGTTTTTGGGTCCCCAGGGGATTCCCATCTGCGGCACAGCCCGATCCCGCAGCACGCACGCTGCCATTGAGTTGCTAATTCCTTGTCTCAGAAGTTGCTTTTCACTTTCTGATTTTTCAATAATAGGCTTGGTATGAATCCCTTAAGCTTCTGAAATAAGCCGAAAAACGCTTTTCCAGCCATTTACATAAACACAAGTGGATCAGAAGGAATAATCATAGTTTATGCATTATTTGGGGGCTTTGGTGGTGGTTTCTAATGCGGTGTCAGGTTTTGAAGCCCAAAACATACAATGGGAAGCGTTGACGTGCGGAAAAGCAGCACAAAAAGTAAACAATAAATAATACACGTTCTTTTCGTGTTGTCTTCAGTGACAAGGAGGTTTTGGCTCTGCCACCACCCCGGCCTCTAATGGATCATGGACCCTGCTCCTCGCCAGCTTTGTTCCAAAAAGAGCTTCATTAAGAGAGATGTCACTCATCCTAAATCCAAATTCACCTCGTGCCAGCCAGCCCTCTGCTCTCCTGTGCCTTGGCCCGCTATCAAAAACCCCAGTGCTGGCTTTGGGAATTGACTTTGGGAAACTAAAAGTCTAACGGAGGCACCCTCTGATCTCTAAATACCATCTGTCCTGTAGAAAGGGAATAAAAGCTAAAAACACCCAAACCAACCCAGGAACGTAGTGCTATTCACCAGATAACTCCTCTAAGAGAGGGAAAAAAGCCCCAAACACTAAAAAAGAGAGAGAATATTATTGTATTAATGAACCTTGCTTTGCTCTGAGGGCCTGTCACGCTTCCAGTGAGGCGGGTCAGGTTTGGCTTTCAAACCAGTTCTTTAAATCAAGAATTCTGTTTCTGGTAAAATGGAAACATTAGCAAAGGATCTGTTTTGAAGAAATAACAATACAAAATGGAACAAGGCTGGAGACTCCAGGCTCTTTGATACTGCTGGAACGCGGCCTTCGGAGCTCTTTTTTTTTTTTTTTTGTTTGAAATCACTTCACAACTTTGTACATAAAGCTTAGGCGAGCTCCGAAGAAAATGCCTCAAAAATCAATCCTTACTTTTCCCAGAATTTACTTTTACTGGGAATTTGTGATTGTTCTTTTTCATTTCGTTTTTTGGGATTAGAAAACCCTGAAACGTTCTGCTTCGTTTCTAATATTACACAATTTCCTGTGGCATTTCCCACTCCTCAGCAGCTGCTCTCTCCCACCGTGAGTCACTGGAGGACGTGAAGCAGCCCCATGGACTGAGCATTTGTGGTTTTCCAAGCTCCTTTCCAACCTAAATCGGGGTTTCCCAGGATCAGCAATGGGCAAGGATAATATACCACCCCCTCAAGGCCAGGCTGGACGGGGCTTGGAGCACCCTGGGATAGTGGGAGGTGTTCCTGCCCATGGCAGGGGGTGGAATGAGATGAGATTTCAGCTCCTTTCTAACCCAAAACGTTCTGGGATCTTTTTCTGTAATTTCCAAAAAATCCCTGCTGAGCACCCGCTCCCATCCTTGCTCCAAGCCGGACCCAGCCCTGCCCCAGCAGTGAGCCCTTGGCACGAGCCACAGCTCAGCCGTGCACGGAGGGGAACCTTCCACCCACCTCCACGGGGTCCTGGGTGCTGGGCTGGGGCTTTTCACTCCAGAGCACCTCCATCCCCATCATTCCCAGAGGATTCCATGCCAACCCCCAGCAGGGCTTTAGAGGGAACGCTCCGACCCCCAGGAATTCAGGCGTGGTGGATGTCCAGAATCCTTACTTCCCCACACAGCTGCTGCAAAGCGTTTCAGAGTCGAGGCTCCTTTTTTTGACTGCCCTGATTAGTAAGCGAAGCGTGTGGGAGGTGGAGGAAGGGAAAGTAGGAGGGGGGGGCAAGAATGCCAAGAACCAAGCACTGTCTTTAGTGGGAACAGTCAACAGGACAAGGGGGCCAAGAGGTCAATTAATTTACAACAGCTTTCAGCATTAGACATATTAACTGTTGAGCGCATCACAACCCCATGCTCCCGCTCCTGTGGGCACATAGCAGAGCCCAGCAAGGCAGCACCTCTGATTTATTATTAACCAGGAGCAAGGTGCGTGCCTGGCGAGGAGGAGGAGGGAGGGAGGAGGCCGGCTCCTCCCGGCTGCCAGCCACAGCTCCAAACGTGCCGGGAGCACGAGGGGTGAGACACCTGCAGGGTGCACCCATGGAAGGGCTGGGGGGATCGGGGTGCCCCAAGGGGTGCAGTGACAAAGGGGTCACTCCCTGTAATCCTGGTTTTTCATGGAATCCCAGAATGGTTTCGGTTGGGAAGGGACCTTAAAGATCATCTTATTCTACCCCCTGCCATGGGCAAGGACACCTTCCACTGTCCCAGGCTGCTCCAAGCCCTGTCCAGCCTGGCCTGGGACACTGCCAGGGATCCAGGGGCAGCCACAGCTGCTCTNTTTTGCCTATAAAAGCTACTAAAGGCATAAAAAACCCACGTGCTGAGCTGTGGGTGCTGGCTGGCAATGGGAGACAGCAGCATGGCTTGGACTTCCACTGTAGAATCCCCAAATCTGGCACCTTGCTCATTTTGACCCGTTTGAATCCAAGAGCTCAACTCCAAGTCACAGCTCCAAGCCTTTGCCATGAGCATCAGAGATGGAGCAGGTTTGGGTCCTGCTGAGTCTAACAGGAGATTTGTCCCTGCCCATCAAAAGAGAATGACCAGTAATGCTTAAAAAATCCCATTTCCCCTCTTTAAAGCTCTTGTCCCTTCAACTGGAGAACAAGCACGGAAAGTTTTGCCCTTTCTTGCCACTACTGAAGTTTGGGAAGCAAAGACAAACACAAGTGAAGGTCTTTTCCTGATCCCCACGGCCAAATATTTGCTCCTCACGTGGTGTTTCCCCGGCTGAGGAAAGCTGAAGTCCACTTCCAGTCTGACTGGAGCTGCCTGGGAAGGGCTTTCCCCATCCACTCCATCCTGGTTTATCACAGAAAACAGCAAGCCCTGCTCGCTACCCTGACCTAGATCTGTCAATTGATCAATTTTTTCCCCATAGGGAAAAAATAAAATGGGGGGGAAACCACAATATGGGTATTTTTAAGTGAAAACTGCAAGAAAAATACACAAAGCAGACACTTGTAATATCGAATGCACTCGTCTCAGGCGTAAGTTGAGGGAAGACGGAAAAACCACGAGCCAGAGTTACTGTGCTGGTCAAAATGCCCACGTGGAGAAAGAAAAAGTAGTTTTTGTGAAACACAAGGAGATCCCAAAACTGGCTGCAGCCTCCAGAGCATCCAGCACCAGTCTTGTACAGAGGGATGGTCCCTAGGATGGTCCAGAAGTTTAGTTTTACCAGAGGAGGTTTTTTCCAGGCTCCCAGCTCCCACCTGATCCCCTCTGCTTATCAAACTGGTATTTATCTCCTTTTGACCCTGTGGGAACGAGAGAGCAGTCCCACACCAACTTGGACTTCCACAGAACCCCCAAATCTGGCACCTTTGCTCATTTGGGCCCCTGTTCGAAACCAAGAGCTCAACTCCAAGCCCAAGCTGCAGCTCCAAGCCTTTGCCATGAACGTCTGAGATGGATGATTTTTTGCCTCCCATGCATGGCCACAGGCACCTTGTTCACGTGTGGTTTATGGCCAGTAAACAACTGCACGTGCTGGAGTGTGTGTCAGCACTCAGGGGACCTCACACAGCTCTAGTCCACCAGTGGGGCTCCTAAACCTGGTGTAGCTACAACACAAACCTGCTCCAGCACGTTTCATGCTCTAAGGTAACTCGTTACACACAACGGAGTTTTGATTTCATTTTGATTTCTGTCATTTTGATTTTTGTCACTTTGATCTCCATCTCTTTCCATGGAGAACTCTCCATATCCACAGCGTAGAGCGACTACAACGACTTTACTCCTCCTTGTATCCTGCCAATCCACTGCTCTGTGACCAGCTCAGTGCAGGGATGCTCCCAGGGAAGCAGTAGCAGCAATCCACACGTGGAAAACCCCACCTGCAACTCCACCACCCAAACCAAACTCCCAAGCCCCTTTCCAGCATTTTGGGTGCCATCCAGCGTTTTGCACGATGTAACTGCTTTCCAAAGGTCTGCTCGGGTCACTGTTTGCTCCACTGCATCTTAAAAATGTGCCAATTAATCCCAGGCCGTGGCCTGATTTCCAGAGGTGCTGATAGCTCCTCACAGCTCCGCTGAGACTCAACAGGAATGACAGATGTTCAGCCAAGCTCCAAATCCAGCCATCGAGCAACCCGAGTGCATTCCCCTCCTTTTATGTACTGCATATAACTGGGTTATCTAATCATGTACGTATTGATTATTACTGTTATTGCCTATTAAATAGCTATTTTCTGCTGTTGGGGTGAATATCACGTTTTATTGACCCGCACGATAACTATTAACCACATCTAATATTTTTCCCGAGGACCAATAAATCCGGGGCATTCACAAAAAGACGTCGATACACGTAATTTTTCTTATGCACATTCATTAGTGCAATTACCTCCTGCACCAACTGCCAGGAGGCTTCCCCTCGCCCCTCCACCGAGAGAAAATCCTCCCAGGACGCGCGGCCCCAACCCAGATTCCAAATCCTGCCCTTCCTGAGGGGAAGCACCCAGCCTGTCCTCCCTGTGGATGCGTCTCTGGGTCAGATCCAGCCTTTCCATCACGCAGCAGCACAGCCTGTCTCAGTTTGGGAATTATCTGCATCCCAGCCACATCGAACGAGCGAATAATTCTTTCGGATGAGGAACGCTCTGTGTAGGATGTTGACACATGCTATTATTTTACATACCTATTTCAGCTTGTATGCTTATTAGAATAAGGTCTTTATGCTAATTTGTAAATCAAATTCCCATAATTCTTGGCTTACTGATGCTAAAGGCCCAGCTAAATCTTCTATGACCTTTTAGCCTGGTTAATCCTTTTACGCGTGGCTGAGGGAAGAGTTTTCTTGTCTCTTCCACTCCCGAGTGCTGGGGTGGGATTTTTGCCTCTTCCTCACGAAATCCAGGTGGGCTGGGAGTCAGGGGCACGGGGCAGATGTGAGGCCACCCCTCTACTCTGAGCTAGGGAAAGGGGGAAGAGAAAACGCTGCTGTGAAATATCCTGTGTAAGGATATTTTGGGTTTTCACTGCTGCTATTTAAAAATCAGACAGAAGACACGGAGCAAACACAATGAGAGCTGTGTTGCCAAATTGCCACTCACTTCCCGACGCCCGGGGCTATCCCAGCCCTCTGCAGCCTCCCCTCTTTCCATCTCTTTTCCCAACTTGTGCCTGGACATTTTCTGGCTCCATCCTTCTTAGGAGTCGATGCAATGGACGCCTCCAGCTCCTTCCCAAGAGGATGCAGCATCCAAGAAATGCCCTGAACTCTCTCTCCAGCACCAACACCCAACAGCTCCCTTGGTGTCCAACCATTCCAGGGCTCAGGGGGCTCCTTCCTGATGGACACAACACTCAGCAGGTCCCATTTTAGGGCCACAATTCCACAAACCCAACAGTGAATCCACAAAAGGCGGAGGACCTACAGATGTTTGCACAAATGCAGGTGGCCAAACGCTTCTGAATTATCCCACTTCACGCTCCGCTTGCCTTTCAAGCACACTCACAAACCACTTTTCTTATTGTTTGTTTGGCTGGAAATAGGGAAATGACCTGGAGTATGGATGAACGCTGCAGAGGGCAGCACGCATCTCCCGAGGTATTTGGAGGAGATTTGTGCAAAACACAGTTTTCCTGCATGACAATGATTTTCACATTTTCAAACACAAGCCAGCTCCAGTTCTAGACACCAAACGAGCGAGAAAACTTACAAATTCCAAAAACTACAGTGATTATCAGAAGAATTCATGAAGGAGAAGCACACTGCTGCTCATTTTCAGCACTGCATACAAACCTAAATATTACCTTGGGGTTGAATGAACCCAAATTTCTCAAAACTCTCTTTAAAAGTTTGTGCTAAAATACAAAATTATTTATAGGGTGTGCTTGGGGTTTTTTTTAAATTACTCTTAAAGAAAATTATGCAAGAAAAGCTCCCAAGGGAACTCCTTCCCTCCAACAATGCAGCAACTCCCAGCCCAAAAAAGGCCCCAGCTTTTTGCTGCCAAAGGCTGCCTTGTGCAAGATTTCACCCATCTCCCCAAAGCTCTGCCCTGGGTCCTCCCCAGACCACGGAGCAACGTGGTTCCCTGCTTTTCCTCACTCCAGGAGTGACTCAGGGACTTCTGGCACCCACATCAGACTCCTGCAGGGCAGGGAATTGGGGGTTCTGGGCTTAAGGAGGCAGCACATTCCTCCCCACTGCTCTGCTGCCCAGGAGAATTATAAAAATAATAAATAAAGAAATAAAAAACCAACTACTTTTGGATCTGGAAGCTTTGATAGGAGCAGGGAGAGGAAGCAGGAGGGATGACCAGAGGCGTGGAATAAGACCGCAAGGAAGCCAAGTCAGGAGCCCCAAAGCAAGCATTAAAAAAATAATAAAATAATGAAATAATAAAATAAATGAAGCACAAATTCCTGGGCAGGAGAAGCGAGGAGGGAAAGGAGGGAAAGCGAGGAGGGCAGCTTCATCCCTCTCCTGGGAAGCCCCGACCCTTCACACCCCACGCGGGCTCCCTGCAGAGGGGGCAGCCGGGGTGCCAGGGATGCCCCCGGGATGCGGAATGCCAGCACGGCACGGGCAGCACGGGCGGGATCAGCAGCCCTGCGAGAAGGAGAGAGCGAGCTCGAGGAGGGAGAGCGGGAGGAAGGCGAAGAGGAGCGATGCCTCGGCGTGTGATGTGCATGCTAAGCAGCCTGTGCCGCTCCATACGGCACGGGGGGCTCTCCCTCCGCAGCAGCGGGCCCGGCCTGCCCGGCAGAGAGAAGTTTGTGCTGGGAGACACCCAGGCACCGTCTGTGCCCGCACCGCAGCCCCCAGCCCCGCGCGGGCAGCCCCCAGCCCCGCGCCGGCTGCGCTTCCAGAGCCCACCCGAGCCCTGCTGCAGCGCACCTCGGCACACGGGGGACGAGGCTGGGCTGCTTTGGACATTCCCAGCCCTCGGCGGGCACCTCGGAGCAGCGCTGAGGTGCCTGGATCCGGCTGTGGAGAAGGAGGTGCATTCATCCATCCTCAGGAGAACCCCCATCCTCCCCCCGAGGAAAGCCTGCATCCCCCCCGGGGTGCATCCGTCTCGCCCAGGAATGCTCTCACCGCCCCGGGGGGGCACCCAGGCTCCAAAGAGTGCCCGCATCCCCCCGGGGGTGCCTCCATCTCCCCGAGAAGTGCCCGCATCCCGCCCCGGAGCCCCGGGTACCAGCCGCCCCCCGAGCACGACGCAGCAGCCCCTGGCGCATCCCCCGGCGCATCCATCCCCCTGCGCATCCCGAGCTCCCGCGGCGGCCCGGGGCAGGATGCGGCTCCATCCTCTCCTCCCATGGAGGAAACCCCGCTCCCACAGCCCCTCCAGATGGCTGCGAGGAGCCTAACGCGAGCTGACAGGCTCGGCGCTCCCGGCCAGATGGGGCTGGCTCCTGCCGCCTCTTCCCCCCTCCTTTTCCCATCGCTTTTTGCTCTTTTTTTTTTGCCTTGCACGCCCCCCCCCTCCCCTCCAAGCACCATCCCCCGGGTGGGGGGAGGCAGCCGTGCTTATCCGGGACAGACTGGAGAAGGACTTCCCAACTCCCAGCCCGGCGGGAGCGGGGCTGCACCGAGTTTTTCGGACGACCTTGCTGGAAAAGCAAAGGCGTGGGGGGAGCACAGAGGAACCCCGGCCCCCCCTAAGCCCCCCCAAGCCTGTTGGATCATTGATCCTGCCAGAATTACGCTGGGATGGCAGAGTCCTTCCGCACCCGCAGAAATAACCAGGACGCCGGGGAGCGGTGTCCCCCCCGGCAGCCGGTGCACCG
>VWZT01008522.1:23921-75655 GCA_013397055.1 Pachycephala philippinensis
CCCCCCAACTCCGGCATCCCACCGAACTCCCTGGCACCCAGCACCCTCACCCCCTTGGTATCTGCACCCCGCTAAATTCCCCTGGCACCTGCACCCCCCACATTTCCCCTACAGCATCCACACACCCCTACAGCATCCTTGCAATCCCCCCATGGCTCTTCCCCACTGCAAAAGGGGGTGAATCCTTCCTGGAGTGACTGCAGTGATGCTGTGCCTCAGTTCCCCCACCTGCACGAGGGTGGGAGGGATTCACACACAGCCCCCCCACAGCGTCCCCCCCTGTCTGGCCCAAAAGGAAGAGGGGGGCTTCTGGGGGCTGATGTCTGCAGGACAGCTCCAACAAGCCTCTTCCCCTTTTACAGCTAAACCCACGTGGAAATGGCTCCAAAAGCAAATTTAATAAGGAAAAACTCTTCAGTTTGGAGCAGAAATCTCCTTTTAGTCCAGATCAAGGGGTTTTTTCCATGCTGTAACCGCGCTCATCTGATTCCTCACACCAAGGCCACCTCCTGCTCTGAGCAGCACCTGGGCCCCTTGGACCCAGGTTAGGATTGAACACGCTCCTGTTACTTCAGCTCCTTGCACATGCCAACTCCTGGTCCCTATTTCACAACACCAGAAATAAAATAGACTTTTCTCCAATTCAGAATTCCCAAACCTGTCTGTCCACACCACAACCCAACATCAAGAGCATGACACTCACATGCCTACACAGAAAAGGTCCTTGAGACCAAAATCTTAAATAATTTCCACCCTTTGTCCAATAAAAAGAATATCTGAGGCTCTGAACCCCAAGACACCCCTTTGAAACAACCTAAATAAAAAAAATTGCATTAAATATTATTTTCATAAGTGATAAGGATGTCTCATCCCATTGCTCGAGGTGACTCACAGCCCCTTCAAACAACATTATAGCCAGAAAAAAATGACAAAGAGGAAAAAAAAAAAATTAAAGATATCCTGGCTTTTTGTATTTATGCCTCCTCAGAGGCTTCCAAAAATCTGAGCTGTTCACTTTGCAATTCAGAAGAAGGCTTGGCTGCGAACTCTTGGAAATCCAGCTGTGTTTCTGCCTCTGTCGCCCAGAGAGACTCTCCAAGTCAGAGCCAGGCCGCTCGTCCTGCTGCAGGGAGGTGACAAAGCTCAGGTCCCTCTCCTCGGGCCCCATCGACAGCTCTGACAGTGACTCAAATGTCAGACCTCGGGAGGGATGGGCAGCTCGGGCTGGATGTTCCCACCAGCCCTGCTGGATGCCTGCCCATCCCTGGCACAGCCAGCCCGAGGGTCACCTGTCCCCAGCCACAGAGGAGATGCATTTCAGCCACCCCTGGGTGCTCCCCAGCACCTCCCCTGCCCTGATCCATCATTTTCCAGGGGCTGTGGCCGGAGCAGTGGCTCTGGAAAGCTGCAAACTGATACCGAGGGCTCTTAGCTCTCCTTCCTTTTCCCCTCCCAAGGCTTGGTTCCATCCACACACCTCGAGGAGATCCAGAGCTCTCCTCCCCCACCTCCTGGTGCCACCAGGAGCACCCCACACCCTGCCAGTGCCACCAGGAGCACCCCACACCCTGCCAGAGCCTCCAGCACCTCCCAGCTCATTAGGATGGGCAGAGCTAACGAGACAGCAGCACTAACGACCCAGCCCCGGGCTGCACTCGTGGTGCTGCAGGATTCTTCTCCAGAAGCAAATACAGCCTGTGGGGTATTTCATCTTGTCCTACCCACCTCACCATGTCAGGGCTTGGAGTGTTCCTCCAGCACAAACCTTGAGACCAAAACCTTAAATAATTTCCACCCTTTGTCCAATAAAAAGAATATCTGAGGCTCTGAACCCCAAGACACCCCTTTGAAACAACCTAAATAAAAAATATTAGTGACCTCCAGCTGATGGAAAACCCTTGGAGAAGGGGAAGGACTCCTGACCTCATCCCATCCCAACCTCTCCACTGCTTCCCCACCATTCCATCAGCATCAATTGCCCACAATAAGACGCCATACAGCAATTTTTACCACCCTTGGCAACGCTGCTGCCTTTGACCCCGGCTTGCCGAGCCAGTGACTGCGCTCGGAGCAGCTGGAAGTGGTCGATTAGGTTAGTTTGGTTTATTACCAACACATTATGCTTTAAAAAACACAACTTCCCTGCCTATTTGCCTAAGCAGGGAGAGCAGTTTCTAAGTCAGCCCTACGCAGTCGCTGCTCTTCCTACAGATTTGCTCCATGCATTATTAATCCTCACAGCGCTCGTTCCGAGCACGGATATTTACCCGATGCACCAGAACAGCTCTTAAGGAGCCTTTGGCTTGTGGCTTTGTGGAACATCAACTTTTCATGTTGAACAGCAGGTGATGTTCAACACAACGCCTTGCAATAAATGCCTAATATCTCCATTACACTCGTCCATATCTGTGTGCTGGGCTGATAGGAACATGCAGATAGCAGAGCTGCACTCCTGAGATAGGGATGGGGGGGACAAGTTATTCATTGGAAATCATATATAAATATATATTTGTACCTGGTGTTAACCAGGGACACCATCCCTCCGTGCATATCGAGACGCAGAAGGCCCCTTTTGGCAGAAATTCCCACAAAATTTATATGAAATTCAATTTCTTCTGCCCCTAAATCTGAATAAAAGCCCAAAACACAACACCTTGGCTAAAAGTCTGCAGGGAAAAGAAAAAAAAAAGTGATGTGCTGCTTTGCAAGGAAACCTCTAACTGGCTCTAAAAGGAGCGCTGTGACCTTGCTGAACAGCACTGCATAATTTTTAATAGACATTTTTTGCTGGAACTGACATACTCCCAGGCGTGGTTTTATTCCGCTAACATTTTTTCCAGAGGGAAATGCCATGTTTCATTGGGTTTTTTTCATCATCCCTCCATATACATCCCTATAATTACTGTATGCATTACAATAGCATTGGCATGCCTTTGATAAGATCCCGGTTCCATTATGCTCGGCTCTGTGTGTACACCCGGTAAAAACAGTCCCTCCCTTGAGCTCTTCAAGTCAAAATAGAGAAAGCAGAGGAAGGTGTTGAGACAAGAGCAAATTACTTCTCATTTTTAGGGCTGGAAAAATAAGGCTTGGGAAGGCTCAGCCACCACGCGAGGCCAGGGAGGGAATTTCCGGCTGTGTCACGAACGGAACCCAAATCTCCCAGATTTTAAGGGTTGCTTCCCCTTGCAGTGTTCCTCCACCCGAAATCACCTCTGCTCGTGGCTCGCCAGCGCCAGGGGAGAGTTAAGGCAATGCTTCCACCACTCAGCCAAAAATACCAGGGATGGATTAGTGCGAAATGACCCTTTTTTCTTGACGAGGGGGAGAATTCTTCAAGCTGGACACGCAGCCCAGCCCAGCCCACGTGTCCACACAAAGGCATTGCAGCACCCCGTGCCCTGGCGTGCAGGGGACACACGGAGCCAGACAGACGCGTGCCCACGGGTGCCCGGCTTTGCTCCTTTAATTACACCTCCTACGGGTGAGAAAGATAAGCCCAAACGGAGCAGCTGCATGAAGGGAGGAAGCCTATAAGTTATTCATAAGTTCAGGCTCAAGCTCCTCTCTTGCTTTCACTCCATGACACCTTCAAAACATATTATTCATCTATTTTTTCCTCCTCTGGGAAGAGAGATGGTAATTGTAGTAAATATATCACTGCCAAGTCATCCTCGCAGCCTCCGAGCCTGCACGGCGCGAGGAGTAGGGATCTGAGGCAGCAGATTTGGGATGCCTGGGATCCGTGAAGGACATCCTCAGGCTGCCACGGGGAGCAAGGCACTGGGGGAGAGCCTCCATCCTCCCCCGTCACCTCCTCCAGCCCATCCTTTGGGATAACAGCCCCGCAGTGACCGCTGAGCACCTGCAAACAGCAAGTTGTTTGTTAGACTTTTCCACATCCAGCCCAGCAGAGCTCAGACTGGGACACCAACTCCCTCAGGATGCTGCACCCCATTTTCATCCCATCCCGCTGGCATTTGGGTCAATTTTGGGCTCCGTTTCTGGCTCACAAATAAAAAAAAAAGCCACTCTCCCCAGCATCCCTGCCTGCAGAGAGCCTTTGGAAACAAGAGCCACAGCTCAGAGGTTTTGTTTGCCCTCTCAAGGCTGTTCCAGACAGAATAATGCTCCTGCCAACTGAAGCAGCTCTCCTTGAGCTCGAGAGGTTAGTTTTTCTGAATGCAGCGACACGGATCCTTGTCTCGGCCCCATAGCACAGAGGATTTGTTGTATTCCAGTGCAAAAATAACCCTGAAAGCAACATCTATGGCCACACCAGGGAGGGGAGAGGGCCCCGGCATCGGCGCAAGGCGCCTGGGAGGAGAGAGAGACACGGGGCATGGATTTTATTTGTCCTCGATTCCCAGGGAGGTCATTTACTGCAGTGCCCCTGGCACTTCCCCAGCCCTTTCTAGCACATTTGATTCTTGTGAGTTTTCTTAATCTCATCTCCTTCATTGGTTATTGCTCTTTCAGTGCTGAACTCAGCAAGATCGCCCGTGTTTAGAGAAAGATTAGCGCTGAGTACATTAAACACGGTAATGCCATGTACTGTGGGGCAGCGGGTCAGCGCCCCAGCGCCCACAGCACCTCCCCAAATCCCGGGCCTGAGGCTGAGGCTGCTTTTAGCCACGTCTGCAGCGCCTCTTGCATCCCAGCACCTTGCAAGGAACCCTTTGGAGATAAAACCCCAGCAGCTCTAGCACTGAGCACACCTTGATTCCCCTTCAAACTGAACCCAGAGCTGGACTCGATGGGATCCCCCCACCCAGCTCGGGATAGCACCAGCACCCAGCACCTTGCAAGGAGCCCTTTGGAGATAAAAACCTCTAGCACTGAGCACACCTTGTTCCCTCTTCAAATCGAACCCAGAGCTGGACTTGACAGGATCACCCCACCCAGCTTCTGTGACACGATGATGGCAAAAACAACGCGATTTTCACAGCAGAAGAAGCAGAAAGAAAGGGTGGATGGAGGAGGGTCTGGATCAGCCAGGCAAAGCGCCCACCTGGACACCAGACAAGACCATGCAAGAGCCACCCAGAACCTTCCCAGGCTGAATGCTCCCAAGCATCTCAAATCTGCAGGCTCAGGGGGGAGCAGGGACCTGCAGCCCTGCAGGAAGGCGATGCCCACAGTGCCAAGCCCTTATCCAGTGCACAAGGACGGGGCATCTGGATTACCCTGGGAAATGTTCTTCTCTAGGAGATTTTGTTCTCTACATAAAATTCCCGATTTCAAGCAACACAGAAGCAAACCAAGGTGGTAGGAGCCTCTGGAGAGGTGCTCAGTGGCCATGCTCTGCCTGGTCCCACTGTTCCCTTATTCATTCCCTTCCCCCAAACCAACCATTCTTCTCCATATTCCAAAGATATTGAGGGGTGCTTCCCAGCACCCACCCACTAGAGCACGTGCTGCCATCAGTCCCCATCCCAACTGGACTCTTATCGTGGCTCACCGCCTCTGGTTCCTGCTTTCCAGCTGATTAAATGTCTGTTTACCTACGGATTACAAGGAGGCAACAAGTCCATGTGGGAAGAGGCACCGCTGCATGGGCAAAGGCTCTGCAAACAGATGGCTCGAGGAGATAGAGGCTGTGTGCTGCCTTGTGCATGCTGCTGGGCTTGAGGGTGACACAGCCCCAGCACATCCCTACCTTCCCTTCCCTTCTTTTCCCCTCCTCAAGCTCCCTCTCCGACTTGGGGAGTGAAGACAAAGACTCAGCCAGCTGCCCAAGTCTGCCCTGGAAGGTGTTGGAAGACACACTCGCCCTCAGAGTTTTGCATTTCTAACCATCCCTCCCAAACTGATAACGGGATATTAAATTTTGGGGGGAAAACTCTCACGCAGCTGTTTTCCAGCTCCTCTGAAGCTCGAGGTCACAGCGAGGTGGCTCAGCAGTGACCCACCACACCGGCTGGACTTGTGGCAATGAAGAAACCTGCAGCCACCTCGATGTCCCAGGCAATGCCACCTTGAGAGAGCTCTTTGGGAGCTGGGAACAGACAGAACCCCACCAGATGTTATTTACTGATGAATATTCCCCGTTCTGGGAGGCGCAGCAGGGGCAGCACCTTTGCTGCAGTGCTCAGAGCCCCCCAGCACCTCTCTGCTCCCCAGAGCCCCAGTGACCCCTCCGGATCCAGCCCAGCCTCCCACCACCAGCCGACCCCTGGCAGGTCTCAAACACCGGATCCTTTGTACTCCACATGAAGGGAAAAATAAACGCGCACGTTACAAAACACTGGCTGTGATGAAAGCGCCATCGGAGACCCTGCAGACTGTCTAGGGATTTTTTCCCATCTAATTCACATCTCCCACTCTCCATCTGCCAAAAAGAGAGAGCCAGGTAAACCAGCCCTGGGAGGAACGGGATTGATATTCCCCAAATAACCCTCATTTGCAATTTTAGCAAATGCCTGCCACCCCAAACTAATTGCATTCCCCACATCCTGCCACCCCAAACTAATTGCATTCCCCGCATCCTCCTCCTTCTTCTCCCCCATCCCAAGCTTTAAAAGCCCGTGGTGCTATACAGCAGGCTCAAAGCACGTTCAAGATTAGTCCTGCAACCTGCCTGGCAGAGTCAGAAAATTGAACGTGGTAGAAAAAAAAAAAAGGGAAAAGGGGAAGAAAAAAAGGGGAAAAAAAAAAAAAAGGCAGAAAAAAGAAAGAGTCAGCTCTTGTCAGGAGTGTGGTAGTACAAGGAAGTAATTTTTCTCTCCCCATTTCAGCTGGACGTTGCTGTTTATGTCCGCTGCATCCTTTCTTCTCTGCCGTGCAGCTGTAGCATTGGAAAATTGGAGAGGGGAGGCACGGGGGGGAAGGCGATGGCAATTGAAATTGGATCCTATTGAATTTTCAATAGGACACCAAAATATATACATATTTCAGCGTGCGACTGCACGGACGTGTAAGTCAACAGTGGAATCTGTGAATGGTCGTTTGGAATAATTACAGCGGGGGAAAATCAGCGGAATAATGAGCAGTTGCTCCCGGAATATTCAGGGAAATGAAATGCCGACTGCTGTTTATTAAACAGGGCTTTATTTCCAGTTTAGGGTGTTTGGGATGGAATTAGATGGCAAACACAGAGCGTCACTGAATGACTGGAAAACCTGGGATCAGTGATGCTGCTCAAAGCGCCTTATCCATCCCCTCCATTCCTGCCCTCTTTCTGCCTTTCCTTGTGGTTTCCTTCTCCTGCCATTCCCTTTCAAGCACAGCAGCCTCTGCAAGGGGCTGTCAGGAGGCTCTGATGCCACGGGAGGAAGAAGGATGGTCCCTGCCCTCCAAGCTCCCCATGGACACCAAGGGATGGCAGCGCTGGGCCGCAGCAGCCGGCAAGAACAAAAGAGAGCGAGGTGGGATGGCACTGAGAGAGCCAGGAACCAGAGGGTCACCCCTCAGCAGCTGAAATTTCCGAAAGCTTTGAAGTTTTGGGTTGTTTTTTTTTCCACCAGTATCCTTGGGAAGGTGCTGCACAGCCCATTCACACCCCCACGCCTCCAGCACTGCCTGGCACTCACTTAACTTATTGTTTCCTTTAACAAGACCATAAAAAAGGCTCTGCAGCACAGGAGAGAGCCCGAGCACAACCACCAGGCTTGAAATGTCCACTTGAAAAATTATCAGGAAGAGCACACAACCCTTATATGAAAACCAGGGAGATTCTGAAAAGTTGCATTTAGGGAGAAATATGAACGTGTCACCCAACAGACATTCTCTGACACGGGTCTCAGCTTTGTGAAACAGAAAATAAAAGATCAAAAAGCCATGGAAGCCTCAGAAATGCAGAACCCACAGCATGCTGGGGGTTGTTCCAGCTGTCCCCACATCCCAGAGGGGATTTGAATGAGGATGATGCATTTGGATCCCGATGGAGGGCAGAGGGAAGCAAAAAGAGGGGCAGGAGGCCCCTGGGGAAGGGAGATGGGAGCACTAAGCCCTTATCATTCTCCCCTCCTCCCAACTCTTCCCCAGCTGCTCCTGCATCCTCCCAGCACCCGGATCGAGTGAGGAAGGAGAGATGAAGCTTTAAGGAGATGGAAGTGCCTGTGTGTATATGCACACGATTTAGACTTCTCAAAAGATTTCACACTGTATTTCACATAATTCACATTTCTAAGCTTCTCCCTTTGCAATGCAGGAGGTGAGCATAAATGAGACAGGTCAAAAGCCTTATAAGCTTTGAAACATCTCCAGGTTTTCAAAATCATATTTAAAATCTTCCAGTTCTGGATGGAACAGGGCTACCTAATGCCAGCCAGATGAAACCACGCTCCCAAAACCTCCCTGTGCGGGCACTTCACACCCCGCAGACACAGGATAAACCACCCTCAGTGCTCTGACAGTGCTCTCTGCCCTCCAGGCACACACCATCTTGCAATCAGAAAACCTCCAACCTGGAGAAAACCAAGAGCAAAAATAAGGTACCTCAGAGACGACTTCTCCTGAAGGTGCTGCAGCATCCAGCATGGCAAGAGTTGGGGTGGCTTCAAATCAGCCCAGTCCTGCCTGCAACGAGAAGAGAAGGATGCTCATCTCACACTAAATGCAGAGACTTTTACTGTTTCTTGCTATTTTAGTAGCTGGGGGAACCAATAAAACTATTTTGAACAATTTTTTATGAACATGACAAAGTGCCTAAGGATTCCCACAGAAACCTTCCCCATTGCACAGAACCCAGAGCTGGAAAATGCAAGAAGCTCCACAGCAGTTTTGGGGCCTGTCTGTTTTGGGGGTAATGATACCTAAAGAGGCCAAGATAAAAAGAGAGACTGGACAGGAGGAAGGGAATAAAGGTGGATATTTATTTGAAAGGCCTTCAGAGGCACACCCTGGGCAGGCCAAAGGCTGCACCCAAGATGGACCCCGAGTCACGAGTTCTTCACACTTTTATAGCTTTGCTCCATTTGCATCTCAACCCAATGTCACCAATTCAACTTTAGCTAATGATGGAATTTCCCCTCAGCTTGCCCCCCTTCTCAAGATGCTGGGTTACACATTTTGGGCCTAGGCCGGGCTGGGTGTCCTTGGAGAGCAGCCTGGAGAGGCTTTGTTCTGTCTGTCTCAGCATGAGAGAGCAGCAGCTCCCAGGCTGCAGGACACTGCAGAGTTACACACTGGGAATGCAGGATTGGAAACATATAAAAGTTAAAACCTAAGGCATCATTCACACTGTCCTCAAGCACTGAGCACCCTCAGCTCAGGGCAGGATTTGTACACAGGGATGCAGGGGAAGTGCCTGGTTTAAAGCATGAACAGAGCAGGGAATCTTGACTGTGCCCTGGCAAAAACAGGGGCTCAAAACAATCAGATCCACTGGGAGAAAATACAGAGTGACTATCAAATGTATAGACTACAGATCATTGAGAGCTCTGCCACATCCCTCCATCCTAACTCACAATATCTCTTCACACCCTGCAATTCACTGGCCTCTGTTTCTCTGCACCACCTCTGCTCTGCAGCAAAGCCAACTTCCGGCACTGGGAGAAAAAATAAAAAACCTAAAAAAACCCACAACAAAGCAAGGATCCAACACAATAAAAATAAATTAAAGCCCCTAGAGGACACTGAGGAGAGTTGTGGCTTCTTTTACTGTGTTTTCCAAGGTGCTGTTTAAACACAGACAGGGGAAGGTGCATAAATACATCAGCTCAGCCCTCTGGCCTGCAGAAGCGTTGGCAGAGCACAGAGAGCACCAGGAGCTGGGATAATTACACCTCTGTCTCCTCCAGCCACAGCCCTGCCTGGGATCTGCTCCCAAACAGCTCCTCCAGCCCCACACAATGGGATGGCAGCACTCCCATGCTGGAGCAGGAGGGATGAGAAATAACTGGGCAAGATGATAGCAAATTGCATTCCCAAATCATCTACTCCTGTGCAAAAAGGGTCAAAATTGAGTTACCCTGGCCCTCATGGCTCCAAGGTGTGGGTTTGCATCCCATTCCAAGCCCCTGCCATGGGCAGGGACACCTTGCACTAGATCAGATTGCTCAGAGCCACATCCAACCTTGGATACTTCCACGGGCAGCCACAGCTGCTCTGGGCACCCTGTGCCAGGGTCTCACTGCCCTCACAGGGAACAATTCCTTCCCAATATCCCATCCAGCCCTGCCCTCTGGCAGTGGGAATCCATTCCCTGTGTCCTGTCCCTCCAGGTCTGTGTCCAAAGTTCCTCTCCAGCTCTCCTGGAGCCCCTTTAGGCACTGGAAGGAGCAACACAGAATCCCAGAAAGGTTTGGGTTGGAAAAGATGTTAAAGCTCATCCAGTCCCACTCCCCGCCATGGGTAGGGACACCTTCCACTGTCCCAGGCTGCTCCAAGCCCCATCCAGCCTGGCCTTGGGCACTGCCAGGGATCCAGGGGCAGCCACAGCTTCTCTGGGCACCCTGTGCCAGGGCCTCCCCACCCTCCCAGGGAACAATTCCTTCCCAATATCCCATCCAACCCTGTCCCCTGTCAGCCCAAAGCCATTCTCCTTTGTCCAATCCCCCCACCTGGATGGCCCTGGGGAATCCTCCACAGCACGAGGAGTCTGGGCAAAGCCTGCTCCTGTCCTGCAGATCAGTCCGGTGGAAAGGGATGGATGGGAATTCCTGGCACAGGCTCTGGCAGCACCGGGGGAGGGTGACCCAGGGCTGCCCTGATGCTGCCCGCAGCCTCCCTCCTCCCCTGATCCCTCCTAATGCGATAACACTCAGCATAATAAATATTGTTAAAAGCAAAAGTCCCTCTGGAGACTCCGGGTCTCGGGCGCAGGTGTTCAGGCTGTGGTAATTGGGTGAGTCATTCATTAAAGGAAATGCAATTTAAAATCTATTACGTTCTTTTAAAACACAAAGCTTTTGATTTGTCCCACCCATTTCTGGCCCAAGCCCAGCAGTGTCCAGGGCTCTCCTGTGCTTAGCAGGACTATTTCTGCACTGGAGCAGCATGACACAGACCTCACCCTCTCCCGTTCCCTGAATCCTGCTGCCTTGTAAAATCTCCCCTCAGTTTTGCAAAACCCTTTTAATTTCTTTTATAATTTTCAGCCAAATAACCAAAAAGGGGAAGTTGGAGAAAGCTGGAAGGCAAAAGAGGATACATCACCCCAGTCTATGGGGATAAATTGGATGATAAAACACAGCCCAGCTGAAGGACACAGAGAAACTCTTTAGTCCAGGGGGGAAGAGAAAGGAGTTTGATCAAAGGAAATGCCAGGTGATTTCTCCCAGCAGGGAAAGGCACCGCAATAACCAACAACCAAAAAATTAAAGACAGACAAATTAAATACAGCACAAATGTTTAGCAGCAAAGGTGATTAACCTTTAAAAGCCACTACCAATGGCAGCCCTGGGTTCAGCATCTCCCGAGATCCTTAAATCAACCCTGAACACCTTTTCAGAAGATTTATGTTCGACAAACACCAAATCCAAGGCTCAGGAAAGAGGTATCTAATGACTTTCCAGGGCCTGTTTATGTGATCTAAAAGTCCCCTCTGGCCCTAAATTCATTGCAGCGCTGCAGCTGATCCTCAATTGATCTTGGGAAGCAAAATCCTGCCTGGCCAACCCTGAAATCAAGACCCAAAGTTGGGCATGGAAGTTACCACAATCTCCTGAAATTCAAATGGGAGAAAGGTTCAATCAAACCTTCTCCTCTGCCATATCCTCCCGTGTAGTTGCAGCTGACTTTTGGGGAGAAAAAAGCACAAAAGGGTGACTGGAGAGATTATCCTTGAGAATAACTGAGAATATATTGAATCTGAGAATATAAATATTGAGAATAATCTGAAGAATAATCTGAAGAATAATCAGAAGAAGAAGAAGAAGATGATGATGACGACGACGACGACTAGAGCAAGCTTCTAGGTCCAATTTTTCAATCCAGACAAGAAACAAGTTGACCCAAGCAGCTGCCCTGCTTTTGCAGGTACCCAAATACTGTTGACAATGAGTGGCTCGGTGCCATGGGTGAGGACAGGAACCAGCACAGGTTGTGCTGCTCCTTGGGCAGAGCAAGCAGCGACAGAAAAACCACTTTGGAGCAGTGCAATCGCAACGGCGTTGGGAGTTTGTGTACACAGACCTACTGGCAGAGGGAAAAATCACACTTGAGCCAGCAATATCAGAGTGGCAAACACTCCCAGTGCCAAGGGCTGCTGTGGCTCCTTCTCTCTGCCTTTTCTTTCCAAGAGGATGCCCTTCATCTGCTCTTGCCCCGAGCTCAGCGATGCCCAGGAGTCGCTGGAGCTTTCTGGAGCTCACCTTGTGGTCCCTGTGCACCATCCCCAAATCCCCCAGGGTTTTGCACAGCCCAGAGACAGGACTATGCAGGGGGAGGATGCTGCCCAAGGCACTCCCACGGTCACAGCATTGGGTGAGGCGAGTTCCAAACACCCAAATTCAGCACAAACACAGCACATGGGTCTTGCCTGAGCGTTAAACTGCCTCACAGAGAGCCCAGCCCACATCACCCTCCTGCTCAGATCCCCTTCACTGCTGATTTATGTCAGCAGCCACTTCCAGCACAGACCTGGTCACAGCCCCCATTCTCCCTTCCTGCTCCAAGATCATGGAATGGTTTGGGTTGGGAAGGACCCCAAAGCCCATCTCAATGCAACCCCTGCCAGGGGCAGGGACACATTCCACGGGACCAGGTTGCTCCAAGTTGCTTTGAGAGTCTCAAACCTCTGTGGCAGAGAAGCAGCTGGACTCAGAACCCAATGCCAGGGCCTTTCCACCCTCACAGGGAAGAATTCCTTCCCAATGTCCCACCTAACCCTGCCCTCTGGCAGTGGGAAGCCACTCCCTGTGTCCTGGTACTACACACTCCTGTGAAAAGTCACCCTGTGTCTGTTCTGGGATCACTTGCTTTTCCAGCAAGAGGTTTCCCTGCACCACCAGGATTCCTGTCTTCTCCCGAGCTGGGCTCTCTCCAGGATGTTTCACCTCTCTGAGCCTGTGCCACTGCTGACCCAGATGTGGATGTGCATGAGCTCAGGGCATGCAGCCAGGGAAAACACAGATATTTTATGGACAAGGCTTAATGAAGGACCTGGCAGTGCTGGTTAATGGTTGGGCTCGATCTTAGAGGTTTTTCCAACCTTAATCATTGGATGATTACAGGATTTAGCCTTTGCCTGGCTGCCTGTGTGGCACAAGCAATAACCTGGAATTCAATGGCTCCTTCACCACACACCAGGGCTGAAACCTCGATGGTGGCATCCTCTTCCTCCTGCACCAGTCCCATTATTCCCAGCTGGTGAGTGCTTTTCCCTGCCTCGAGCACACTTCTGTGTGCCCTGCCCCAACAGAAGCCCCACTCACGCCCTCAGCATTCCCACAGCACATTTAACAGGATCCCACCACTCCAATTTCCAAGAGACAAACTCTCCTGACTTGCTCCTGGAGGTGGAAATCAGTGATTCTCCATCACAAGGTGGGAGGGGGCTGCATTTACCCATGGAAGAGCTGGGCCTGGAGTCAGCAGCAGCATCCCTCTGATCCAAGCGAGATCAGAAACGGTGCTTTTGGAGAGCTACCAACAGATCTGACAAGCCTCATCCCAAGCCCAGCGCTGTTTATCCACAGCTTGACTTCCCACAAAGCCACGGGATGCCCACGGCAGCACGGAAACGCTTTGGTCTGTGCAGGAGCCTGTTACACCCCGTGGTACCCAGCAGGGCTCCGAGCCCCAGCCTGCACTCATCCCCATCCTGTGATCCATCCCCTGCCCGGGGATGCAGCTCCCTTCCCGGGATCCGCAGGCCAAGGCAATCTGGAAGCAGCACCTGACTCCGGCCGCTCCGAGCAGCTTCCAAGCACTTTTCTGGCTCTAAAAAAAACCCGACAAAGACTTGGCTGCTACCACACACTGTGAGTGAGCAGGGAAGAAACCCACACACCTCCTTGCCCTCTTTTTCCCTGTCCAGCATCACAAGATGCCCCTTTGAAGAAACAAAATCCCAGCATGGAAAATCCCCCAGGAAACTTGGCAGGGCTTTCCCAGGAGGAGGCAGGGAGCCGAGAGCTGGAGCTGCTCACCAGCCGCCTGCTCAGCGTGCTGAAGAGGTAAATTAAATTCATTCATCTCATCCCCACTCACAATGGCAGCGTTTTCACCCAACACACACGTTTCTGACAATCAGCTTAATTTACTTCAATAATAAATGAAAAAGGGAAGTTTTCCTTTATAACAGAAATCAGGACCGAGTGCCACGGAGCTTTTTGTGTGGATTTTTTTGTGGTTTTTTTTTTAAAGCAAACTATTCAACTCGTTCTCTTTAAATAAAATGATTTCTTTATCTATTATTCATTTGAAATACAGAAGGAGGACACAAGAGACTGGAAGCACATGGTTTGTTTCTGACACCTCTGGAATAGTTTTTAGGAAGACAAAATGCACAGAGCTTAGGGGTTTGGTAGTTAGGAGCCCAAAACTTGCATTTCCTCTGGTTTATGATTTTATAATGTTGCCCATCACTCCGGCGCCTCCACGCAAACCTCTGCTGGTTGAACCTGTGTTGTTTGCTCGCTGGGATTGCTCAGCACCAGCAGGTTCTGTCCTGTGCCCACACGTGTGAGAGGCAGCTACACAGATTTGTACCAAACCATGACACAGGTGACTGTAACAGCCAAAAAACCCCCAGCTCCAGTCAGGGTATTCCATAGGGAAACACTCCTCGGGATGCAGCTCCTGAAATGTTGGTTATTCCCCTTTTTTTAGGTGTAGCCTTGCACCGGGTGATGCCTAAAGAGGCCAACCCAGAAACAGAGACTGGACAGGAGCAAGGGAATAAAGGTGGATATTTATTTGAAAGGCCTTCAGAGGCACACCCTGGGCAGGCCAAAGGCTGCACCCAAGATGCACCCCGAGTCACGAGTTCTTCACACTTTTATAGCTTTGGGCCATTTGCATCTCAACCCAATTTCACCAATTCAACTTTAGCTAATGATGGAATTTGCCCTCAGCTTGCCCCCCTTCTCAAGATGCTGGGTTACACATTTTGGGCCTAGGCCGGGCTGGGTGTCCTCGGAGAGCAGCCTGGAGAGGCTTTGTTCTGTCTGTCTCAGCATGAGAGAGCAGCAGCTCCCAGGCTGCAGGACACTGCAGAGTTACACACTGGGAATGCAGGATTGGAAACATATAAAAGTGAAAACCTAAGGCATCACAGGTACCCAGAGCTATAGACCTGTCTCCATCCCAGCAGGCACGATTCACCTTCATCCCCCTCCATATACTTTTAATATAAATATATAAGAGGCACTCAGGGCTCCCTTTATGGAAGGAGAGAGAGACCAGCACCCCCAGAGGCCCATCCATCCCGCCAGCCTGGCTGCGAGGAGATAAATGGCCCCTGGAGATGCCCATTTCTCTCCCCTGACCAGGAGGGAGCCCAAGGCGACAAACCCCAAACGTTGACATCCAACTTTTAGACGGCCAAGTCAGAGCAGATTAATCCAGCCCATTACTGGGGCCTTTAATTTTGGCTGGCTTGATTTACAAGTGCTTGCTCAGCACGTTGAGTCCCAATGTCACAACAGAGAGGGGGGCCCGAAAGAGCTCCTTGTCCTCTTCCCACCTTGGATGTGACCATTTGTACTCTGCCACGCACCTCACAGGATGAAATGCAGATCAAGTAAGAATTATTCTCGCTGCAAACTTTCTCTTGGAACTCGAAAAAGTGAAAATGTTCAATTAAGGTACATTGTTACCAGAGTTTGTAACACACTCGGAGGCGACAAGCTCTTTCTAGAGGAAGAATGTGTCATTATCCTCATCTTGTAGGTGGGGGAACGGCTGAGTCATGAATAAAACACAGGTCTGGAGCCACAATCCCCTGTTCTGTCCCTATGAAAGCCAACCCTGGGCTCATCCCACAGCCTGGGCAGAACACTGAGGGAGGGGATTCTTCCCCTCTGCTCTGCTGAGACCCCACTGCAGAGCTGAGTCCAGCTCGGGGGTCCCAGCAAAGGAAGGATGTGGAGCTGCTGGACAGAATCCAGAGGAGGCCACAGAGATGCTCCAGGGCTGGAGCCCCTCTGGAGCCAGGCTGGGAGAGCTGGGGGTGCTCACCTGGAGAGGAGAAGGCTCCAGGGAGAGCTCAGAGCCCCTTCCAGGGCCTAAAGGGGCTCCAGGAGAGCTGGAGAGGGACTGGGGACAAGGGATGGAGGGACAGGACACAGGGAATGGCTTCCCACTGCCAGAGGGCAGGGATGGATGGGATATTGGGAAGGAATTGTTCCCTGGGAGGGTGTGGAGGCCCTGGCACAGGGTGCCCAGAGAAGCTGTGGCTGCCCCTGGATCCCTGGCAGTGCCCAAGGACAGGCTGGACACTGGGGCTTGGAGCAGCCTGGGACAGTGGGAGGTGTCCCTGCCCATGGCCAGGGGTGGAACAAGATGATGTTTAAGCTCCCTTCCAACCCAAACTCTGCTGGGATTGTCTGACTCCAGCAGCAGCAGGATGGGGATGGCTTTGCCCAGCCCTGCAGAGGCTCTGGCACTGCCCACGTGCCCTCTCTGCTGCAGCTGCAGGGTGACAGCATCCCAAGGACAGCTCCCAGCCCTCCTCACAGCAGCTCCCCACGCTCCTGTGTGGGACAGACCTGCCTGCAGCCCACGCCACATCCATCCTGCATCCTAACTGGATGCCTCCCGGGGACTAATTAGGCTCCAGACCCCGATCAGTGCTTGTGGGTACATTTCAAGCTGTCTCCCACCGCGTCTGTGAGATGAATCCAGCCCTTGGCTATTCAGATTTGGTTAATTGCAGCTATTCCGGAGGCACAACGGAGCATTTTTATTCCTGCAGCATTGTGTGCTAGCAGGTGGATCCCATTAGTGTCAGCTGACAGCTCCAGGTCCCTGCCCTCCCAACACCACAGGTGGGAGCCTCCAGCTGCAGGGAGCAGTGGGCTCCTGAAGGAGTTGTCTTCTACAACAAGCAAAAGCCTGGACATCTCCTGCTTAACACAGGAGCCCTTGCTGACACCCTGCCCGACCTGCTCACTCAGCTGGAAACTGCAGACTCACCTCTCTCCGGCTGGGAATGCACTTCCCTGCCCTCGGGGTAATGAAGTCCAGGTCCATAAAGCAAAGCACGCAGAGCTGGCCCTAAGTGTACCCTTAGATGGCCTTCCCAGGGTTTTTGTCCATCTACCCACAGGCCACTCAATTAAAAGTTAATTTTTGCCTCAGCAGCCGTTGCTCAGCCAGGGCAGAGGGGAGACCAGAGCAGGGGCTCCTCCAGGGCAGCCCGGGGCAGGGCTTGCTTTTGGCCACGGTACCCCTGGGTTGGATGCTTGAAGTGGCTCCTGGATGAAGCTAAGAGGGTTATTTTGGTTTTCTTTTGCCGTGTAGAGCCATTATTCTGGAAGAAGTTTTTACCGGTTCCCAAGGATTTGTGCTCATTCCTACATCCATGAGAGCACTGCAGAAACAGAGCTCTGCTGGCAATCCAGAGCCTGGAGAGGCAATGATTTACCCCTGAGGGGATGGTGATGCCTAAAGAGGCCAACCCAGAAACAGAGACTGGACAGGAGCAAGGGAATAAAGGTGGATATTTATTTGAAAGGCCTTCAGAGGCACACCCTGGGCAGGCCAAAGGCTGCACCCAAGATGGACCCCGAGTCACGAGTTCTTCACACTTTTATAGCTTTGCTCCATTTGCATCTCAACCCAATTTCACCAATTCAACTTTAGCTAATGATGGAATTTCCCCTCAGCTTGCCCCCCTTCTCAAGATGCTGGGTTACACATTTTGGGCCTAGGCCGGGCTGGGTGTCCTTGGAGAGCAGCCTGGAGAGGCTTTGTTCTGTCTGTCTCAGCATGAGAGAGCAGCAGCTCCCAGGCTGCAGGACACTGCAGAGTCACACACTGGGAATACAGGATTGGAAAAATATAAAAGTTAAAACCTAAGGCATCAATGGAAAAGTGAAGGAGAATGCACTGGAGAGTTGAACAAGGCAGAAACAACAAAACCCACCCCCTCTCTTCACTTATCCCACCTCACACCCACTCCATCACTTCTCCTCTGTCCTTTCCCTGCTCCAGCACTCCCAGCTCCCTCCTTCAGCTGGGTTCCCCCCTCACGGCCCCCATGGGCAGCACACAGAGCTCCAGCTGGGCTGTTGGTCAGTGTTTGTGGGCTCTCAGTAAACTTTCGCTGTAGAGGTTTCATGAGGCTGCCCCGGAGTCATTACATCAAGTAATGAACACATCCACCCTCTCCTGCTCCTCCTCCTCCTCCACCAACGGGAATTGGGTGAGGAGCATTGATCAAGGCGTGGAAATCATTGCGCACCTCATGAAGAGACACCCCAGGGGTGAAGAGAACCCCTTTGGGGTGTGTGGCAGGGCCGAGGGCAGCAGGGGGGCTTTCTCAGAGGATGTCTGCACTGGGATGGTGGGGAGCAGGGAGAGGAGAGAAAAATAGGTTGAGGCGGTGAGAGAATGAAGGCAGAGGGAGAAAAATGAGGAGTGGGAGAGGAGAGGAGGAAAACAGGAAAGCGGCAGGGATGCAGGGAGCAGAACCAGCAGGGATGATGCTCCAGCTGTGCCATCAGCCAGCCCCAGAGCTGCCATGTGTGATGGAGGCATTGCTGCTGGAAAAGGAAGGGATGCACCTTGGCTGTCCTCTCCTGTGCTGGGGATGCAGCAGCCCCTGCGATGCTGCTGGCTGTGTCCAAAGAAGGGGATGCAGGAGCAGCTGGATGCACCCCTGAGCATCTCGGAGGATGTCTGCACATCTCGGAGGATGGCAGCAGCTCCTCTGGGATGATGTATCCAAGAAGGGAGAAACCTGGACCTTCCAAAGAGCCCAAACCTCCCCTCTGTACCCTGCAGATGTTTTTCAGCCAAAGGAACAGAGGAAGGGATTCAGTACTCAGGGGGGTGTGGAGCTTCTGAAGCCAACGCTTCACATTTAATCAAGACTAAACAATCCCTGTCACTCGTCTGAGAGTGGCAGCAAACATCCCCAGCCTCACAGGTGAGCAGTAATCTCAATAAAGTCACGCTCCAGCACCTTCTCTTTAGCCCTGCTGAAGAAACATCCCTTATTACAGAGCTCGCACACAGGATATCAGATCCCTCCCTCTCCCAAGCCTCAATATTGCCCCAGAAATTAATATTTTCTACAGAGATGAAGTCTGGGTACTCGCAAAAGGGCCTAAAAAAAAAAAAAAAGACAACAACAAAACAAACGCACCCCCCAAAAAAAAATTTAAAAACAGTACTCCCATAAAGATAGTAAAAAATTAAAAATAATCAATATTCCCACAGCAAGAAGCCAACTACTTTTGAAAACAATTTTTGAGACTTCATCCAACAGCCCCGCTGTGGATCCTCATCTCCCAGCTCAAGGCTGCATTTCCCAAGGATCTATCAACTCCTTGCACACGAGGAGCCCCCAACCCAACCCAAGCTCAGCCAAACATGAAGAAAGTCAAACATTTTGCCTCATACGAGGTGGGAAGCTTTCAGGGAGGAGCAGATCTGAGACTCAAGAGCAGCCTCTAGTTTCAAAGGCCAGTACTGTGCTCGGCCCTGGACCCTCCCCAGCGCCAGGAGGTTTGCTGACCTCAAAAGGTGCTGCTGCCGCTCTCTTGGAAGCAAAGCTGCTTTTTGTAGCAGTCCTTCCATGTTATTTTAGCAGCTGCTGTCTTCCAGGCTGCCGGAGTAAGAGATTAATGCTTTAATTATCCCATCTGAAAGCTGGGAGGCTGAGCTGGTGGATGGTATACGGCACTGACTCCTGGCACTTGTGGATCTAGAGGGAGTACACACTAAAATCAAGCTGGAATCCAAGTGAGGAATAAAAGTGGAAAAAGAAGTAAGACAGCAATCAGAATAATGTGCTTTTAATGCCCAATATCTCACAACCAGCTGGGGCTAGAAATTAAAGCTTCCTGCTTGTTGCAAGTGGGGGATCCTGTCTTGCAAAGAGTTTATGTCTCCCACCTCCACCCCTGGTGTTGCAGGAGGTGCCAGATGCTGAAGTTTCCTGCCTTTGCTCCATGCTCTGGAACACACTTGTGAGCACCTGATCCTCCTCCTTCCTCTCCAGACAGCTCAGGGGTACACCCAGCTGCTCCTGCATCCCCCTGCTCCTGCATCCCCTTCCTTGGGCACAGCCAGCAGCATCGCAGGGGCTGCTGCATCCCCAGCACAGGAGAGGACAGCCAAGCTGGATCCCTTCCTTTTCCAGCAGCAATGCCTCCATCACACGTGGCAGCTCTGGGGCTGGCTGATGGCACAGCTGGAGCATCATCACTGCTGGTTCTGCTCCCTGCCACCTCTGCATCCCTGCCGCTTTCCTGTTTTCCTCCTCTCCTCTCCCACTCCTCATTTTTCTCCCTCTGCCTTCATTCTCTCACCACCTCAACCTATTTTTCTCTCCTCTCCCTGCTCCCCACCATCCCTCTCTCTGCTCCCCCTCCCTCCTACTTAGGAGGAGATCAATATACTGGGAATGCTGACTAGGGAATTAAATCCAGCCAGCCTGTCTCTTTGAGAGACCTCTCACTAATCAGCTTGGATGGATTCCTGTTCCCCCCTCCACTCGCGAGAGAACCTGCGATGAATTCCTCCATCCCCGGTTCTTGTCAGCCTGCTCACAAGGAGGCAAATGTCTCTCTCATCTGCTCTGCACTCGGCTTTTCTTCTCCATGCCTGGATCAAGCAGGTTGGAGGCAATAGCAGCACTACCTTGCCTGCTTCTATTTTCTCTCTGAGCTGTGATCCCCACTGGAGCGCTGTCCGTGAGTGAGTAATTCCGTGCTCTCAGCTGTGGGCTCTGTCTGTAGCACGTGGGGCTTCTGTGCTTCGGCACGTCTCTTCTCAGAGCACAGCTGAGCAGGAGAATGGTGCAAATCAGGCTTTTCAGGGGCACATTTATCGCCCTCCGTGTCTTTCAAATGAGGAGTTTCACAGGAATTAGGCTCATGGATGTGCTGCCGTGCCTGCCTCGTTGGGGCCGTCCTCTGCCTCGCTCTGTCAGAGGGGATGTTCAGGCAGAGGCTCCCAAAAACCAAGGGCAGGGCAGAGGATGGACATCAGGCAGCCCAGCTCACACAGAGCTCTCCAAACCCAGCCTCACGCTGCAAAGGTTCTGCCATAATGGCTAAATCCTGCCTGGATTTCCATCCTGAGGTAACTTCTGCTGCTCTGGAATCTGCTTGTTTGACCCCAAACCACAGCTGACACATCCCACTGCCTTTTCCAGCTGTTTTTTATCAGAGAGGTCTGAAAAAGTTTGGTTGAAAAATGTCGAAATGTTTCTTTTTGACATTTCTGCTGCCTGACATTCCTGAACTACAGTGTTTAACTTGGGTTTTTTGGGCTTAGCCAAAGCATCAGGTTGGGATTTGGTTCCTGCAACGCAGGAGAAACATGGATACACGACAAGAGATCAGGTGACCGAGATGGAAACCTGGCCCACGAGGCCCAGGATCCAAAATATGATCCCTGAGCACAGCAGAGGGATTCACACATCAGCATCCAACTAAAGGAAAACGTTGGCTTGCTTTGATGAAAAAAGATGTAGCGATTTCAGCTGCCCAAAGCTGATCTCGCTAGAGCCCTCAGAGTGAAATAATATGGAAGGGGGGGAACACCGAGTCCTCATAAACATAATTAAAAACAAAAGTCAATTTTGTAGCCTCTCCGTGTTCTCAAACAGCCAGTCCCAGGAGCAGCCCAGCTAATGAAGCCTGCCTGCCTATGGATCGGTGTCTCACGGCTCAATTCTCTGATGTCTAATGAGGTGCAAGCTCTGATCAAAGTTTTCCCCCACCGTTGGGGAATTCATAACAATACACTCATCTGGGAACACACTCATCCTCCGAGGCGCCCCGGGATGAGCCACTGCTGCTGCCTCTCCTCCCACAGCCGCTCTCGCTGGCTGGTTTCTCAGCCCCTCGCCAAGCTGCCTACACCAAACCCACAACCTGTGGGTGCAGTTTGGTTGAAAAGACTGAAAAATATCACAGACAGTCACGCAGAGCCCCAGGGAACCTGCTTCCCCAAAACTCCAGCTCTGAAGAGTTTGCCAGAGACTTCCCAACCCATGATGCTGCAAGGTGGGCACTTGAGTCATTCACACGAGAAGGGAATTGGCAAATACGTGATAGGACAGGGGGAATGGTTTTAAACTAAAGGAGGACAGATTTGGATTAGATGTTAGGAGGGAATTCTTCCTTGTGAGGGTGGCAAGGCCTGGCACAGGTTCCCAGAGAAGCTGTCCCCTCACTGGAAGTGTCCAAGGCCAGGTTGGAGGCAGCTTGGAGGAACCTGGGATAGTGGAAGGTGTCCCTGCCCATGGCAGGGGGTAGAACTGGATGGGCTTTAAGGTCCTTTCCAACACAAATCCTTCTGGAATTCTGTGTTGCAGCAGCAGGACAGAGCCCCTCTAATCAGAACCCAGTGTCTCACCACCATGGATCCAGCATTTGCATCACCCCCTTCTGTCCTAGAGCCACAGGCAGAAGGAAAGCTGGAGAGTAGGACACCAAAACAGATTTGAGGTGTGTGGGCGGAGAAGAGATGCTGTTTGGTCCGAGGGGAGGCAGGCAAGGAGCTGCAGGAGCTCACCAGCTGCTGCTCCTTTATTATACCAGAGGATCACGACTGATGCAGAAGCAATTTCCGTGCATGGCTGCCCACACAGGATGCAAGTGAAGTGAACCAAACTCTGCGCCGACATGTGTACGACTACGCCTGTGCGCTTAAACATGCATGCAAACAAGCTCTGCTCCTCCAAACCCTCCCATAGGCTCATCTCTGCATCCAAATGAAGCAAAATCAGTGTTTACCAGCATTTCTAGAGCTCACTGACAGCCAAAATACAAGATTTCAGCTGTCGAGGCCCTCCAAGGATTATCGTGTTTGTAGTGCTGGGTTTTTCATCAGCCTTTTCAGGAGCTGGCAGCGGTGTCAGGGACAGGCGGGGCTGAGCAGGGCAGGACACGCCGTGCCTTGATGTGTGCCCTCTGTGCCCAGGACAGATGGGTTCAAACAGAGCAGCGGAGTCTGTGCAAGCCCCACAGCACAGGGAGAACCTCAGCAGGCCAAGGGAGGGCACAAAGGGAGTGGAAACAGAGCTTTGTCCCAGCCACAGCCCCAGGTCTGTTTCACAGGTGAGAAGATTCACAAGGCAGTGGGAAGATGCAATTCCCTGCTGCACCATTCCATCCAAACCCAGCTCACAGGGACATTGCTCCATTTAAAGAATCCCAGGATGGTTTGGGTTGGAAAGGACCTTAAGGACCATCTCCTTCTACCCCCCTGTCACAGGCAGGGACACTTGCCACTAGACCAAGTTGCTCCAAGCCCTGTCCAACCTGGCCTTGACCAGTTCCAGGGATGGAACCCAACCACTCCGGGACTGTTCGATGATAAAGCCCTGGTGAGATGCCTTGAGCAGGAGCTCAGGAGCTCAGGAGCTCACTGCTGCAGGGGGCTGGGTGCCTTTGGCTCAGTACAGAACAAACTGAATATCCCAACCTGCGGCATCAGGGCAGGCTGAGGGGTCAGGGGGAGGCTGTCCCTGCCAAGGCACTGCCGTGGGATGCAGGGATGTGCCAGCTGTTCCCAATCCAGCTGAGGCTGTGGATGCTGGTGGCTGCCAGTGCCCGGCCAGGAGGGCGGATTGCTCTGCCCTGGTAGGGGATGGCTGTGCTCCTGCTCGGAGCTGGCAGCCTCTGCTGGTTTCCATCGCTGCAGCTCTGCGTGAGCTGAGCCCCAGAGCCCAGCCAGCGCTCAGTGCCCCACACTCGGTGCCCTCACAGACCCCTCCTTGCAGCCGGGGCACCTCCACTGCCAAGGAGTGGCGAAGGAGGCATCAGTGCTGCCACCCCGTCTGCCAGGCTGGGGACACCTCCGAAACAGGCAGCACACCTGACCCTCATCCTCTTCTTAATTACCAGCGCGGGTACTAAATTGCAGCCTTTTATTCATGGACAGGTGTGTGTCTTTGTCAGAGGTCCCTGCTTAAATCATCCACCTCGTCTCCAATAACAATGTTAATGATGCTCAGAGCCAGCGCTGGACTGTAAAACATATTTCCCTGATGTTTGTTCAATAATTCTCTGAGAATTAAAAACATCTATTACCGGCTGCAGGATGCTAAGAGGCCCCTGGAGCAGAGAGCAGGCTGTAACTCACCGGAGGGGCTCAGCTGATGCTGCAGATGCCCTTATCCGAGTCCCAGGCTCTGGCACTCCGGGGCATTTGACTCAGTACCAATGTGTGGGCACTGCAGCACAGTCACAGCACGGGATTGAGGGTTATCAGCCATGTCCACATCCCTGATGTGCTCCAGGAGTGCTCCTGGGATGCAGCATCTCCAGCTGCCCTTTACCATCCCACTGCCATCACTGGCACTGCTGTTATCCCACAGCACTGGGGCCATACCCAGCCTCCAGTACCCAAAACATCCCAAACCCGGTGTTCTTGCTCTGCATCACTCCCAAACTCCATGGAAAAAAGGAGGGAGGAAAGCTGCTGAGGGAAGGCAAGCATGGGAGGAGGGAGGATGACACTGTGCCACTCGGTGGCACTGCGGGAACGGAGCCCAGGTGTCCCCAGCCACATCACCACGCTGCTAAAAATACCCACTCACCACCCAAACCCTCAGCCACAGACCGTGGGAAAGAGCTGCCTCGACACACACTGTGCCACAGCATAGTCCCCATGCCTGTCATGACTTCTGGCAGCTCGGAAATGTTGTTTCTGGAAAAATATTTATCCTGTTAATGAAGCCGAGGCAGCGGCGGAGGCCCCAGAAGGTCAGAGCAGCACTCGCTGCAATCAACTCCCTTCACAGCGCCCGCTGAATGGGGCTCTGATTGCAGATGCCAATCAGAGCACTCAATTTTCCCTGCCTATTTGGGAATTAAAACATAAAGGCCCTTTCCCAGACACTGCATTTAGGGGTGGTTTATATAACATAATCTTGTGGGCAGAAAGCCAGATGGATTCGGAGGGTGGGATGCTGGAGTTGAGCGACTCGATGAAGACAGAAAATACATCTTAAGGCATGAGCTCCAGGGAGAGTTAGAGAAGGGCTCGGGTGCTGCCATCCATGGAAATCCCCCTGGCATCACCCAGAACCTCCAGGACACGGGGTTTTCCTGCAGCTGCCTCAGGACTGAGCTGTTTCCAGTGGCCACCAGCCAAGACGCAGGCTGCCTGTTTGGTTCTGCTGCCTGTTATTTTTAATTATTATTGGTATTTCTGAGCATCTTTGCGTCTCACCCAAACAATGAGACAGTTGGATGATCAGCAGGCAAGAGGAGAAATGAAAACAAACTAATCCAGTCCTGAAAACAACGCTTCCGATCGTAAAACGCACGGCGCTCGACGGCTGCGGAGCGCCCGGACTTGTCCCGCAGTAGGCGCTCACCATTTCCATTTAAATCATCGGAATTAAAGAGCAGTACGAGTTAGAGCATCTGTCTCAAGATTTCTGTGCCTTCCCATGCCCCCACGAGCACAGCTGTTTGGATCAGAGACGGAGGAGGGAGCTACAAATTCACCAAAGACTGATGGAAATGAGACGTGAGCTGGAAATTATCTGCCTGCACATTGCCAGGTGCAGGGGGGTGAGATGTCACCACGCTGAGCTGTGCCCCAAGGGGAGACTCGGGTGACAGGGAAGTCACCTTTTGCCCAGGGAAGTGGCGGAATCACCATCCTTGGAAGTGTGCAAAAGGGATGTGGATGTGGCACTTGGGGACATGGGTTGGCAGCACTGGAGGAACGCTTGGACTCCATCTTAAAGGGATTTTCCAACCCTGCTGATTCCATGACAGCACACAGAGGAGCTGTGTGAAAAAGACTTTCACCTTTTCCAGGTTTTTGCAGTGTTCAAAGAAGAGCTGAGCAGGAAAACCTGTGTGGTTGCTACCCACTCAGATGGGATTCAGGAGACAGGAGACATTCCAGAGCTGGAAAGCCAACTTCAGCCAAACACTGGACTCATCCCCTCAGCATCCCAGGCTGGGATCCCAGGCCAATGCGTGTCACCTCCCTCCTGAGGCTGTCCCTGCTCCTTTCTTGCTCAGAGGATGCATTGGGAAGCAGGCACTGATAAATCACTTGGGATCTTTTCCCTTTGGCTCAGGTATGGAGCTTTTCCTCGCTTTACCCTAAAATCAGCAAACTCCTCCAGCCCTTGTCACCCTGGGGAAGCGAGGAGCTGAAGCTGTTCCAGGGTGGGCAAAGCCACCCGGGGAGCCCGAGGCAGCTCTGTCCATCCCTGGGATGGCTCTGATGGGGGATTTGGGGTGATCCAGCCGAAAGCCAGTGCTGGACAAGAGCTACCTTGTTGGGAGGAGAAAGAACAGTGAGTGCCCCAGGCAGCTCCTGGTCTGGGGACACCAGGGGGCTGTCTCAGCAATCCCCACATCCCAGCTGGAACCCGGGAATGTGGCAGCCTCCTGTGTGTGCAACCCTCAGGGCTGGAGGGGCCCCACCCACTGCTTCCACCCTGCCTCACAGACACAGGGGGCACAGAGAGGATCCAAGAAGGGAAAGAAAAAAAGAAAAATCCCAAGGAAATAATGCTGCTTCCTCCAGATCAGCCCCTTTTCCCCATAAAGGCTCCCTGCCCCATGCAGGAGCTCACGTCAGCACAGGGGTTGTGCACCTCAGAGCTGCTCTTTCCAGCTCTGCTTTGGTGACAGCACACCGCAGACATTCCAAACCCCCCACGGACCCTCCTGATGTGTTTCTGCTCATTCACTCCCTTCCCTCACAACCCGCCGGAGAACACATCTGCTCCCTGATCCTGCCACCACATGGAAACGCTGCTCTCAAGTGCCTCTACTCCAAAACAAGGCTTTAATTACAGGAGGAGAGAGCCCATCAGATCTCTTAATTTAGCCTCTCTTCTTATTAATTAAACCACAAGACATTTAAAGTAGAAAAGTGTTGGTGGGCAGCCGAAATCAGCCCCCCGGTGGTGTTTTGGGAAGGTGAAGGATCCCCACGGTCCTCGATTTCTGCCCCAGGGGCTGGAATGAGCAAAGTTTTAGCTCCAGCTATTTTTATGCAAATAAATGTCACCAATATGTGGCTGCCAGTAGGGAGCAGCACGGCAGCTCTTTAAAATACTCCAGGGAGCATGGAACAGCACTGGAGAAGTGCCCCTCTGGGTCCTGGATCGTTCCTGGATCCCCAGGATATCCGGCACATCCTGCCAGCAGCCCTAGAGCCCTCCACACCAAGCGAGGCCAGGAGAGCTGCAGCTCACTCTGCCCCGGGAAGGAACCTCATCCCACAGCTCAGCGCCCTCCCCGGAGCTGGGATGGGTCCCGACGGATGGCTCCGAAGGTGCTGTGACAGCCCCGGGAGCTGACACAATTCCCAGCAGTAATCACACGTGGGCAGTAACTCCGCACTCAGGCTGGAGGGGCAAAGTCCTTTATTGCGCAGCCCGAATTCCCTAAATACCCCCCCACAACAGGACAGAACATCATGGAAACAGGAAAGATGCTCACCACAGTGTCCCCCCAGCCCCTGGGGCAGTGCACAGACATTGCCTGTTATGGGAACAGGTAAACAATGCCCCAGAAGGTCACAAACCACAATCATCACCTCTCACAGCTCCAGCCTTGTCCACAAACCACGATCCTCTCTCCGCCCATCCCCGGTGACCTGGATCCAGTCCCAGGGTCACCTCCGGGCCCAGGAAAGGGACTCTCTCTGTGGCCTTCAGGGCTTATCTCTCTATCACCACAGGGTGTAACCCAACCATTCCCAGCCTGGCATGAGCCGCGTGGGACTCGGGATCTCTGAGCCACTCTTTGTGTGTGGGTACAGGAGCGTTTCTATCTGTGCTGGGTACTCATCCAGCGAGCAAATATCCCCTGCCTGGAGCAGCCTCTGTGTGTGCAGATACCAGCGAGACCCACCAGAAGAAGGATAAAAAAAAAAAAAAATTAAAAAAAACCCCAACCCGAAATCCAAAGCCTTCCTCCGGCATTCATCATTTTAATTAGCGGAGCTGTGCCTGGAATCTCAATGGGAGATTACACCATAAAGAGAGCCGGGCGGAATAGCACAAGTGGCTCCTCTCACTTCAGAAATGAACGGAGCTGCCTGTGAAATTATTAGGAATATTATGTGTCCCATTTCCAGCCCCACACGCACATCCTAGGGGCTCACCCGCCGGCAGATGGGATGGTTTCGAGCCGGATGACATTTCCAGCACCAGTGTCCTGCCAAGTCATTCACCCTCAGGGCTTGGTCCTTCATCCCCATCCCCCTCTTCACCCGCCCAGACTCCCCTCACTGTGCCCCTGGCATGGGAATATAAACTCTGGGAAGCAAAGGAGGCTCCAAGCACAGTCAGCCCCACGGCGCTGAGTTTCCTACACATCGCACACACAGCAGGCATCGGCCATATGGATACACCAAGGAAACTAATAAACACATAGACACCAATCTTCCACGCCCCAAATGTCCTCAGATAATCGTAAAAACCATGGGAGTGCATCAAAACTTGCTCCATTTTCCTTGCAGTTGCGTCGTTCTCTCTTACAAGGGTTAAAAACTTCCTCTGTGGAGATTAAAGCCATGATTTCACATTAAATACGCCATGAGCTGGGAATGCACAGCCCTGACTGTATTTGTGCATCTGCTCCGAGCACAGGCAGTCCTCAGGGACCACTTCTGCTGGCCATGAGGGAGAGATAACGGGATGGCAGCACAACCCCACATCCAGCATTCCCTGTAAATTGTTATGACCCATCCAATTGCCTGAATAAATAGGTGGTGAACAGGAAGCTAAAGAATCACCCCAATTTGTTTCCCCTAAAAGCCTCCTTGCTGTAATCTCATTTCTTTATTCAAGGCGCCTTGGCTTGTTGTACAGAGACGCTGCTCTGCCTCCGTGACCGGCTCTGGAGCTCTTTCCCAATCACTGAGTGGAAGTTACTGGAGTAAGGAGCATTCCAGGCATGCGGTGTTATCGCTTTGTGCTGAGTTGGAGGCTACAAACACATTCACATCCACTCAGCGTTCCGATGATGAAACAGAAATGAGGCAGCACCGGCTGGAAACTCAGCCAAAAGCCCCTTCCTGGGGTTAAATATTCCAAGGGCGGCACGGGAAGGAGTTAAAGCTGCTCTGCGAGTTTTCACACGCTGCTCGTGCGGGGTTTCGGGAGCTTGGCTGGCACCTCCGACAGAAGCGCCAACACGCCTCAAGGCAGACTGGTGCTCCAGGAGCAACCCAGTGCTCCGGCAGCATCCTGAGGCTCCGGAGGCATCCTGGGCAGCCTGGTGCTCCAGGAACATCCCAGAGCTCCGGCAGCATCCCCAGGCTCCGGCAGCATCCCGGGCAGCCTGGTGCTCCAACATCCCAGTGCTCCGGCAGCATCCCGAGGCTCTAGCAGCACCCGGGGCAGCCTGGTGCTCCAGGAACATCCCAGAGCTCCGGCAGCATCCTGAGGCTCCGGCAGCATCCCGGGCAGCCTGGTGCTCCAACAACATCCTGGTGCTCCAGGAACATCCCAGTGCTACGGCAGCATCCCCAGGCTCCGGCAGCACCCTGAGCAACCTGGTGTTCCCACAGTATCCTGGTGCTCCAACAGCATCCTGGTGCTCCAGCAGCATCCCAGGCAGCCTGGTGCTCCAGGAACATCCCAGTGCTCCAGCAGCATCCCTGGTGCCCCAATAACATCCCAAGGCAGCTCCCACAGCATCCCAGACAGTCGGCACCACTGGCAGCATCCCGGGCACTGCTCTAGCAGTGCCTCCACCCCCTCGTTGCAAGGCAATGGGGGAAGCCACCTATTCCCTAAAAAACCCTCCAAAGCTAATGGTGGAAATGCAAATCAGAGCTAGTTCTGCTTATTAAAGCAATTCCCTGGCAGAGAGGACATTCCAGGAAAATCTCGCTTTCGGAGATGATGAGTGCAATTTGTAGATCGTTATCGCTCGGATAAAATCAGAGAACTTTAAAACAATTGGAAATGTTGAGTTTAGACCATCTCCCCTTGGGATATAATACACGCTTTAATGCTGCTGTGTGTAAGTAACGCTGCAATTGCCCGCAGTGATACATTCCCACCGCGGAGAAAGGAGCCGGGATCTGCGGCTGTGGGAACAAACCCTCCCAAACCAAAGGAAAGGCATCATTAGCCAGCGGCAGCGGCGCTTTCATCCTCCCCTCGGGCGGAGAAAAGCCACCTCTGTCCCCTGCAGCCACTCTTTGGCAGCGCCTAAGTGGTGTTCCAAGACTTTAAAAGACTTAAGGGAGGAACCAGAGGTGGGGAAAGCCTCGGAGACCTCCCACAGGGAAGGCAGGGGCTAAGTAAGGCAAGAGGAAGAGTTTGACCCTAAATTGAGGATTTATTCAAAGGCAGAAAAAGCTTCTCAGCGCAGGACCTTGTCTTGCTCCAACTCTTCCCACTCAGTGCTTGCCACGATTCCCCATCCTCTGCATGATGCCTTAAGTTTTAGCTTTTATATGTTTCAAATCCTGCATTCCCAGTGTGTAACTCTGCAGTGCCCTGCAGCCTGGGAGCTGCTGCTCTCTCATGCTGAGACAGACAGAACAAAGCCTCTCCAGGCTGCTCTCCAAGGACACCCAGCCCGGCCTAGGCCCAAAATGTGTAACCCAGCATCTTGAGAAGGGGAGCAAGCTGAGGGCAAATTCCATCATTAGCTAAAGTTTAATTGGTGAAATTGGGTTGAGATGCAAATGGAGCAAAGCTATAAAAGTGTGAAGAACTCGTGACTCGGGGTCCATCTTGGGTGCAGCCTTTGGCCTGCCCAGGGTGTGCCTCTGAAGGCCTTTCAAATAAATATCCACCTTTATTCCCTTCCTCCTGTCCAGTCTCTGTTTCTAGGTTTTAGGCATCATGCACACCCACAAAAATCATATCACTGGACAGAATCCAGGCTGGAGCAGTTCAGAGGGCTCAAAAACCACATCCCTCTGACTCCACACACGGTCCCTTGCCCTGAGTAAATCCGTAATGCTCAATACTCATCCATTAAAAACGCAATCAGCGAGGGCAGGTCGAGGCTTGGCGAGCCTGGGGCTGTTTAGGAATAATGCTGGGAATGCTGCCCACCTGCCTTTCCAAAATTGGGGCCATTAAACCGCGGGGAGAAGGGATGCTCACGGACAACGGCGGCTCTTGCATCGTCTCATAAATATTTAACGGGAAGCGCTTTGGAAAGAGGAATGTTATTAAGGCTGGTGTCGTCTGTGGCTCCAAATGTGGCCATACATCAGATGTTGCCAGTCTGGTGTGTAAAACCCTCTCAGAGCAGCCGCTGGCAAAGCAGTTTCTTCGGGGTGGAAAAAAAAAAAAAACTTAGAAAAAGGGGGAAAAAAAATAAGGGAAATAAAGTAAAATCACGAGTTGTGGAGCCCTGGGGAGCTGCGTGTGAATGTCTGAGCGATGCCCTACCCATAGATCAGACCCTCACAATCACCCACAGCCACACAGGCAGCTCCAAGAGCAGGGAAAAGGGGAGGGGGAAAGGCAAATCCCAGTCAAACAGAATGCATTGGCTGGAAAGCAATCCTTGGCAGCAGTTTTCAGCATAAACACATTGTTGGGTGTTATTTTTTCCCTCCTGCAATGGCAAATTAATACTTTCATTGCTGCCGAAGACGCTCTAATAACATTTACTCCAGCACTTTACGCTTTATTGAGATGCTTTTGAGTTCTTTTGGGCTCTGGTTTTATTTTCCTTTGGACTATTGATATAATTTCTTTCCTCACCACCTTGACAACCCCAGAGGGATGGAAAAAGCCTGTTCCAGCTGAGAGCAAATCCATCTGAGGCCCTGTCCTGCAGGTTAAGAGCCAGATTGGGCTCCCACTCACTTTTTGGAGCACCCAGGAGTCATGGAGCAAACCAAGCTCCTGCTTGTCGAGGCCAGTAAATTCTTCCAACACTGGGGATCAATCCCAAGGGCCCAGAGCAGTATCCTGCCTCAAAATAGGAATTTGAGTTCACATCTTTGGCGCTCTCAAGCTTCTCCCTGTTTGCTGCTGGGTTCCCTGGTGCACCCATGCTGCCAGCAGGGATACAAAGATTGAAAACAAGTGATCCAAGGACACACAGCCTGGAGGAGCCCAGTTCTGTTTGCATCCTGATGCTAAAATATCACCTCATCCCCATAATATCCTTCTGAACTACACAGAACTTGCCAGGTGTTCCTTTCCATTCCAAAACACCGATAATTCCTTTTATTAGGCTTCCACAACCTGGTTCCTCACTCTCACTGCAAAATCAGGGATGGTTACAGAGGCTGCTGCTCATTGACCATCTGAGCAATGACTTATGAAGTGTATTTGAATAGGAAATAGGACTATTAAGGCACTTGGCAATATGGCAGGAGCAAAAGCAGCTCATCAGTTCATCATTTGGTTTAAAAAATATTGAAAATTATTTTTACTCCCTAATTATCATAATGAAAACCTGGGGAAGGGATGTGTGTGTATGGAAAGGACAGGGGGCTGCTGGGATGGGCAGGGAAAGGGATTTATAAATTCTTCCAAAAAAAGTGGCGAGACAAACCCGAGTGCAAAGGCCAGGGGATGGATCCTGCATCTTCCTACCCTAAATACCCCCAGCAGCTGCAGCAGGCAGCTGGGGAGTCCCTGCTTCACATGGAAACCTCTGGAACACCCAAGAAACCCCAGGAAGCATCAGCACGTGTTGCCAGGAAATCTCTGCATTTTGTTTTTTTAAACAAAGAATCATAGAATCCCTGAATGGTTTGAGTTGGAAAGGACCTCAAAGTTCACCTTGTTCCAAGGGATACCTTCCACTAGACTGGTTTAACAGAGGGAAACTGAGGCACACCAAGGAAACAGGACCTGTTGGATGACAGAGTGAGCCAGGGCTTGTTCCCCCCTCACCCATTTTCCATCCTTGCACCCCAAAACACAGCTGCTGCCCTCATGATCCCAAGCCAGGCTCAGGCAGTCCCAGTCCTGTCAGTACCGGGTTCATTTAATCTGCGCATGTGTTTAATTCCCTACTCTCTGGCATTTCCCTCCTCTATCACTTTTCACAGCCTGTCAGTCCCGAAATCCTTTCCCGAGCAGCCACATGCCACAGCTACTTAGGAATTACGCCAGCCCCAGCAGTCATTAGGCACTTCCCATGTCCTACATGCAGCTGTGAACATTCCCGCTCGCTCAGACAGCGGATCAGCCGCGAGCCGGGCGCGAAGGTGAGCAGGGATGGCACCCGCCACGCTCCTGCCTTCAAAGCCTTCAGCTTGTCAGTGCTGAGGGGTTTCTCCTTAAAATTTCAGAAGTTCCATTTGTTTTCTCCGCTTGAGGAGTTTCAGCACCCGAGCAGAGAGTCCTCATTGCCCGTTTATCCCACCATGGCCCCTGCTGAAGGTGATTCACCCCTTCCCCCTGTTGGGTTACACTCTGTGGTGATAGAGAGATAAGCCCTGGAGCCCTGAGAGAGAGCCTCTTTCCTGGGCCTGGAGGTGACCCTGGGGCTGGATCCAGGTCACCAGGGATGGGCGGAGAGAGGATCGTGGTTTGTGGACAAGGCTGGAGCTGTGAGAGGTGATGATTGTGGTTTGGGACCTTCTGGGGCATTGTTTACCTGTTCCCATAACAGGCAATGTCTGTGCACTACCCCAGGGGCTGGGGGACACTGTGGTGAGCATCTTTCCTGTTTCCATGATGTTCTACCCTGTTGTGGGTGGGTATTTAGGGAATTGGGGCTGCACAATAAAGGACTTTGCACCTCCAGCCTGAGTGCGGAGTTACTGCCCACGCGTGAACACTGCACCCCCAACCTTGGTTCCTGCCCCAGGGAAAACTCCTTCCAGCTTTCCCTGGGCACCCAGGGGTGCCGGCAGCTGCCCCCTGGGCTGGACACAGCATGGCTCTGATCCTCTCTGCCAGCTCTCCAGAGGGGTTCAGATACCTGGAGATGCAGCTCCAGTGCCTGGTGGGATTCCAGCAGGCTCCAGCTGGAGAGGGGCTTATTCCCGTTGGAAACCCACAGGACATCAGTGCATCACCTGCTCCAGTGCTGCCAGAACTCCCGGTGCCTCCACATCCCCCTCAGTGCTTCACCACCTGTTTTAAAGGTTTTGCTGCTAAGTCTGGGGCTGCTCCTGCATTCACAAATCACCTGTTTGACTTTGGATGGTGCCACAAGAGAAAATCATCTTTCCGTCCTTTGGCCCAACACGTGTTCCAGTAAATCTCTGCATTTTATTTTGGCTTTTTAAACAAGGAATCATACAGTCACTGAATGGTTTGAGTTGGAAAGGACCTCAAAGCTCACCTTGTTCCAAGGGATACCTTCCACTAGACTGGTTTAACAGAGGGAAACTGAGGCAGGCCAAGGAAACAGGACCTGCCCAACCATCTCTCTGCAAAGAGCCACATCCCTGGCTGGGAATGTAACTGTGAGAACCCAACAGAGGGGTGGTGGGAAGATTTCCACAGCTCAGACCCTCACCTCCCCAGCAAACCCAATCCCATGGCAATTCCCATCCTGACAAGCTCTGCTTTTCCCCCTGGAGTCATCAGAAAAAGCCACGAGGGCAGCGAGGGGAAGCCAGCGCTCGCCCTTCGCAAGGTCAACAAAAATCCCTCAAAATGTCATCGAGTTTTGCGAGGCCTAAATGAAGCAATTGCTTAATCTACCTGGGGGATTGCAGCTATTATATCCAGTGCCGTAAACAAGCCTCAGCTCCGGCTCCCAAGGATTGCACCGGCGGAGAGGAGCCGAGGCTAAATTGACAAGTTGTCTCCGCTGCCCTTGAAACTCAATTTGCCATCGCTCACCTCATTTCAAATTAGCACAGAGAGAAACCTCGTCGGCCGAGCTGCTCTTTTGGGGCTCTTACACAACATGCCTGCTGCGCACGCTGGCTCTTCAGGGGGTTATCCTGCTGAAGCAGGAATAGGGAAAAACTGGGGATTAAATGCAGACCCTCCAACGTGGTCAAAGCTGCCTCAAGTGTTCCAGGCCAGGCTGGACAGGGCTTGGACAACGTGGGACAGCAGAAGGTGTTGCTGACCATGGCAGGGGGTGGAACAAGATGAGCTTTAAGGTCCCTTCCAGCCCAAACTGTTCTGTGATTCTATGAAATTAGGGAGAATTCAGCCTTTTACCAACAAGCCCGCAAAAGGTGTGTACATCCCTGAAATCCTTTCCCGAAGGCCTAAAAGGGATGAGCACAGGAGCAGAGCTCTGGCAGAGGTGGAGTTTGTACCTGCTCCAAGGCATCACCACGGACTGTGCCGAAGGCTCGCAGCAGGCCGGGGTGGCTCGAGGAAGAAGAGATCCTCCACGTTTGTGTGCAACTTTTTTGAAAAGGGCCCTGAATAGAAACTGGCTCAAACCACATTTGCAACAAACGTGTTCAGCATCCAGGGAATTCGCTTTGTATTTTCAAAAGAGGAGGTTTCAATAGCTATGATTTCAGGCGAAACTTTCATATCAATGCTGGATGGATGGTACCAAAAAAAATATCAAAGGCAGTATTATTAACCTGGAGCCTGAAATGGTCTTGTTTCCATACCTCAACCTGGATCTGGTAGAAGCTGCTGCTGCCACTTGTACACTTGTGCCAGAACTCAATGCCAACAGCCCCCTGCCTTCAGAGGGATGGGGCCCATTCACCTGTGCTGGAACAGACCTGGGGATGCCCTCAGCAGTGGGATGGGGATGCAGCGGGGTTAACACGGACATGCACCCACCAGAGGGGCTGCAATTGCCTTGCCAGAGCAGCCACAGCCACGTGTGCCCTGCCCCAGAGCCTCTCCTGCTGCCACTCTCACGGGCTGGCACTCATCCACCAACCCCCCTTTCCTCAAGGAGGGGTTAAAACCACGCTGTGATCTCCCTCATTGCTCTGAGGGGAAGCACAACCTTCTCTCACCTCCAGGAAGCTCCTGAGGTGCCCAAACCTGGTTCTGCAGCCCTCAGAAAGGGAAACAGCCACAAATTCTCCTGGGCTGCAAAGGGAAGACTGAGTGGCCAAGTAAAGGAGGAAAAATGCATTACTGGGGAGGTCTGGAGGGTGAGGATGCTGCTCCCTGCCCTTCCCAGCTTTGTTCAGCACCGAACACAACCAGGGCTTATGGATGCTGAAAAGCTTTAGCAAAGAAGTTTTCAGCCCTCTGCAGCATTCTGTGAGAGCTCTGTCTTTCCCATGCAAACTACTAAAAACAATGCCATGGGTTTTGTAAACCAACTTTGCCATCTTGCACCTGCAAGTTGTTATGTAGGATTGTTATGGTATTGACTAGGGAAATGTTTTGAAATGGGTGTTGTGAGAATTGACCAATCGCTCTGGTAGGTAGCTAGAGGTCCAACAGCCTTTTGCCATTCAAGTAAACTTCAGGCGAACTAACACATATAAACCTGTCTATTATTAATAAATAATTCCATTGTCTCCATTCCTTCCTGGACTTGGACTCTGTGTCATTATTTCTCTCCGTCCCCACTACAACAGTGACAAGGGCTGGGGGCACTCTGTGCAGGCAAACCTCTGCAGACCCCGCGCTGCAGGGCGCTGACGTGACAAAGCCACGCCACGTTTGGTCACCCTCAGCACACGGAGGGACAGCGGGGCTGGCGTGACAAAGCCACACCACGTTTGTCACCCTCAGCACACGGAGGGACAGCGGGGCTGGCGTGACAAAGCCACGCCACGTTTGTCACCCTCAGCACACGGAGGGACAGCGGGGCTGGCGTGGCAGCCATCTGCCCTCGCTGCCTGCACAAAGGGCTCCTTGATGGCTGGGCTGGCGATGGCCTTTGGCCCCAGCGCCACAGCCCACGCCCCAGGCAGCGCCGCCGTGGGCAGCACAAGAGGCCTTGTGTCCCTTGTGTCTCTTGAGCCCCTTGTGTTCTCTTGTATTCCTTTGAGTTCTCTTGTGTCCCTTGTGTTCCCTTGTGTCCCTTGAGTTCTCTTGTGTCTCTTGTGTTCCCTTGAGTCCCTCGTGTCCCTCGTGTTCCCGGGGCAGGAGTGCATAAAGAGCCAGTGTTGCTGTCGCCAGCATTCCCGGCTGACCCATGCCCACCAACAACCCCTGCCTTCCCCACCCCCGGATCGGCGCCTGCCCTGACCCCCAACACCCTGCTGGAAGGGGAGGGACACCAAGGGGCACTCGGGTGCTGGAAGGAGGCAGGTACCAAGCTCAGGTGTGTGATTCAGGCTCTCCAGGATTCCAGGACAGCAGGACAAGTGCTTCCCTCGAGCATCACAGCGTTGATGCTTGTGCTGACCTCGACACCTGCAATAGCTCGCGGGTCTAAGAGCATCAGATGTTAAAACAGCACGTGTTAAGAAATTTCTGGTTGGTTTTGTGTTTCTCAGAGCCAAATCTTTCACAAAGCTAGCATTTTCTTTCCAAAATAAACGGCAGAGTATGGGAAAAGAGGGAAAGCAAAAATGGAATAAGAGCTCCCAGTCAATCCCAAGCAATCTGGAGGCAGGTACAAGCATCCGGATGGCATTCAGTCTGGGGCAAGGCACAAAGCTGAGGCCAGTTGGAATCATCTCGAGTTAAACCAGCAGAGCCTCTGTGCTGTTTTAACTCAAATCCCTTGTTCTCAGCCCCACGTTCTTGCTCCAGCTCCCAATTTTCCAATGCATGGCGTGCACTGCTTCCTTTGGATGAGCTGTGACTGCAGCACAGCCCAGCTCTTTGGCATGAAAACTTTCCCCCTCCACTCACCATCCCTAATTTATGCCCCGTGCCTGGCACAGACCTGCCTTCACCCTGCAGCTCCTGGTGTGCCCGTGGCCTCTGCTCCCAGCCCGCAGGGTGTTATCCGTGTTATCCACACCAGTGCCTGCAGGGGAAGGCAGAACTGTGCCTGCTCTCATGGATGACACTCCTCACCTTCTGCCACCGCATCTACTGACAAAATTCAAACCAAGTGAGCAGATGGAGAAGCGAGCGTGAAGTTTTTCCCCCCACGGCTCCCATTTGAATCAGCCACAGGTGATTCCCGTGCCCTGCCAGGCACAGGAGGTGCCGAGCTCGTGGGGCAGTGGGAACAGGCAGGGAGGGGGTGCTATGTCCTGGAGTAGTGGACACCCGAGAAACAACGGAGCTATCCATGGCAGAGCAGCGGGCACACAGCTCAGAATATTCTGTGATTAGCTGGAGAGCATTGGCATTAGGAGGAGCATTTGCCTGAGCAAATTCCCTTGAACAGTCATGATCTGAGCACTGCTGGTGCAGGCAGCAGCTTGGTGGGGCAGGGAGGTCACAGCAGGGCACTGACACTCAGAGAAAACCTGAGCTCTGCCAAAATACATCGCTGCCTGACCCCCTGCTTCCTCCCGGGGCTTCTGGCCCTGATCCCACAGCAAAACCACCAAAATTCTACCCGGAAAAGGCTCAGGAGCTCTGTGCTCTCACACCCCAGAGCAGCCCCACTGCTGCCTTTCCCCTATTGCAAAAAATCCAGGGCCAGATCCATAAGCAGCATCCCAACCCCCCACTGAAACCCCCGCTGATTTATGTCACTGAGGATCCTCCTACAACGCAAACCCGAATCAAAGCATTCCTGGGAGAAGCCCTGCGCCTCCCCACCAGCAAAAAGAGCTTTTGACCACAGTGTGTGGTGTAGAATTTGACTTTGAGTGACTACCATAAAGTGTTTTTATTTTTAAGCTGTTTCATGCCGTTTCCCCAGCTCACGAGGAGTGCACCTTGGTGTCAACAGGACTCTTTTGTCTTTGTAAGCTATTTTGAGGCAAAATATCTGTAAATTACTTCCCCAAACCTCCGCACAAGCAGATCATGCAGAGAAAATAGGCTTTGCAGGAATGCAGTAAATTGTTTCTGTCACACAAGGAAATATAACCAATGGAAATCGTTATGGATGAGTCATTATGAGAGGGACCGAAAAAATTAACCTTCATCCATTTCCTTCATCTCGGAGCGTGTGCGAGGGTGTGCACGGGAGAAGGAAGGTGGAGAGCACCTGCTAAGTGAGGGCACAGAGCCGGGGGAAAGGTGGGATGTGCAAGCAGCTACAGGCAGGGAAAACCTGACTGTTGGGGAGAGGCTGCCAGGATTGGGGTGCTGCAAGAGGAGAGGGGCATCAGCCCAACCCCCGGACGGAAAGGGATGCTCCAGGGTGGGAGAAATTTCTGCTCAATCCCATTACGCAGGAGGGGGATGCTCTTTTCCAGCTATTATTATGCATTGATTTTGTCTATCCCTGTCCTCAAATCCCATGAAAACCTCAGGGGGTGAGCGTGTTTAAGGAGGAAGGTGAAGCCAAAGCTCGGTGAGCTCGGGCTGTCTCCCACCTACTGCCACCACAGCACACCCCAACACACCTTTTCTTGCCTGATCCTCTGTGACTCCAGAGTAAACACGCAGTTTTCTATCTGCCAGAGGTGTTTTTTTTTGTTAAATGCGGAGAAAACAGCGAAGGAATGCAGCAGTGTGGGCCAACGAGCTCTGCTTGCGTGGGAGAGGAGGCTCCGGGAGACAGAAGCATCAGCCAGGGGAGGACGTGTGAACACGGCGGAGGAAAACATTTATTCCCACACATTTGGGATCAAACCCGTTGGTAGTAACGCAGCTCAGCTCCATCCAGCTCTGCCTCAGCCCCTCACCGTTAACCAAGCACGTGTTTTGCTCCGTACCTGTGCTCATCCCCTACAGAGGTTACACAAAATCAGAAGCAAATCCATTTCCAGAGTGGCAGATAACGATTCCTCCGGCCACGGCGCGCAAACAAGGCGGCGGAAAAGGCTCAAGTGTTAAATGTTCCCTAATGTGCAGTAATTGATTTCCATGTGTGCAGTAATGGATTTGGTCACATCATGCAACAATGGATTTGACATGGGTTCTCGCTGATATTATAAACACAGTTAAGTCGTTAGCGCGGTGCCCGGGAATTAGGCCTTTAATAGCGCTGACCCCGTGCCCTGAGCCAGCTGGCCGGCACCGGCAGCCACCAAAATCTTCAGGGCTGCTTCATGCTCAAGGACGCAGCTGGCAATTTAACAGCTAAAAGCTGCTCGGAGCCGAGCAAAACGCATCCCGAGTTCTCCTGCATCCATTTGCTCATCCGTCCATGATTCCTGTCCAGTCTGTCTCCTTCCCTGGCTTTTTGCACAGTGGTTGCAGACCCCAAGGCGTTGTGCTCCCACCCCAGGGATGGGCAGGGGAAGTGGCAGAGGAACTCGGGCTGGTTTGGGTTGGAAGGGAACTTGAAATCCATCCGGTTCCAGCCCTCCAGGTTGCTCCAAGCCCCATCCAAAACAGCCAGCAAAAGGTGCTCAGCATCACCTCAGTCCCAATAAAACTCGGTTTCAAAAGTTTGTTCTGCTCCCCATCACAAGCAGAGGGATTCAAACGTGCATGGCTTTGCATTCAGCCCTCTGAGCCCAAATTGTCTCATCTCAGAATCCCAGAGTGGTTTGGGTGGGAAAGGACCTTAAAAATCATCTCATTCCAATCCTTTCTGCCATGGGCAGGGACACCTTCCACTGCCCCAGGCTGCTCCAAACCCTGTCCAACCTGCCCTTGGACACTGCCAGGGATCCAGGGGCAGCCACAGCTGCTCTGGGCACCCTGTGCCAGGGCCTCCCCACCCTCACAGGGAACAATTCCTTCCCAATATCCCATCCATCCCTGCCCTCTGGCAGTGGGAAGCCATTCCCTGTGTCCTGTCCCTCCATTCCTTGTCCCCAGTCCCTCTCCAGCTCTCCTGGAGCCCCTTTAGGCCCTGCAAGGGGCTCTGAGCTCTCCCTGGAGCCTTCTCCTCTCCAGGTGAGCACCCCCAGCTCTCCCAGCCTGGCTCCAGAGCAGAGGGGCTCCAGCCCCTGGAACATCTCCGTGGGCTCCTCTGGACTGGCTCCAGTAGCTCCACATTCCTCCAGGTCTTTGCCTCCACTAAAAATTGTCTTCCATACCCCACAGCCCAGCCATTTACAGGTTCCTGCACCCGTTGCAAGCACTGGTGGGAGAAGTCATAGAACTTCACAAATTCACAGAGTCGTGGAATGGTTTGGCTTTGCAAGCAACCTTAAAGATCATCTCATTCCAGCCCCCATCACCACCACCGTGTCTCCTGCTGCAGGAAACACCAGCTGGAGCCCAACACCATCTCCTGCCAGCAGGGCCCCTCAGGGGGACCACAGGGCAGCTGCAGAGGGCTGGAACTGGTTCCCACTGGGTATTTACAAGCCTTGCAGCAGTGTTAAAAATCTATTATTTTCACTCGGGCACTGCAGCAGTGCTCGCCTTCTGTCGAGAAGTGATTGGGCTCCTGTCCGTCAGGGACACTGAGCGATTGTACGGAGAAAATTGCATTCAGCAATGGGGGATTTAAGAGGGTGCTTGTTCTCAAACAGGGCTTCAATTAATTAACTCAGAGGAAGGGGCTGCTCGGAGTTTGCTTAGTGTTTTCTGTGTTTTCCTTGGTGCATTGAATTTATTGGCGAGTGCTTGGGTTTGTTTCTTTCTTGCTTTTCTGTTTGTCTTTAAGACTCTTTGCGAGATGATAAAGCGTAGGGAATGTGTTTACTCGGCAGGGGATTAATTGGCAACCAGGCAGGAGAAATGGATGGGCTAAGCCCCAAATTCCAACCCTCCCGCTGCACCTGCCAGCACTGGGAATGGAAAAGCCTCCTGGCCAGCCCAGTGCTCGTGGGATTTTGTAGCACAAGGGTGTCAAGATCCACCAGAAGCTGTAGTAGGAAAGGATCTCAGGGATGGAGCTTTCACTTCAACTCTTCCAACCCTGCATCATGCAAAAAATGAGGGAAATACCAAACATCATTGTCATGGGCATGAGGAATGGACCAGAACTGCGCGTGCAACAAGCGGGAGCAGCGCTGAGCTCTGAAGAAACCAGGAAAGCCTTTTATTGGGATTGTGGCTTCTGCCTGAGCCAGCTCAGTGCTGTCCCACAGGATATGGTAAGGGCTGCAACATCCTCTGCTCCTCCCTCCAGGCTTTGGTCACCTACAAATTATGCCTTAGGTTTTAGCTTTTGTATTTCTCAAATTCCGTATTCCCAGTGTGTAACTCTGCAGTGTCCTGCAGCCTGGGAGCTGCTGCTCTCTCATGCTGAGACAGACAGAACAAAGCCTCTCCAGGCTGCTCTCCAAGGACACCCGGCCCGGCCTAGGCCCAAAATGTGTAACCCAGCATCTTGAGAAGGGGGGCAAGCTGAGGGGAAATTCCATCATTAGCTAAAGTTTAATTGGTGAAATTGGGTTGAGATGCACATGGAGCAAAGCTATAAAAGTGTGAAGAACTCGTGACTCGGGGTCCATCTTGGGTGCAGCCTTTGGCCTGCCCAGGGTGTGCCTCTGAAGGCCTTTCAAATAAATATCCACCTTTATTCCCTCACTCCTGTCCAGTCTCTGTTTCTAGGTTGGCCTCTTTAGGCATCACTAGGACAAGACATTCCTCAAGACGTGGATAATTTCTTCATTTTTTCGACAAAAAACACAGGAGGATTTGAGCTCAGGTGGAGTCCATCATGCAGATCATACCCCAGGAGAGAATATTCTGTGTTTAAGGAGAATTAGGGATTGGTGTTGCACTGGGAGAGGCTGTGGTGCACAGCTGGTGGAACCACATGGATGGGTTTCAATCACCAAAGGACACTTGGAGAAGCACCACTGGGATGTCTGTGACTGCTGAGGAGAGCAGGTGCCCCCCATGGGGATGGGATTTGGAGGAGCACATCCTCCAGCCTGCAATTCCCAAATTTCCAATGGAGTCGTGTTCCTCAAGAGCAGATGGAGATCAAGAAGCCAGAGACCCATGGCCTATGCTGACCCAGAACATAGCACCACCTCTTCTTTTCGGAGACCTAGGGCCCCACAGCTCCAGGGGAGCCCTCCCCAAACACAACCACAGCCACGTCCCCAACCACCCAGCCCTGACTTTTCCTTCCCACCGAGATATTTCACAGCCCCACTGCCATTTCCAGGGGTGAGAAAGGTCCCCTTCTTGCCCTCAGCCCTAATCTTCCAAAGGAATTAATCTTCAAAGCAATCTCGCCCCAGCAGAGCAAGGTTTGATTTACGAGCTGCGGCGACAGCTGAGCTCTCTGACGGGGATGGGCAGCGTTGGCTGGATGGGGTCAGCGCCTGGAGGAACCTCCACAGAAACAGGCACCCAGACCACAGCTGGAGCAACCACCACCTCTTCATCCTCAGGAAATTCCAACCGGCCTTATTTTCCTCATTAATCAGGGAAAGCAAGTTTCCCACCTCCAATAAATTTTTAAACAAAGAGTTGACCTCAGCAGTAGCACAAGAGCCTCATCAAAGGCTTTGTTTTCCTCTCACAACACCGCTCCCCACTACGAATTGCAGCATAACCTCCATGCAGAACTGAACCAAGGGGATTTGGCTTCATTGAAATAAAACATTTTGATGAAATTTTAAATGAGAAAATGGTGATGGTCCCCGCAAAATGATTTGATTTCGGTGAATCTGTGTTTTCTTTTTGAAAACTGATTCATTAGAATTTTTTTTTCCAACCAGCTCTAATCAAAGTGCTTTAGGCGTTTTTGAAAATTTCAGTCCCAAGCTTCAAAACAATTTAATTTGTGTTATAAAGCAGCGAAGTTTATGACACAGAGATACAGCGAATGGAAGCACTTTTTGACTTTGCAAACACTTCAACTTTAAGAAATTAAATTAATGGAAATGTGGGAGAGTAATTTCAAAAGTTTCTTTCCCGAAGTACAGAAAGTATTTTCCAACTCATCTGAAGGCAGACTTTATAAATATAATATAAGGTTGTCATCTCCACGCTTACAGCTTGCTTTTCACTACCACCAGCTCCATTTAAAGTTTCTTCAGGTCGTGAGCAAATGAAATAAAAGAACTCATTTCTGTTCGTGAAAACTCCAGTGACGGGATCATTATAGAGAGCATTTCCAAAGGGAAAAGGGAAAAGGCGAGAGAAAGCAGAGGATATATAGCAAAAATGGAAAGAGAATGAGAACATCACGGGAAATGCTCATTCCAACAAGGGCCCCATTCACCCGCTCTTGTCTTTCCTTCAGGGTTAGTTCGTGTTTCATTACAGATTAACACAGCATCTCTTCTCTCGAGCCTCGCGCTGGAGATCGCTCCATCCATTTAAATAGATTTCAAAAGCCAGGATTGATCTATGCCAAGCTGTAATTTTGGATGGTGGCGTGGCAGTTAATGCACTCCAGCCTCTGCAGAGAGAAGGAGGTGTGTGAATTGCTCCCTCGATGTGATAAATTCATTAGATAAAGGAACCTGAGATAACAGGAACAGCACTTGGGAAGCATCTGGTGGCACGGACGTGCAGGGAAGGGGGTCACAGCGTGACTCCCATGGTTTGAATCAGAGCACAGAACTGAACAAAAGAGACTTGTACAGGGGACTGGAAGGGACCTTTGGGTCAAGCACTCCTCCTTTTTCCCCTCTGAGATAACCACGTAATAATCCACCAGCTGCTTGAACCTGTGAATGCCATCCCAGGGAAAGCATCTCAAAAGGCCAACCAGGAAGACTGGGAGAAATGAAATATCGTGCCCCTAAGTAGAGGGGGAACCACGGATCTTGCCTGAAATGCTGCTGGTAGAGATGCAAAAACTGACACCAGAACTCCGCTGCGCTGCCCAGGCTGGATGCAGAGGATGGGGCAGTGGGGAGTGACACAGCCACAGGCTGTGTAATCCCTGCTATCCCACCGGCTCCTGGCACTTCCACCTGCGAGCAGCAGGGTCCGGGAGCTCGCTGAGGCCTCTCCAGCCTGTTTAAATTCAGCTCCACTGCCACAGGGAAAGGAGCACGGCAGGCTCCGAGGATCTGCTCTGATGGTTTGGCTCAGAGAGAACCGGGACAAAGAAACGGGAGGATGCTTTGGCAGCACATAAAGGAGACGAATAAACACTGGAGATGGGAGCAAAGCGATGGAGATCAGCAGGGGAGTGAAAAACAGGAGGAACGCTCTCATGGAGGAGAAGGGGAAGGAGCACAGAAAGCCAGAAAGAGATTAGGGATGCTACAAACTGGAGGGTTTAGGAGGTCCAGCACCATCTCCAAGAGCATTGCAGGAAGCCCACAGGAAAGAGAAGCCTCAGAGCGGGGTCCCACAGCTGAGCGAGGCTCGGTGATCAGAGAGCAGCAGGACAAGCTCAAGCTTTTGCAGAACCCCCTGCCAGGATGGCAGCCAGGAACACCTGCATCCTCCCAGCTCTGCCATGCACAGCGTTACCTGATCTAAACCAAACTCATCAATACGGGGAGGAGGAATTCAGCACGAGGAGATTACCACGGCAGGAGAGCCGCTCGCAGCCACGGCGCTGGCAAAGCCTTCCCACAACAGCAAGTGAGCTGCCAGATGGATTTTGATCTCATTAATCTGTTTCGGGGCCAGCCGGCAGCGCGGGGCTGCCGTGGGCGAAGCGGCACGCGACACCTTCCCCCGAACCCTTGGGAAAAGGGAGAGATTTCACACAGAAATGTTCTCCCACTCAGAACACTTCAGGCACCCGAGTGCTGGAAATGTGGGTCATTTATGGCCAGAGAAGCTGTGGCTGCCCCATCCCTGGAAGTGTCCAAGGCCAGGTTGGACAGCACTTGGAGCAATTCCATCTGCTGGAAGATGTCCCTGCCCATGGCAAGGGAGTGGAACCAGAGGGGCTTTAAGGTCACTTCCAACCCAAATCATTCCTGACTGCACAATTCTATATCTGCGCTATTAATTCATTTATCAGTTCTGCAGCTCAGAGCTTATTTGGATTTCATGTTAGGTAATGAGGATACTGCAATGTCTCTATCCAGGGAAAAGCCTTTCCTGCACTCACTTGAGGCTGTAGAAATTAAACATCCTCTTTGGTGCAAGGGCTCAGTGCTGTCCAATGGATCCTGTGCCAGGCTGGGACCTGGGGTCACCCCTCTGGTACTGGTTCTGTAGATAACCCTGAGGATTTTAAACCCCGCATTGCATCCTCTCTGCTTTATCCTGAGTCAAATAGGGATACCAACCAGAATTGCGGTCTCCCCATGAAAAGCATTCCATAATCATTATTTTAGGGATTGAGGAAAACGTAGAAGGGTCTGTAGAAAAGCCTGAGATACCAAAAGGGAGGGGATAACAAACCTGGAACTACAGGCATCAATAAATCAGCTATAGTGCAGGAGCAGTCTCAGCTTAGGGTAGAATCATGGAATGGTTTGGGTTGGAAGGGACTTAAAGCTCACCTCAGTCCAACCCCACTGCCATGAGCAGGGACACCTTCCACTAGACCAGGTTAAGACCCGGCATTAAACACTTCCAGGGATGGGGCAGCCACAGCTTCTCTGGGCACCCTGTGCCAGGCCCTCACCACCCTCACAGGGAACAATTTTTCCCTAATATCTGATCTAAACCTACCCCGTGTCAGTTTGAAGCCATTCCCTGTTGTTCTTTGCACCTGGACCAAGCCAAGAGCGAAGCTGGGAGCACCACAGCACAGAGAGGCCACTTCCAGCTGCCACCAGCCAGAGAAGGATCCGTTGCCTTCTCTCACTGAGGGTCCTCCTGCTCCTCCCACCCCTGTGCCACACTCGCTGAGCGCCTAACTCTGCACACCGGCCTCTGCCGAGCACCAGTTCAGCTTCAAAGCAATGCAAATCCATGGATGTGAGGGGCCGTTTGCACTCAGAGTACACCGAGTTCAGGGTGGTTTGGTCCACGTCAATTAGGGATAAATTTAAGCTAATGAGAAGTAAGTGTCCAGGCAGGGCTTTGCATCGATTTGGTTAAACCAATGTAAGAGAGCAAGCGCACGTGTGGATCTGGGGATGTGTGTGCGTGGATGACTGCTCTGCTCCTTGGCAGTTTGCCCCCAAACCTTTCTTGGTTAATTCTGAAGGTTTTTCAGATGCAAGCCCAAATTTGCAGTGTTTTGTTTTGTTTTCAAGTAACGCCGCTCACCCGGCGCTTCCAAACCCTCTGTGAAACAGAGCCACTGTTTTCTTTTGTACGGAAAAGTTGGGAGATAAATTGCAGATGATTCAGTAAATAACTCAGCCTATGACCTTGATGCTTATTGATTCCTCAAGCTGTTTATCTTTCTTGTGTGCTCCCCAGCAAAAACAATTATCACTTAATTATAAAGCAGCTTGGCTTGAGGGAACCACCAATTGGCTGGCACAGGATGAGTTCATCCCTGCGCACCACAGAGCCCCGACCAGAGCGACTGCTTAGGATTCAGAGCCACAAACTTCATTATTTTCTTCCTAGCTCGTGTTTTTCCCCTCGTTTTAAAATCACTTAAGGATGTTTAGCCAGTGCGGGTGTTTGACTGCCCGAATATTCGCGATGGATGGGATCGAAACGCCGAGTGCCAGCGCTGGAAAAGGAAAAAAAAAGAACCGGAATGATAAAAAGAAGCACAAGGAAAGGTTGTTGGTCCTGGAAATAAAATACCTGGGCTGTTCTCTCCTTCAGTGACCTTGGGTAAAGCGTTTTCTCTGTTGCCTCCCCTTCTCTCTGTGCAGAGCTGTGCCAGCTGTGTGCAGAACCCGGCACAAAGGATTCTTCCTGCTCCTGACCCAAGATTCCCAATGCCACTGGGATGGGAAAAATGACAGCTTGGCACTGCTGCAGCCATGCATGCATTTGGAAAGCACTTAGAGACATCCATTAGCACGGGAAAGGGAATTATCATCTCCACCCCAAGGCAGGAGGAGGGAAAGGAACCTCCCCCTTCACTAGAAATGGAGGATTTGTAATTTTTATGCACTTTTGAGCTGTGCCATCCTCCAGTGAAAGGGGGTGAGGGGGTCCACAGAGGGATCTGGACAGGCTGGACACTGGAGCAGGTCCAGGGAAGGGGATGGAGCTGGGAAGGGGCTGGAGCCCCAGGAGAGGCTGAGGGAGCTGGGAAAGGGGCTCAGCCTGGAGAAAAGGAGGCTCAGGGGGGACCCTGTGGCTCTGCACAACTCCCTGACAGGAGGGGGCAGCCGGGGGGGTCGGGCTCTGCTCCCAGGGAACAGGGACAGGAGGAGAGGGAACGGCCTCTCAAGTTGTACCAAGAGAGGTTTAGGTTGCATATTGGGGAACATTTCTTCATGGAAAGGGTTGCTCAGCCCTGGCACAGCTGCCTGGGGCAGTGCTGGACTCCCCATCCCTGGAGGGATCTAAAACCCACGTGGATGTGGCACCCGGGGACATGGTTTAGGGATAGGCTTGGCAGTGCTGGCTTAACAGTTGGGCTTAATGATCTTGGAAGTTCTTCCAACCCAAATGATTCCATGGTTCACCCTCCAGACTCCCTAACCAAGCCTCTGCCCTGCAAGAGCACACAGCCTGCAACAGAGACACTTCATTTCCCCAGCACTAGATGATGCCTAAAGAGGCCAACTAAAAACAGAGACTGGACAGGAGCAAGGGAATAAAGGTGGATATTTATTTGAAAGGCCTTCAGAGGCACACCCTGGGCAGGCCAAAGGCTGCACCCAAGATGGACCCCGAGTCACGAGTTCTTCACACTTTTATAGCTTTGCTCCATTTGCATCTCAACCCAATTTCACCAATTCAACTTTAGCTAATGATGGAATTTCCCCTCAGCTTGCCCCCCTTCTCAAGATGCTGGGTTACACATTTTGGGCCTAGGCCGGGCTGGGTGTCCTTGGAGAGCAGCCTGGAGAGGCTTTGTTCTGTCTGTCTCAGCATGAGAGAGCAGCAGCTCCCAGGCTGCAGGACACTGCAGAGTTACACACTGGGAATGCAGAACTGGAAAAATATAAAAGCTAAAACCTAAGGCATCATAGACGCTCTTTAGCTGCCAGATCCCCCAAACCTGCCCCCCTCCTCCTACACACATCCTCGACAGCAGCAAACCCCGTTAGGGAGCTGTGGGACCCTGATGTGATCAGACTGAGGGCTCCAATGCAATGAAGAGCAGCAGCAGCCAGAGCCACTAAGCAGACAAACGTGGTTACACAGCCTAAAGAGATCAGGGACAGCGATCGCATCCCGGGGCCGCTCTGCGGAGCTGCGGGGGGACACCGAGCCTCTGTCCCTGCGGTGCGAGCAGGGACCGGGAGCAAAGCCACACGATGGCACTGTGCTTTCCAAAGATCAGTTCCCGCAGGTTTTGCAGCAGTGCCTGGCCCTGCCGGACCCATGCAGCATCTCCCTGTGCAAAACAGCTCCGGTTTTGCAGGAAAATTGTAAAGACCTCGCCAGCTACTGGCGGCTCAGCACAGAGGGCTCGGGAAGGGCTTTACAGAGCATCCCTGCCCCAGTGCCGGGGTCACCGCTCTGATGATCCAAGCTCCAGCCCTGTCTCTGACTGCACCATTTAAATTCCATTCCAGCCCAGGGCAGAGGGGCTCTCCATCACACCGTGGGCAGGACACGGGACCACAGAATCCCAGAATGGTTTTGGCTGAAAGAGACCTTAAAGCCCATCCTGTTTCACCCCCTGCCATGGGCAGGGACAGCTCCCACTGCCCCAGGGTGCTCCCAGCCCCATCCAGCCTTGCCTTGGGCACTGCCAGGGATCCAGCGGCAGCCACAGCTTCTCTGGAGAGCCAGTTCCAGTGTCTAACCAAGCACTTGGCATAGTTGTAAGAGCATTTTCTACTGCCTCTATTTGGCACCAAAATCTCCTTTTATTCATCTGTGGGTACTCCAAGAGCTTTTATGCCATTAAGGAGCTCCCAGTAAAACCCAGCACATGGATCCAGCTCGTCTGCAGTGCCCAGGCTATTGGTCTTAATTAATTCCTGTCTTGTAATTGGAGTAGGAAGGATTGCAAACAGATCAGACCACAGGCTGACATCCCTATTGATAACAAGCAGAGCTGCCCATAATGACCCTTATTCCGTACATTCTCCAGCCAGATACCACAAAAAACATTCCTACACACTTTGTGGTGACTTTTTTCAATCTTTTAAAGCCATTTAAGGACTGGAAATAAGCACCACCTCCCCTCCAACTCCTCTTTCCTCCGCATCCCAGCTGCATGCAGCACATCCCTGTTACACCCATCACAGCCTGGACGCAGGTGTGCACCTTTCCAAAGGTACAAATATCCTCTGCATCCGCTCATCAGCCCTTCAGCCACACGGCAGGAGGATATTCCACATCCTCTTGCTCCCACAGACAGAAGTTTTATGGCCCCGTGTTGCCCAGGGAGCAGCCAGGAGCGATCCAGGATATACTGTACCCTTGCAGGAGGGGATTGTCACATTCAAACACCTCTAAATGCTTAAAAGGGTTTTCGTTTAGAGTCTCCTGCCGTGAAGTGTCTTCAAGGGCCCCAGATTTATTATTTCATCAGAAGATCAGAGAGGGGAAGTTTGCAGGAGATCAAACAAATAGGAATACATTAGGAGAGACAGTAGGAGAGGCTGGAGAAACGGCTGGATTAAATAAAGTGGGACAGAATCCCTGCTGACCAGGGGGGCTGTTCTCCCTCTCAGCTCCCACCCCACGGACCCCAATCCCTGCCCAGGCACCACCAACCCTGGAGATGCCAGTGGGGTCCTGGGGTGAGGAATAAAGCCCCTGCTGCCAGCAGGACCCACTTCCATCCCCTGATTGCTACAGCAAAGGGGAGCTCATTTCCTACCGGATTTCATTATAGATCAAAGATTTGGAAAACGTGCCACAGGAGATGGTGCAAGGGGAAAAGATGGATGTTCTGGGAAAAAATGCCTTAAGATGGGCCTGACTTTGCTTCCTGGCTCTGCTGCAGAGTCCGTGGGTTCATTCTTTCTCTGTGCCTCAGTTTCCCCAGTCCAAGAGCAAGCCTCATAACCTTCTTTTCCCCCACTTAGACTCATAAAGGTCTGAATTCAGCTCTTAGACCACTGAGCCCAACCCTTAACCCAGCCCTGCCAAGGCCAGCACTGACCCATGCCCCTGAGCACACTTAATTAACCCCCACACACTTAATTAACACTTCCAGGGATGGCGATTCCACCATTTCCCTGGTCTTGACAACCCTTTCAGTGAACAAACTTCTCCTAATTTCCAGTGTACTTCGTGGGATGCAGATGGAGCTGTTCAAAGCTGCGAGGAGTGGCCAGAGCAGCCCTGCAGAAGGACCTTGACAGGCTGGGGAGGCGGGCAGGAAAGAACTGCCTGGATCTCAACAAGGACAAATGCAGATCCTGCTCCTGGGGAGGTGTCTTGGGGTGACCTTATGGTGTGTATCCCATATCGTCCAGATATGAATCCTGTGCCTTTCTGTGTCTTTAAAATTTGGTGTGAGAGGAAAAAAAAGAAAAGAAAAAAAGCCAGATGAACTTTTTCAAAGCAGTTCTGTGCCCCAAGGACACTGCTCTCTTGCTGTGGGCTTCTGCAGGGAGCGGAGCGGAGGGAGCACCCTTCTTGCTTTTTTGGCTTCTGCTTCTTCAGAGAGAGACAAAGAGATAAACTTTGTTTTCCTGGGACTTTGGTTTCTTCTTCTCTTCTGGACTTGTTCAGAACATCAGAACCTCACCAGGAGACCGTACCCTGGTCCGGAGGGGGCCCCACGCCGACCCAGCTCCGAGGAGGAGGAGAGGGACCACATCCACAGAAGGGCTCTAAAATCTTCAGGTTTTCTCTCCACAGCGAGAGATTTTAGTATTTAGCATTATTATTCTTTTCTGTGTGTTTGTTAAATAAATAGGTTTTTTTTTTTTCTCTTTCACTTTCCTCCGAGGAAGATTTTCTTCTTTCCCGAACCTGGTGGGGGAGGGGATGCTGTAACTTGCCTTATATTAGAGGATATTTTCCTCCAAATTTGGCCAAA